>CM035819.1:53756594-54356594 GCA_020458035.1 Magallana ariakensis
ATGCTATCAAGCATATCCTTAATTTATTCAAGGGTTTAATTGAGTTGAGGGGATTAGGAGCAGCCATTATGGCATGTTCCTCTCAGCATGCACACCTTCCAAAGAGGGCTGCAACAGAGCAACAATGGCTCACCAGCTGTTCTGGGGAGCAGTTGTTATTTACTTATATTCCTGTGTCAAGGTATTACTCCTCTTCACTTGGAGAAATCCTTATAATTATTTAAGATCTTAATGCATTGCTAATGAGTCTAATGGATAAGTTATGTTTTTAGTTTTCATCACGATGTGTCAGGTTTAGGTGTTTTACCTCCTAAAATAAGAAGGGGGTGTGTTAAAACCAAACAACAGCTGAATAAAAGCTACATTACAGTCATCTTTTGTACTTATGACATAGAAAAATATTCAGGAAGTAAAACTCTGACAAAAAATCTCACTTAACAAAGATTGTTAAGGGGATTGAGGGGGAGGAGGTTGGCCATCCCCTTCCTAAGTTAGACCTTGTCCCCTACATACTACAGGTTATATACATGTATACTATGGTAGTAAATCCAGTGAATCACTATCGTGAGGGGCTCTCTGGTTCGTCTCACAGTTAAAGAGGAGATAAAGCACTCAATGGTTACAAATCAAAGATGGCAGAATTTGATATCTAATTCAGGAAGCGGTGTTTGGAGTTGTGCAGTCCTGAGCTAATGGCTGCTAAATGATATTTAGTAATTAATCGCACACATCTAAGAACATCAGAAAGATCAGCCCCATCAAAGCCGAGATGGTAACAGTTATCATTATTTGATAGAAGCGCCCTCTCTGAACACCACCGTCAAACTACTCTCTCCCCAGCGATGAAACAGATTCCTGTGTCGAGCCTGTCTTCCACAGTGACACATAAAATTTACAAATACTTTCCTCAAGTTCTTCATCGTGGCAAGTCCTAGAATTGCCACTGTGTTTTACATGTGTAATATTTCTCATAAACTAATCAGCAAAATGGTTCCATGTGATATTGATATACAGTGATCAGGTTTATTTGGATTTCCTTCATCCTTTAATTGGGGTCCAGTGGTGGTCAGAGAAACTCATTAACCCCTCCAGTCTAAGGCTTCCTTTCGTGACAACTCGCTGTGAAATCCAAACCTCGGTCTGACCCTAGTCATCAGAATCAATAGGTTTTAATAAACTTATAATATTCTCCTTTATAGTCATGATAATGAATACTCTCCACGGAAATGAAGGAATCCAGGATATTTAGTATAGATGGGCCCTGCTACGTGATATGATCAGGGGCATTGTTTTATCTACATTCAACAAATCAACATTATATACATCAAGTTCTTTCTTCAATTTTACTACATTGTCTGTTTGTTATATTTACAAAAAAAACCATCAAAAGCACAATAAATTAAGTTTTTCTTTTACAAAACATAAATTTTGTTTCATGCAGATCAATACAGATCAACAAGGTTTTTTTTTTTTTTTATAGTTTTAACAAAATTGTTACTTATATCACTCTTACATTATTACCCAGTACACGTTCCATCTATGAGAATAAATGATGTCCCCTTAATGAGTCTTTATACCACCATTTCTGGATATATTGGACCTTTCCTTCCCCCCTGTATCTGTATAGTCAAGTTTGTGTAGAAGTAGGTGACCTATAATTTGATTACTCAAGCCTCCTATCCCGTAATTCATAGCCATATTCATGTAATTCAATTACTAACAGAACGGATTTCCAAACTGCTGCATTTATCACTACATTACATTCAGATCATAAACACACTAATCAAATTTCTTGCAATTCGATTACTGGAAATTATTTCAGTACCATGCAGACATTTCAAGAAAATTAAATGAAAACAATAGCCCAAAAACTTCATAGGGAAACTGAGACAAATATCAGGAGCATTAACGCAAACAATGTCTTTCATACTATTGTTGATAATTTTGTCTGCATTACTCGTCTGCTCATGGAATATTGGTATGTACCCTGCACATAATATGCCTCTAAAACTGGATCATAAAATGCTGCTTATCTGTTACACTCTGGCATCTAAAGTACTAAATGTTTCACCAAAACACAAACCACGCGTTTTCTGCAACAAAGCAGAGACACGGTTTAACATGGCAGGTTACACGGAAAAGCCATCAAACGGCATTTATAGATCGTAAAAAACAATGCCACTTATTAATCTAACTTAAATATTGCCGCTTATCCACCATATCAATATTTTTTTTTGAAATAAAAATGTCTCAGGAACTCAAAAAGGAGGCAGGAGACCAACGCTGCTCATCAATTACTCATAAAACAGCTTCCTGTTAAGTTAAAAACGTGTTACAATTAAACAACACCATTTTTTTTCTTGCTCTCCAACTCCCCTTGGTTCAGAGATGACAGGCCACAGCATCAGAGGTGTGCAAATTTGTCACAGTTTCTGTGTAGATCTGGGATGCCTCGACTTCATTCATCATCATTCTTCTGCAGCGAGAGCTGATTCTGACCGCCCAATGACAAATGCTCAAACCAAGTGATGAAAGCAGGATGGGAGAAACAAGGCAGAAGATACAGGGCAATTCAGGCTCTTAAACAAGCAGGTAGAGACTCAATACAGTACACCTCGGAATACAGCTCACCTCAGACCAACTCGCAGGTGCTTCCAAGATAGATGCTTACACAGTATATCTTTCTAATGAATTTTCCTTATTCTTTAACATTAGTTTAAGGTGGTATGGGACATCTGTCAATATCCATGTAGATAAAAGTACATAATAATCAAAATACTTTTACCAGTTTAGAATTTTAAAATGTTACAACATTTCACCAAAAAAATAGGTTTTAAAAATCTTTGGAAAGGAAAAATTTTTTAAATCCCCAGCAGGATTTGAACTCGTGACCTACAGGTTCATAGTTAATGCAGGTAACAACATTTTTTTAAGAAAATATCTATAACATTACATTTTTTTTGGTTTATTTTGATAAACAATACGTCACAATATAGAGGTGTCCCATACCACCTTAAATGAGGATTTTTCTTGAGTGAAAAAAATTCAGAGACTGCAGCATAACATGAAGATAAATGCTAGTTTCCAGGAAATTACACAGAGGCTGGTAAACTGTGTGTAATTAATCCGACCACGTTCCTATGGCGTTTGTCATGGGAGATATCCTTGACCTTTGACCTATTTTCCCTTCGTGTGTCACACATCCCACCCAGGCTGCGAGAATGGTGACAGAATGAGACCATCATCATGGCCAACTGTCACAACGATTACACCACCTGCTAACGTGTCCAAATGTTTCCTTTTTCATCGTGGCTATTATGCAAGTCAACTAAAATAAATTCAGGTTTTTTTTAAAATTTTAAAAAAAGGATAATTAAATATTCACCTGAATTACAAATTCAGAACATTTGCAAAAGTTTATTTTAATTACTGTATGATTAATCATCTTAATTATATTCACACATTATATACACTGTACATTTAGAGCTATCAATTTCCACAAAAATGAAATTTTTTGTTATGTGCGACTCAAAATCTAGAAACATTTTGTCACTTAATTTCCTGCATATCCTGAAAGTTATCATTATCTACGACAAATGCTGATTGCAGTTCATAATTAATCTCTCCTAATTAATATATATGGTTCTTTCTTGCTCTTAAATAAAAATTTCTATGAAAATATTATATTAGTACCAGTGCGCATTACAATTGAAAATTTTTTCTTCTATTCCATTATATTTTTATTTTTTTTTTACATTTTAATGTAAAGTGGTCAAAGAACCTGGCCAATGAAAAAATCATCAGCCATCAAGGTAAAACTTGTCCCCAGCCACAAGTAGATATACAGGTGTTGTTGCCCAGTAAATCAGGCTCAATGGGTGTTGGCCTCTAGCTTCACAAACAACTGAACGCTTCCCTCAAGCAACGACAACATTCCTTCGCTCTTGTCATCTATAATTGTTATGTGTTTTTAATTGGATCAGACATTATCATAAATCCCCCTGCCATATCTGCAATCTATTGCTGCTCTGTGTAAAAGCATGCACAGTTTTTATTTATTTTGCTTAACCAACTTTTCTTGTAACAATTTTTTTATCCTTCAAATTTATGGCATGCACATGCATATTTTTAGAATATTCAAACCAATTGTTATATCAATATTTTTTTTCTGGGCGATATTGACAGATTCTGCGGAGATTCCCGACACAAAACTGGTGTGGGTTCTAAGCCTCCCCGACTAGTTACAACCAAACATCTGCTGTATTCTGCAGAAGAAGACCATCTGTCCCGAGCTAAGAATGTTTACATTTATTTCTATATTGATTCCATTTATTTCAATCTGACATACCCCCTGTATACATACTTTTTATCTACGCTAACCTTACACTGAATTTCTGAGGATCCAGGCATTAGCACCACCCTTCTTTTATTTGGACTTTCAATGGTACGTTATTGCATATTCCAGCCCTGATAAAGCAGACCAATAACTTGAAATTATTAATATTTTTTTTATAATAAAAGAAAAAACTTAATTTATGAATTGTTCCAACTGAGTATATCTTTATATAAATTGTCATGCCGCAAGATTACTTTGCTCAATATTGTACCCATGTAAAGTTCCCGGTTCCTTAAATAGAAGAAATATTTGCTGGGCTCCATGGAAACTTTCATTGCATGCCTGCATTCAACAATAACTAGGATCTAAGTCTGTTAATTAAATTCACAATAAATTCTATTTTCCACACCCTAATATGACAAGAAAAGCCTTCCATTCCTCCAAGACACATAAGAAATGTCACAATTAATAATTGCTAAAACACTCTCAAGTTCTTCAAGTCATTAGAAATTCCAGAAACTTATGGTAATTAATAAAAAAGTGTGATTCAAAGAATAAAATTCAGATTTATGCATGTTTTTTTCAGAAGACATCAAAGAAATATATTAACCACAAATGCAAATGTTTAAGACGAACATGATTCATACTTCTACATGTTGTAGAACAATGGCTTAAATTCTCTACCAACCTAAACTCCCACCTAAATTAGAATTTCTCTTCTGACAAATCAAAAGAAGATTTTGACAACTTCTTAAATTTGGGTCTAAAATTAAGACAAATCTGCATTACAAAAATGACAGCCAGACAACCTTTAAGATACATGGGAGATAAATGAATGCCCAACTCGTTAGTCGCCGTGGAAACTGATGAGTCAGGTCATTACTTGACCACTGGTCATTAAGCAGTTAAATCTGAGGTGACAATTATCATTTGTAGTCTTCATCTCCTCCATAAACTCAGAGATAGATAACAAGAAAGGACCGGTGAAAAATGACCCCGCTATGGGGCCGCTGCCCTAAGATGTGTGGTTCTTGCCCTGGTTTAGTGATTGGTCCGTTGTATATCCAGGGGTATAAACTAAAGTGATTAATCAAAGACGAAAAAACAAAACCCTCCTAAAACCTCCCTCTCACATTAAAATAGACAGTTTAATGGAGGAGCAGATACAAAAAAGAAATTGCAAATTTTGTTTTTTTCTTTTTTTGCTTTCATAATTTTTTTGTAGCCTCGGAACATATCTGTATGCAGTCTGACATATTAGTTATCAAAATTTTTATTACGAACTCCGTTTCATCTCAACGAAATAGAGGTAACCCTTTGACCAGACAGTTATTATAAATGACTTATTTTTATACAAAATATTACCTAGAAAAAAAATAAACGCCCATAACTTTGAACTTTTGTGGCAGAAGTGATTTCAATGTACCGAACAAACCAGAAAAAAAAGACGGGGAAAAATTGTTGTATTTTTACGTGCAGCCTATAGGCTACAAAAGGTGCTTAAATGAAGGATGGCTAGATCTAAACAAGTAGCCACACCAACAATATTTTTTACTGTTTGACATATCTTACATCAACAACTTAGTGTACTTCATTTTACGCACCTAAAAAAAATCAAGTAAATCAAACAAGTGGGTATATATACCATAATATTTTGTAAAACTTTTAAAACTGGGAAATAAAACTGAATTTTTGCTGCATATAAAACCACTGGCTCTGTTATAAGCCATGGAGTATCATTAAACTAGGGTTTATGTTGCAAGAGGCAGCTACAAGAACTTGATTTATCAGTGCTTCATATGCTGCTGTAATCTTCTGTGTTGAAAAAATATTTGATTACGATGACTTGTCTGACCAATCGTACAAAAAACCAGAGGAGATGGGGAAGATATTCGGAGATAAACAACTTAAATGTGGAAAATCTGTTCATTTTTCACTCACTTTAAGAGGGAGAGAGTGTGCTAACGTATTGAGATCTAGATTCCTAAGTATATATACCCTACTATGTCGAGAGCAACTTTCATTATAGTCTTAAGCTAGCGATGTACTTCACATCAATTTCTAACAAGTACCTCTTACAAAAAGGGCTTTTCTTAATGGTGGTAGAAATACCTTCTTCCTTTTTTTATAAAACCAGTTTTTCATGAAGTTGTTTCCTATACAAATATTTCTGTAAAATTCTTGGTACTACTGTCTGTGACAGATGCGAAGATTTTAGAAAGACCAGCAGAAAAATTGCCAGAGCCGACAGTTACAGACTCTGTTGACAGAGAAACAAAGCAGTGTCCGCGACTAGCCTCTGACAAGCTCTTTTTAATATATCTATGATATTTTATCAGTAAAACACTTTATAGTTCAAGTTCTGCTGTCTGTCAATGCCGAGTATAACAGGCGAAATCTAAACGATAGAAAAACCATCTGGCAATTAGTGCTGACCTCCACTAAAAAAGAAAAACAAGGGTGCTAAAACGATAGGGCTAAAGAATGGCAAAAATACACCAGTTCTCTGGGGAAAATCTTCTGTCTCCTTCGACAGCAAATAAAGGGGAGCCAGCTAATATTAAGCTTCTTAAAGTGGACACATGTGCTGGGGACTTCAATACACCAATTAGAAATGTGTAACATGAAGAAATTAGAAAATGTATAACATGAAGAAATTTTTAACTGTGAATTCAACAATTAGCCATTTTTTTTCAATATGGACAAGAGGACATTTAGGAGTCAGTTTTTAAAAGACCATTAATATAATCAATAAACTTGGAAACATGTCTCAAAGAATTTGTTTTTCCATGTCATTTGTCAAAACTCATCGGTTTGATTCTCTTTGAGCGGGAATAAAACTGTCTTGTTTTTTTTCTAAAAACAATCTACAACACAATTCAAGACATTAAAAGCTGAATCCAGGTGAGAGGATGACGAAATTACTAAATAATATCGTGTTTCTGCAATCATTAATAAAACCCTCCAGCTACATTTATTATTCATGAAAAAGATTTAGTTCTCTATCAGTTTTCTGGGTTTTAAATACATTTTAGAGAAAATATAACAGAGGTGATAAGAATCTTACAAATTCAATTAGAATTTTAAGTTAAGTAACAGTTTATTCAATTAAGGTGATCTTTCAATCAATTTTCTATCAGCTAATAGTGTAATGTACCATCTTTAGTCAAGCTATCAAATGATTGGCATGTCACTTTATGACCTCAGGGTCACAACGAATTGATAACAATTAATGAATTTTCACAGATCTGCTGATGACTACAAGGAGAAAGCTTCTATCTGACAATGATAGGAGTAATTAGCCACTATTTATTCACATGTCAAAAAGGAAATCACACCAAATGATCAATATCAGGGACCAAAACAAAAAATATATATCGATTTACGAAACGCAGAATTGACCTTCTGGCTTTTTTCGTTTTAAAAAAGACTTTACACAAGTTGGTGGTAAAATCGACACTTGTAGCTGAGGCATGCAGAACCTTGTATTCTATGCGAAAAGCTAAGACCTTCTTTGTCCTTATTTTTTTTCAATGAATAATTTTCACTAATCCTATTAAATTTTTCATTTGAAATTTCTGCATTTTTTTTATTCCATATTCAGTCGGTGCGAGTTCTCACACTAAATCCTGTATCTAGTTTGCGAGAACAAAAAAATCGTCTCAAACAGCCAAAATCTAGCTCTTATAAAAACATTGATTTTAGTTTAAAAAGTTAATTCAAAAACCTAATCTCATTTACAGCATTAACTTGAAGTATTCACACAAAATGCGACAGCATATGAAGTGACAAAGGCTCAGACACTTAATCAATAGCGACTACTCGGAGAGAGGAACAACACGATTAGAACTGGTCCGCTCCGAATGCCCCGGGGTCAACCAGTGTACCCAACCTCATAGAAGTCACCATGGCAACCACACAAACCAAAACACATCATTGCAACTTTTGTGGCCTATCCAAAGCATCAAATGATGATTAGAAAAGGAAAATTCAATTTATATCAAATTGGATTTAGATAATTTCATTAATAAAAACAGATAATGCGAATACAAGAAATTAAACGAATCCAATGCCATAAATTGCTGACAATTGTATATTCTAAAGATGCAAATCTCTGACTTTTGAATTAAAATCTCAAGTTACATAAATTTCTAATTTTTTACATTATCAATAACGAGGACCTTTTGGATATACCCCTATCTAAGGTTCAACAAAATTCCCTAGTTAACCAATTTCAAAATATCACCCTTATGATGCTTAAGGGTTTTTGAGAAAAACTATGAGACACATTTTCTGAGTGCAGGAAGAGAAATTCCTCCCAACTTCCCCGCTCAGTCAGATTTGTAGGATGCATACTTGCTGTCTTTCCGCGCGGCCTGTGAAATTGACATGGTTTAATCGTGATGAATTGTGATCCCGTGTCAACATACTTACTACCTATCATTCATTACCGCAATTAAAATCGTGCATTCGTGGGGGTAAAATAATACACCATCTAGAATGCCACCATTTTAAAAAAATCTTGTTTTTTTCTGAATAATCCCCCCCCCCCCCGAAGTACCAATATCTAAGCTTACCTAGTGCTGACACAGTCACAGCTAGTAAAATACACACCAACATCTTCTCTGAGCTACCTACAACAAAACAAAACAATTTGAGACAATAGCCTAAGCAAGATTTTCAGCGTCCGGAAGCCAGTTTTCCCGCCAAATTGTCACCTCATGTGATTTAATGCACCGCCATACAATATTCCAACTTTTCCAAATTCAATAATTTTAGTGTTTTTATTTTTTTTAATCTGACAATTTTACGCGGATGTTTAAACAATCACTGCCAGTGTGTTAATTTAACAGCGTTAATGGATTACAGTAATATATTATGTCGGATGCTAGCCGTTATCATGACGTTTAGAAATCTAGTCGCTACATTAAATGAACATTATTTCCGTTAAATCGATTTTTCCCTTCTGCAAATTAAAAATCGGCAGTTTGATTCCAGCGATCCAAATTTACATGTCAAAAATCGGCCTGAGGCGAAAAAATGTCGCTTTTTCCAGAGTAGAAGAAACCTTTGACGGATTAGGCTGAACGGGCGTACACAGTTACTTGGTGTTGGCGGTTTGTGACTGTCCACATTTTAATTATTGGTAATCACGACTCCTCCACGGACAATACTGTACCTGTGATGAGGACCTGCCTCTGTGACCTCGCTAAGACTAGCGGTCCGCACCGGTGCTACACTTTCTGATCGCTCTTTTCATTATCATATAAATTAGATTTTGACCAAGAGAAAATGTGGTTTGATCAATCTTTTAACGAAATATGCGCTCAGCCTTGTATATCTAAATAATCCAAATTGAGAGAGAGAGAGAGAGAGAGAGAGAGAGAGAGAGAGAGAGAGAGAGAGAGAGAAAGCACATTAAACTTCTCAAGAAATCAGCATGGCACCGTATTTTGATTCATTTCTCGATAAAGATATTTCTGGGCGGCGAAATTCTTACCTAATTTTACACGTTTGTCGATTTCCATGGTAAACTGGATGTAAATCTGAGTATATATTACGGATCAGCTCGTTTCTGGAGTAAAGTAATCTGTATCCGAAACTCAGTCAATTTCCACATGCTCTCTCATAAACTTGATAAGACACAAATCATGTTCTTGCACCCGTTAAAATCCGACAAACGTCACCTTTAATTTCCAACAAACACCAAATTAACGGGTTGTTGATAAACAATAAATTCTCTCCTCCTCTTTCCAAAGATCAAACTTTTTAACTGCCGTAGTCGCGTGCGCTTTCGCTCGGTTTCATTCATAAGGGGGTGGCGCTTCACTTTATGTAGAAAAAGAAACCTCCACGAAAGAATTGGGATAACCCACAATCAACACAGCTATTTGGTCCTGTTTAACGTTTACCAATTCTAATTATTCCTTTTTTAAGCGGCCCGATCTGTCGATCTGCTGTGTTTCGCTCTCTAGCCATTTGACAAATAACACTATTGAGGTCGTTTCTTCGCCGTCACTCAAAAGAGGCGCACGGAGCGAAAAGTGGGCGGGACCTCGGCTCAGAATATACATAAGTTCCATGTGAGAATAAAACGCTCCCCCTCCCGAATAAAAATCTCTGTTGATAGTAGGGATAAATTTTATTTCGGTCCAGGGGTTATTTTTGTACCTAAACCTATCAAAAGGAGAGCTTTTATGTACATGTCGAGTGCAAATATCACAAGTTAGTTTGTTTTTTTTTTTTTGTTTAAAGAGAAGACGGCGCTCTCTGACCCAGTGTTTACGCCCCGGTTCCCTGGTCCTTTTGTCCATCAGTGTGTTATCGCAGTGCCCTTTGATCCCCCATCGCGTAATTCTAAACATTATTAAGATGGTCCCTGATTACTTCATTAGTTAATCTGATTAGGACCGCACTAATATACCCATGTCGAAAGATGGTTCATGTTTACGAGTAGATTATGTTTGTGTTACAAAAGTAGGGTAGGTTTACGGACAGTAAGTGCGTAATTTGAGAGAGAGAGAGAGAGAGAGAGAGAGAGAGAGAGAGAGAGAGAGAGAGAGAACAAATTATTTCATGCATAACTATTTTTAAAAAGAATATGCATGATATCGATTATAGATTTTTTTAAATTCAAAACAATAATTTAGATTTTACTGATTTAGTTCAAATAAAATGCATAAATGCTCACACACGGGAATGAAGTTTATGCTAATTATCATGTAAAGTTATTGAACTGAATGCTATCAAAATGATTTATTTAAAGAGGCTTTAACATTACCAAATTATTATTCAATCGCTGAAAATGGCATTTCCTCTCGTGGATTAGAGAAAGGCGTTTTTTCAACACTTCAAATAAATTTTAGGGTAAATATTGTCCCTTCCTCAAAGACCGAGTGTAAGCCAGGTGAAAGCTATTACGTCACCGGTCCCCAGTATTCCGGAGTCCCCTGACCAATTCCTGGCACACCTGGGGAATGCCTGTTACGTTCTACAGACCGCCAAAGTTTGCAAAGTCCACATGACGATCTCTGAATGGAACTAAATTAAAAGTCGCAAAGAGGACCCTGATTTATTGACACTATTGCCAAGTGGTCAATTAACGAATGGCGCTCAAGTACTGTAGACGGAGATGAAATACTTACCAATATAAGAAAATCCCTTATGCCAATAAAAGATCTCGACAAACTCGAAAAGAAAGGGCTCCCTCCGCTCTCAGTGAGTCACAATATTCTCAACTTTTCTGAATTTAAGTAAGCGGGTTTTTTTTTCTAGATAAACATGCATTTAATATTTTTCCTGTTTGACAAATTACATTACATGGTCGTTGTAAAGTTCATGCCGAAAACATGTCTAAAGCGATGTAGATATGATTTCTGAGCGCGCCTGTGGGATGTCAAAGGATTAAACAGGTAAATCTGGTAGGTAGTTTTTACGACAAAGGAAACAAATCTATTATCCAAGCTGACAAATAACATCATATTTTGACAGATAAAACGTATTGTAGTCCATTGGGTATTTTGCTACACAAGCGAGAGCTGGCTCGGCCTGATTGGGCTGTCATATCGGCCCACCCCCGGGGGCATGATGGGATAGATGCCAGGAGGGGAAACGGAAATACAAGTCTTATGTAACATGAAGGAATACTTATATTGTATTATAATGATTTACACGAACCGGTCAAAGGCAAGAAATGTTTCTATTTATTTATTTATTGATAGGGGAGAAAACGCCGACCGATTAAGAGATTATCTACCCTGCATATCTATCTGTATAGTAACGGTTGTGTTGCCATAATCCAAACTTTACTCGACGGACAAAGCGATACTGTTTAGCAAAGTCTTTCTAAAGAGTATTTTTCAATAAAATCGAAGCGAAAGTTCTTTGCACCTGTCAAAACTTCATATACACGAGTAGGGATTTGTGCTTTAATTGTATTTTTTTTTTAAGTTGGTTTGACCAGGAAACGTTTTTGGTAGCTGTTGGTTGGCCCCTGGTTGACACTATAGGACAGTTACGTTGAATTACGGTAACATGAAATAAATGTGATTTTCTTGTTCATTGTTCATCAACAAGCCGAAATTGACATTAAACAAGTCTGCTGGTAAGAGTCAAGGAGAGACAGAAGCGCCAACTCCATTTACGACGAAAACACGCAACATAAAAACCTACACAAAATTTATGAAAATTTCTATATCGAAATAAAAAAAAAACCACGCAGTCATCGGAGATTCTTAATGATAAACACGTCATGTCATATCTACAAAGTATATCTAAATTTGCAGGTCTTTTTTTTTGTTTTTTTTTTTTTGCTTGCAGTATATTTATGTCAAAATATGTTAGGTGGTTTTTGGAAGTTCGTAATTTTCATTTAATATATAAACTTTACAATGCAAATCAATTGATTTCAGTTCCACGAATTTGAAAACGACCTTTTCCTTAGCCTTGAGGTTTTAATTTTTTATCAGTGACATATCTACAATCGGCGTCAGTTATAAATTAATCGTGAAATTAACATTGAATTTTTTCTATACATTTAAATGGAAAAGAGAAAGCTTTACTCACAGGAATACAGGGGTATGGAGGGTAAGGAAAATATGTACGAATTTCAGCGGTGGGGCCTTGGATAGGTAATAAGCAAGAACTGGGTACAGGACGTATTTATGTATCTATCCCTGACCCCAAATCAAAGTGACATTTAGTCAATGCTGCCCTGTCAACTTGTAACAAACAGAAAATTCTGTGAATTCTTGCGATCGACTGAATCACAGTTCACGTGTCACCGTTACATCTCAGCGGTAGTCCGGTAATTAACCGTGGGCTCATCAACACCCGGCGACTAAATTACTACTAATTATTACAGTTCATCAGTGGACCTATTGTCCAGTTCCCGTTAATCCAGCTACCTAACGGTTAATTATTATACCGGTAAATTCACAGGTGTTACAGAACATAGCAGTTTAAAATACTTCTTTTTTCTATATGTTCATGAAACAATGCAGTGTTCGTGATCGTCTACAGGTAAATCAAACGGAGTGCACTATTTTAACATTAAAAAAATTCCGTTACAAGATTGAATGATAATTAATGCCAGCTTATATAAAAAAGAAATAATAAAAGATTTACAGACGAGGGAAACGTCGCTATATCTGGCCCCTGTCATATATCAAAGATATGAGATTCAATTAAGGCAGGACAGGGTTTAATTTTTACCTAATAAATCAAAAAGCACAGAAACCCTGCCTTATTCGGAATTACGGTGAACAATTTCCGCGTATCAACGGATGCACAGTGCACTTATAAATCTCCCCCCGCTATAACTCACGCTTGCCCCCGCCTATCAGGTCCGTGTTTATTTAGCTTTTAAGTTCGCAGACTTTTTACAAAGCTATACAAACTGTAATAGCTCCATTAAGATAGCACCAAAGAATCGTGTTTACCTTGCAGTCAGACGTCCAATACAGCCAGAATTTACTCCGATACAATGTGTAGAGAACTCCTGAATAACGGGGCTCTATCTCCAATACCCTGACACCCTATAAGTCAAATTTCCCGACTTTTATTTTCCTTCAACACACACTAATGTACCGCCAGTTTTCAGGGTTACATTGATTACAGGTAAAATTCTTGAACAGGTTAAGGCGAGAATGTTTCCCGGTGTATGTCTTCCGCAGGACTCCGCGGACCAAAATCCATGCGTTCGAAGGAAAAACTCCAACAACGAAAGAAAACTACATCACTCGCGTGTTTTCCATGAGGTATCCGATCCCTCGGAGGCTCTTGCTCTGTTATATCCAGACACAGAAAACTGACTCTGAGGGTGCAGATCTCAGTTTCCTGTCCCCTTGGTCAGAAAAAGCACCGAGTTCTGAGGGAACTTCCAAACAAAGGTTCGTGGCCGTTAGAAGTCTTCACGTGATCTCTGAATACCAAGTTAGTTTAGATGTGACCAGGGCTTAGAGGCTTAGCCAGAGAGGAAAATTATCAACAGTCGGTCTAGATAAGCTATCGGGACCATATCTACCCCTGCATGCCGAATTATGTCGAGGACCGCCAATACAGGCACGTCATTTTGAGGCGCAATATTTTTTTTCGACGGGTGATAAATTAATTTTAGAGATAAAGTTTTGAGGTTTAAATTTATAGTAAGGCTAAGGTGTTTTGGGACCTTTTTACAGGTTCCGCTTTTGATTGGAAGGTGGGGTGGGGGGGGGGGGTGGGGTGGTAATCGAAACAAGTTGATGGACCAGTTACCCTCATATGCATCCTACATGTATAATCGCTAAATAAGCAATTATTATTCATTGAAACAACGTTTAATCAGACATTGTTCGGTTGTGGCGTTCTTTTAATTATTGTTTAAGGATAAAATATTTTTCATCATCTAGTAAGGAAAGGAAGACATCGAGTCTCTTAATCTCAACAATCATTAATGCATAGCACACATGACCTTGACCTTAACTTTGACCTTAGTACGTATCAATTCATTAACTTAAAATGATAGATGTATTTGGAACCACTTTAAAAATAGTCATTTTCAAAACTGTAACTAACGTTGGTAAAATAGTACAATAACACCCCGTTATGCACTCGTTACGGTTATTGAGGCATGTACACCACTCCTTCACCGAATTATTACTTTTTGATTAACCCATCTTGTGCACATTAAAATGATTATGATTTTCATGGAGTCGTACACTCAGTAGGCCTATCCTGTTTAAGTGTAACATTTACTGATTAACCATTTTTCGTTTAATTCTTTTCTTTCGAGTCTTTTATTATTAAAAATGTTATAGTTTTAAATTTTATTGATTAATCATTCTTCGTTTAATTCTTTCCTTTCGAGAGTCTTTTATTATTAAAAATGGTATAGATAGTTTTAAATTCTCTGAATTTTAAAACTTTAATGTTACATATGTATAACCACACACAAAACAAATGTTTTTAACGCGAAGTGTCAATGGGTCAGAAAAAGGGAGGAATCTTGATCGTGCCAGCTTCGACTGTGACAAGGGAACCTGGTTCTAAATTTACATTGTAGAAACCCGTAACTTCGATTTCCTTTGCCAAGCGTTTGGCGAAGAAACAGTTCAAGAATGGCTTCTTGATCCGGGGATATGTTACAGAGGTATGCAGACCTATGGTGGGTAATATAAATCTTCTTTCTCTCTGTACTAAGCACTGGCACTACACACTGAAGCGAGTTCCTTCAAATTACATAAGGTCAACCATTGTATATGGTAATTATTGGTGATTAGAGAATCATACACCACTTGTTCCGCGCGATTGTGGTTGAGAGTTCAAATAAACAGCATCATTTCCCCATACGTATTACAAAATAAAGGTAAGTGGGTGGTAAGCTAGCTATGATCGTGTTTATATACCAATATAAGAAATATTCTGAAACGAAGTCATGTCGGCCTGTCTCTGTGACAAGACCCGGATGTTGTAGGTATGCACACTGACCCTAGTACTTACACCTGTGGTTTCATTAATTCATCTTTCACGCGGGGGCCACCACGACTATGAACCTATTACGTAAGTTTATATCAACGCTGGATTTCCACACCGTTGTGGGTGAAAGATAAACAGTAGCTAGGGTAAGGCCGAGCCGGGTTACAAATATTTAGTGGGCTGCTGGAGAGCTGCTCTGCTTCTTTCGTCGCCGCGGCTGCGCACTTGCTTGTGTCACTTCCTGTTAGTTACGTAAACAGCAAACTAATTCCGGCTTCTTTGTCCGAGGAACAATTATATTTGAATGATGAAAAAATCGCACATTTTTAGTTTGTTGAACTTACGATGCCAAAACGAATGTTAACAACCTTCCCGCCTCATAAGTAATATCTTACCGATATCGAAGATCAAAGCTTTATATTTACAAACATATATTATCATTGAAGATACTCACAGCTAGGCAATTTAAGTAAGTAGGTGCATCACGACCCAACATTAAACTCTTGATCTTTCTTAAGGGCTTCATTGTGAAATTCTTTATAATGTACATAAACCCTTATAACAATTAAAAACAGAGTGTATTCAAGTAGAAGTTATTCTTAAAAAATGAAATTTGTTTTTTATAATCAAATGATGGCGTGAACAGATTCGATAACCCTTTATTTTAAACAATAACTGTTTGTCTGGAGTATTAGGGGTTCCTCTTTGAGATCCTAAACACAATCATATTCATTGGGAACTTTTCTAGAGCCAACACGCACCCGATTCTGATGCCACGCAACGGAAGAATGGAGGGAGACGGCATTTTGTCCAGCAATAGGCGCATCGTGGCTATTAAGTAACCATAGCAACACCACTGTCGTCAAGGTTACAATGCACTGGTTGGCGCGGTACACCTTTCAAACTTCTTACTCTCTGCTATTTTTGTTGTTGTTGCAAAGAATAGAAACGGACGATATATTGAAATTTTTAATACGATCAGCGCTGAAAGCAAATAGTAGATTTTATGTAAACAATAACGTAATATATATAGGCTGTTTATATTGACCGTTAATCCCTCTGTATGGAAATGCATGGAATGTAAATCTTCAACACGAGCGCGCCGCTTTGTTTCCATTGCAGGGTGTGGATTTTGTTTCCATGCCAGAACGTGCGGACGTGCGGGATGATTGCTCGGCGCATTTGTTTGGCCTCCAATCAAGCTGTCATATTTATTGATAATAGCTGAGATTAGAACCCGTCCACTGACCACTTATGGTAACACCAGAACAAACGTTCGTGGGACTTGGAGCTCCCTTACGGATTACGTACCTTGCACCCCGGCGTCTAATCTCATGTTGTCTCACGTTATCTCATTTCAAATTTCGTTATCTCGGAATTTTGAAGCGCAATACAGAAGTGTCAACCAATTTTCACTTAAATTTATTTATTTTTTATTTGCTGATTAAACATGTCACTGTTGTTCATACTTGTCACTCATAATGACGTCATATCAGCCGGCATGTCGTCTGCTCACCTGGGCCAAGTGTTCCAAGGTTATGGGACTCAACAATAAGTAAACATGCTTTGCGGAGGCCATGGTACTTTAAATGATAAATATATTAACAAATGTATTGTACAAGAAAATTCAACCGAGTACATGATTCTCTCCATCAATATAAATAAACAATTTATCTTTATTCTATTTGTCTACACATGTCACAATTGGTTTCTCCAGAGCCAACTGCGACATGTTAAACACGTAGTCTACGAAACAATAGTGAATGAATGCCTAATAAACGTGTCCTCCGCCCCTCTAACGATTCCCTGCGTCTGTAGCCAAAAATTAATTAACCGAAATGGAGGCTTGTTCTGTTTACCTGACCAAATCATGTCTTTTCCATTCAGATTAATATGGGTGTAGAGGGTTACGGGCCGTGATGAATTTATTTTACATAGCATGAAGGCTACAGCGCGCACCTGTTGCCAAGAGGCCGGAATTTTTAATATGTAGTAGGAATGTGGTCAACGTAAGAAAAAACACTATGCGCTGAAAACATTAGCCAGGGTCATATATATCTGAATCGTTCCACAATTAATGCCTAAATTAACATTTATCGGTAAAAATATTTTCATATGGCATCGTCAATGAACTGTTGGATCTTATCTCAGTTGAAGTTGAAATTTTTAAGAAGAAGAAGAAGAAGAAAAAGAAGAAAACTTCCCCCTTTTTCAAAAAGGATAGCCTTTATAGAAATTTATTTTTTTGACAACTTTGAGTGGTGTAACACTCGAGCGGCTCGGGGGTTGATGAAGAGCGCAACCAGCAGCGTAAATTTTATAAAACAATTTGCATGCGATCTTTTAAGCATGTGTGTACATGTATATAGATGCTTTTCACATAAAAGAGTTTATGTCTTGCTCAAGTTAATTTTATAAATTTCAAGGACAAAAGCTGTACTTAGATCGTTTGTGTCCTGACATATTTTATTTTTTTTTTAATAAAAATGGAATTTGACTAGTACCGGTAGTCATGTTTTATGCTAGATATAATCTGCAATATGATTGTGAGTCATATTTCAAGTTATTAAAGAAATAAAATATTCCAGAAAGGACATTTGGCGACATATCAACCCGTTTCTCCCTAAAGTAAATGTAGACTATATTGTGAAACACTACAAATTATACTGAAGTGATCATCCCCCCCCCCAAAAAAAGAAGAAAAAAAAAGAAATAAAACAAAATGACAACCCCCCCCCCCAAAAAAAAAACCCCCCAAAAACAAACACCCCCCCAAAAGAAAACGAAATAAAAAAACACCAAAAGAAAAAAACAAAAGAAAAAAAACAACAAAAACAAAACAAAACCCAACAACTACTGTTTGTAAAACAGATATCTTGATAACTGCTATTCTTTACATTCATTGTTGACCAATGACCAACTACTTTTTGTTTATTCTTATGTTTACATTTATCTCTGACCTGTATGATTTGATATACATGTATAAATCAATAATATTAATATGATATTTTATCTGATTCTGGAGAAAATAAAACTAGTATTTATACGTAGAAAGCCAGATAGGCTTTAGTGGATTTTAGTACATAATATCAGCACATCCCACTCTCTTATGGTAAATAACAGTAAATGTAATCAAATTTACATTTTGTCAGATCTTTTCCATTCACAGTCCATTCAGTGTCAGAATTCGGGTGATTCTGGGGTTACAAGTTCTCTTTGATGGCCACAGATGAAATTACCGGTCCAATCTTCCTGGGTTGTGAAAACATTATTAGATTCAATACTTATCTTTCTGACGGCAAGTAAATTAAACTGCCCGTTAGTACGCTTCACCCGATTAGAAAATTTTTCACAATTTAATAAGGACTACATATATTGATCGGTCCAGAGATCTCCGGAAGGCATTGGGGGATTCGTTTGTTTCAACTCTCTGCAAGTCGGATTAGCGGCCGCGGTAATTGAATAAAATGAAATTAAACATCTTAGGTTTGAAAGGTACGGGCGGACGGAATCACGCGAGGCTTACATTAGCAATGATTCTGTCTCTGATAAATTTTTGTTGTACAAAGTAGACTCTATTGTTAATACATCCAATATACTTCGATTTTTTTTCATTCGCATATCTACTTATGGGTAATTCGGCGCCTTAGAGTCTAATATAAAACTGATCACATGCAAGTCCTTCCATAGGGTTATAGGTACAGAGTATGCTATAGAAGAAATCTCTCTCTCTCTCTCTCTCTCTCTCTCTCTCTCTCCACGCGTTTTTTATTTAAAATCTCTAATTTAAGATATAAAATAAAACAAATATATTTACTTCTTTAGGATAAATTAAATACTACAGAATACATTATATAAATCAAAGTACTGAAGTACTAACGGGAGTTGATTTTATCGATTATTATTTATTTTAAAATCAACGATATTATTTTGCATGGCAAGTAGTTTCCTATATGTATTTGAATTACGCATATTTTTAATAATATAAATTCTCCAACAGAAATTTCGTGAAAACCCCATATGAAACATGTTGTGTAATATTCAAAGAATTAATTCCATCAAACTACGTATCAGTAATCGAAGTAGTTCTGAGAAATTGAATGGATCCAAGCAATATTCAACTCTAGTCTCGTTCAACCAGACTTGACTATCTCCGTTAATCTCCTACAAGCAAGAGTCGGTTATTTACGGAGATAGCCGAGCGTCTGGTTGAACGAGACTATATTGAACTCTGACGTAGGAATACATGTATATACAATGTACGACTACAAACATCTCTAAATTATTCGTACCATTTACTGACTATTTACAAGGTATCTATAAATAAGTTTCCTTGAAAAACAATGCTTTAGAATACATTTCATCGAATTTATTGATTATTTTCAAGAACTAAATGTTGTCAGCGGTGTTGATTTGTGTTTAGGTCCAAACACTGTTTCACTTTCGGTTTGCCTGAATAACTGCATAGGAGAGTTGATTAAAATCAACTCCCAAAAATGTTCATAATATTTTAATCAAGTTGATACACAGTGAACGTTCTTGAGTATCCGACAAGGAATGGGTGAAGTTATACACATGTACGTGTAGTGTTCCAGATCTCTAAATAACAAAAAAACCAAAATACTAAACCTAGACTTCTGTAATTTTCGATGCAGTCCTCACAAATATATTTGATTGTTTTAATTTTAAATTATAGAGGATATAAGGAGGTAAAGGATGTTTTTGGACCAAGGGATTTATCTACATACATATATAGGGTTGCGAACCGGATACGAACCATTCCTACACAGTACCATCTACATGGACATGATACACAATGGCTGACTTCTGATTATTCGAGATTAGCATTTTTAATTTTCAATTATTTTTGACAGATGATCTCATTAAACATCTAAATAGACATCGACCTTTCACTTTGAATATGACCAAACGATGAATAATCTTTTAATTTATATTCTCGATCGTTTTTCAAAATGGCTGTACCAGAGTGCAAAGGGGTCATGTTTACATTAGACGTGACAAAACCAAGTCTGGTAGACTTCTAGTTTTCTCATTTAATGAGCGTCATCTCCACAGTGCTGTTTTAACGTTATCTGGGAAACAAATATTCCTATATCACCGTAATTTTCTTCTCCATTAGTAATGGCATGCATCACGTGGTTTATTCCTCGCGCTCTCCATGACAACATTAACAGGCGCGCGCAGCAGGAACATTTCAACATGGCGTCCGTTTCAATCCCACCAACCGCTTGCTAATGGAGACTGCAGTTTTTGCACTTTTTGATATGTTAAGCTAAAAACAAGAAGGAATAAATATAGTTAAAACAGTTATATTTCTAACCAAATGACCTGTTTCAAATTCTACATTTCTAGAACTGAATTATCTATCGAATTTCCTTCTGAAATTATCTAGCAAGAAAAAAACTCAAACATTTAGATTTATGATATCGCAATTGTGTCCAATAATTACGTATAAAAGTTTTGAATTATTTAAAAAGTACCCGTTAACATTTAATGCTATTTGACATCATTTTGATTGCATATTATATAACGTTTTATATAACGTTTTATCAAAGTGAATTTCATTCAGAGAGTTATTAACTTGTACTCTGTTATCTATTTAGATGAAGGTAGTACAAAACAGATGAGCTAAAAGTTTACTTTAGTTTGATTTTTCTGAATTTTTGATATTTTGTTATTTAGAATGAAATTCATAAATATATGTAAATTAAAAAAAAAAGTGTGATCCGACAATTTTTGCACACATCGCCTCAAACCTATCATTTGGATCTCCTTTCAGTGGAGTGTAAAAAGAAACTATTATAGTCATTGTCAGGGATGGGGTAATGGTAATTTGTGATGGTAATTGAGTGTAATTAATTACAAATTTTGATGTAATTGAAAGTAATGTATAATTGACATATTTTTCAATTACATGTAACGGTAATTAATTATTACTTTAAAAAAGGCATGTAATTCAAATTACCTTTTTTATTACTTTCAATTACACACTGATGATTGTAAATATGAATAAGAAAGCTGTTCACTAGCCATTGTCCCCCACACTTTCAATAGTACAAAAGTATAAAACAATACAAATACAATATCAAATTATGAAGAGTACTTAAATGCATTTAACTTTTACCAAACATCCATGTTGTTGTTTTTTTACATAAACTTTTTCACTTATTCACTATCTAATCATAAGGTTCCTTAATTTATGTCAGATATAAATATCGATGTTTCTAATATTTATCAACTTGTTAGGGACAAAATAATTTTGATGATATGCTCAATCTCTTTTACCCAAAAATTTAATTATTTTATTGGGATGATTAATGTTTCAAATTCTTAATTGAGTTTGATGAAAAAAATCTGTTTATTTTACAAACAAAATCAATGTTATTTGAATTGTATAAACTATTAATAAGTCAGGCTTTTTAAATGCCACTTTGCCTAGAGCTATGGCTTCAGTAAGGTTTTTCAAGTTTTTGTTGCCAAATCTTGGTGGGTTTCCTTAATGACCAATAGACCAATAGGTGTCTTCCCACTTAGCTAAAATTCTGAATTTTCTATGGATGACTAATTTTGGCTAAGTGGGAATGGTGCACAGGTAAGGGTGTCAAAGATCAAAGGAAATTAATTACAGGTGAATTATAGTCTGTTCAATTATTGACCTTAGGTAAAATGAAAAAAAAAATGACTTTTTGTAATAGATGTAAAATTTAACAGTTGAAAAGGGTTTGTGTTTGATTGATCTAAGGTATATTTTATTTATGTAAAATTAATATTCTTTTGAGTGATTGAGAAGGTAAACAGACATACTGTAGTTGCATTAAATGGGCATGATCACGATTTGGGTCAAATTTAATTTCTCTATTTTTATTGTTTACAATGCTTTAGTAAGGCATTTCTAATGATCAACCAAACTTTGAGTGTCAGTTGTAGAGTTACAATTCTTTGTTATGTAAACAAGGCTCGTGCCATGTTTTTGTTTACATTGGTTCAATATACCAGAAAAAGTTATTTTTTCAGGCTGCATTATTTTTCTATTTGCCGATTAGCTTTGAACAAAAACGAACAGTTTTTAGCATTTGTCGCATTGAACTTAGGTCTTAACCTGGAAAGTTAAAAATGTAAACTATATTAACATAACAAGAAATTATGAGCTCTGTTATTATATTAATCTCACTTATAACTCGACGACTGATGCTCAAATTTTGGTTGACTATCTGTAACAGAAATGCCTTGCTGAATCATTGTAAACATTAAAAACGGAAAAGTAAAATTTTGACCAAAATCGTTACCATGCCCCTTTAAAGTTTATTCTGAATAAAATCATAATCAACAACAAACTTTGTTTGCATGCCATTTATAAGTTATTTTGAATATCATATACATGTACTGCAGTGTGTTGTTTATTTAAGCAATTGCTTGCTAGACCTGTAAAATTTATTTTATTTCATTTATTTTTTTTTTTTTAAACTTTATTTTATTTACTTAATCTATAAATATGAAACCATTCAATAATTGATAGTACTTAAATTAAAATTTTTATAACACTGTAAATCCATATTGTCAAGAATATCTAACGATATATCACAGGTGATTTTTCATACAGGTAGTTTACACCTAAAACAGACTATACTCAATGCTCACTCAGGTGTGAAAATCACAATTTTAGCTAGGTGGGAATAAGAATTTCAGAATTTTAGCTACGTGGGAATAAACCGACCAATAGGTGTGAATTGTGTTTTGATAACAATTATGGTTTGCTCTCTACCCCAGATTTACCTAGTAACCTGTACTTTTCCAATTTATAAAGAAGAATTTAATGGAGATAAATGTTAACTTTTAGTGTCCAAGAAAAGACTTGTAGACATGATAGGTGTAGGTCAAGGGAGATGGACACTGAACCATTAATAATCATTAAATGAAACTGTAAACATGTGTTGTAGCTAAATTATTAGTAAATTTTAATGACAAAATTTGTACATATCTGCTTTATTCAATACATGTATTTTCTCAAAGTGTAAAGTGTTCAAATGTAATGTGTAATTTAATTCATTACATTTGCAAAGTAATTGTAATTTAATTATTTACATTTGCAAAGTAATTGTAATGGTAATTTAATTAAAGGTTTTAAGCAAGTAATTGAAATTTAATTAATTACTTTTGAATGTAATTGACCCCATTATTAGAATTTGCCATGCGAATAAGTTACTTTTTAAGATATTAAGAATGTTTTACTGCTATTTGTACAGGAGACCATTTTGTTACTTACAGACACTGAAGTAAATCATAACTGGTAACTTAAGGTAATTTCTGGCGTAATATAATGTAAAAATAGTACTTGTAATCATTTTTTAAGACTAAAATTTGCAACACCTAAATAAATTATATGGTTCAAAGAATAAAATTTAGCAATGTAATTTCCATGTCAATAAAATATACCAAAATGATGAAAATTTGACTGTGGGTTTTAGAGTAATTGAGGTTAAAGTATATTTATATATAATAAATAGTAGAAATGTTCAAAGTTTTAAAGTCATCATCTATTGATTGACGTATCAAAAGAAGAAATGACAGGAAAACTTCATCAATGTTAATAAATTGTGCATGATACGTACTTTTTGTAAATGTTGATAAAATGGGATACGAATGTTAAGCAACTGTTGATAATGTGTGATACGTATGTTATGCTAATGGCAATAAAGTGTGATACATATGTTATTTTAATGTTAATAATGTGTGATACGTATATGTTATGTAAATGTGAATAAAGTGTAATACATACGTTATGTAAATGTTAATAAAGTGTGATACGCATGTTATTTAAATGTAAATAAAATGTGATAAGTATGTTATGTAAATGTTAATTAAGTGTGCTACATACGTTTTGTAAATGTAAATAAAGTGTGATACGTTTGTTATGTTTATGTTGATAACTTGATAATGTGTGATACGTATGATATGTAAATGTAAATAAAGTGTGATACTTATGTTGTGTAAATGTTAATAAAGTGTGATACTTATGTTGTGTAAATGTTAATAAAGTGTGATACTTATGTTGTGTAAATGTTAATAAAGTGTGAGACGTAAGTTATGTATATGTTAATAAAGTGTGATACATATGCTATGTAAATGTTAATAATGTGTGATACGTATGTTATGTTTATGTTAATAACTTGATAATGTTTGATACGTATGTTATATACGTCGGTTGAATTCGGAAATATATGTAAGTGTTGTATAAGTGTGATATGTTTTTACTATATGTGTTAGGGAGCTATGATATAAAATAATGTATGTTTTTTAAAAAAGATTTTAATTAGTTTGATACGCATGTTAAGTAAGTGTTGAGCACGTACGTGACATTGTGATACACGTATAAGTAATGTGAGTGATCGGAAGGTAAGATACGTGTTTCTCCCATACGTAGTGGTACATTAGCCCTGATACACGTGTTCTGGATAGGTGAGGCAGGAACCGAAAGCTAGGGCTGTATCACCCGCAGGGCTTGGGCCGATACCAACCGCTCGGGCTGATTCCAGGGCCGAGATCAAAACAACAGTACGACATTCTATATGTGATGGTTATATAAGCTGCGGTTTTGGGAGTAATACGTCTGTAGCAACAGATACCAACCGTTTCACTTTATCTGAGGATTCTGACCCCGCGTGGCTAACGATCTCTGTCAATATTGGTGGCAGGGGATAGTTTCGAACGAAAGACCCGGTCAAAATTTTGAAATAAAGGGAGAACCTGAGGTTTGGCTGGTTATTTGAGGGGTATAAATTGCTAGAATATTTATTGCATTCATTTTGTGGATAGAGGAGCTAATGTCAATTTTATTGATATATGACACTTTAATACTGGTAGCACTTTTCATCAGATATGGAATGAAAATGCGAAACTGTGGCCAAAATGTTCACTTTTGGTTTTGTGCTTGAAAAGTGGGGTGGGTTCAGAACACGAAATGTCACTCGAAAAGAAGGTGATTGACCCCCCATTAATTGGTGATTATTTGCATAGGTATACATTAAGCAACAAATTCTATGGTAGTTTATGGCAGTTGCTCGGGACTGGAGCGTGGTGCTGGACCCGTGAAAATGTGAAAAAAGGGTAATTTTTCAGAAAATTTTGAGACCGTCCCTAGCTATTCTATACAGTGCTATATGTAAGTTGTACTTGTTTTATTCTAAAATGTTTAAAAATTCTCAAGAGTCGGGACCATGTGTCCCGTGCATGCAAACCAATTTTAGCAAATTTAAAAATCGACTGAATAATTAGATCAAATATATGAGCAGTATCTGCCTCACATTTCCTCGACCAAAAAAACTATCCCCTGCCACCATTGACATCGGTAGATGGAATGTGAACGTCTTGTCAAGCAGCGGGTAAAAGTGAGCGCGCGGATCTCCAAAAATTTCAAACATCTATATGTCTCAACCAATGACAGCAAACTCCGTGCAGAAAATAATGATAGTGGCTTGATTCCTGTAGCATTAACTTCAATTGTTCTCCTCCCGACGCGGAAAGGTTTCACTGACCTAATATCTATTTGTTTCATTTGCTTTATACCATTAAGTTCGATGTTTGTATTATATATGATAAAGCATTTCCATTTCATCCTGGAAACCATGACTTTGGATCTGTGTTAAAACAGGGAGTGAAATAATATGTACATGTTATAAATTCGGCATTTGTATTAGGTGATATAGTATTTCTATTTCAACAAAGAAAATCATCAATGACTTTAGTTCTGTGTCAAAACAGGGACTATCATATATCTTAAAAATTTGTTGGTAAGAATTTCCAGTACGTTGTCCAAACCCTAATTTTGTTTAATATTTCATTACAACTAAGCTGTATTTTAATGCTAGAATTTGTAAAACACATGGACACCATAGCATGATTTTATTTGATTTCAATTTATATATGAAGTCTGGTGAGCATACAACACCATCAAAAAGATAAAATCAATTTAGCGGGCACATTTTAGATAACATATTAAAGAAAGATTCTCACCAGTCGTCACAATTTGTTTGATTTCAGTGAAACCAATGACCAATCACAGCTCGTATGTATCTATCAGTATAAACCAATGACCAATCACAGCTCGTATGTATCTATAAGTATAAAACAGAAACCAATCACAGCTTGTATGTATCTATTAGACTTGAGTATAAAACAGAAACCAATCACAGCTCGTATGTATCTATTAGACTTGAGTATAAAACAGAAACCAATCACAGCTCGTATGTATCTATAAGTATAAAACAGAAACCAATCACAGCTCGTATGTATCTATTAGTATAAAACAGAAACCAATCACAGCTCGTATGTATCTATAAGTATAAAACAGAAACCAATCACAGCTCGTATGTATCTATAAGTATAAAACAGAAACCAATCACAGCTCGTATGTATCTATTAGTATAAAACAGAAACCAATCACAGCTCGTATGTATCTATAAGTATAAATCAGAAACCAATCAGAGCTCGTATGTATCTATTAGTATAAAACAGAAATCAATCACAGCTCGTATGTATCTATTAATATAAATCAGAAATCAATCACAGCTCGTATGTATCTATTAGTATAAAACAGAAATCAATCACAAAGGCCAGTTGCTATACGAGTATATACAAAACCATGTGCACAAAAGATAATACCATATCTCTGCTCAAATGGTTAATTAGGGTTTTCATCAAAAGCCTGTCTGTCGTCCATGCCAGTATATGTATTTTAACTGTCAAGGTAGGTAATATATAAATGGGTGGGCCGTGTAGACGAAACTGAGAAGGGGGTCAGGACAACGGGTTAAGATGGGGGCTTTGGGTGGACAGGAAACCATGGGACCCGGACGCAAACGGAAACCAGACCGCATTCAAGTGCACACTTACGATTGACGAAAAACAAGATCATTTCTTCAGACCAACACTCGAGGATCACTTCTTTTTTTCAGACGAATAAATGTAAACAAAGATCAAACTTCAATTTACTTCCATTAACCGGTCTGCAAGACGGGGGGTACCTCTCAAGTGTAATCGAAAGACGTCGCAGACGACTGCCAGAAAGCGCGGGAACTTTGTCAAGTGTCATTGAAAGAAAAGACCCCCTTACTCACATCCTAACTCTAAGAAGTTAGCTGATCTGTTTTCAGTTTGTGGGTGTTAATTGATATGAGAGAGAGAGAGAGAGAGAGAGAGAGAGAGAGAGAGAGAGAGAGAGAGAGAGAGAGAGAGAGAGAGAGAGAGAGAGTTTTCATACCATCTCCCTTCACTTTCAACGATGTACAACCTGCCGACCCCGCGTTGTTTTTGCTGTTTTACAGACATGCATCAGGCCGCGGATGAAACATAAGAGCCAATTACAGCTATATAACAAGTTAAAAGGAGGCTGCTTAGACGGGCCCACCTGCTTTTTGTTAAGCCGGGGTTTGTTTTAGCTGAGGTAGCCAGGTGTGGGAATCCGATAACAAGAGCCTTACAACAGAAATCAAAATTCTCGTTTTCCTAATCAAAATGTTTTTGGAGTATCGGACTCCGCATTATTCCGGATCTAGTGATTCCGTAGTGACAGCTCCTCTTCTTGCCTTCATGGCTGTTTCCTGTAGCGATATTCATTAGTTTTATATTCACAGGCATTACTTTGGAAATCTTATATGTAAAGCCGATAAATTAACTTATTGGAGAAAAAACTTCTACAGAAAAATATGAAGTCTAATTCATTGGAGTTTTTTTTTTCCACAGTGTATTTTGCCGTATAATAAATCTGAAACTCTGTATTGTATTGCATGCCATTATCATATATCGTACCCACCATAAACTGAAAAAAAAATCGCATGGTCAGAAAAATATTTTCATATTCTCCCCGTTTTATCGCATTTCAAATTCGTAAAATTAAAATAAACACACTGAAATTAGGTTGATTACTATGTACTAAAAAAACCTTGTAAAAATAAAAAAATAAAAAAATTACGGAAATATCACTTGAATGATTTTGGCAAAATTAAAAAAAAAAATTTAAAAAGTGGAAATGAGTTGTATATAAGTTATATAGGTCTTGAATTATAAAGAATTTTAAAATTCTTTTCAGGCATGCAAAAAAAGGAGTAAAATCAGTTACTGAGTATATTTATTCAAGGACTTACATTTATTCTTTGTTTAAGGTCTTGAAGCAGGGATAATCAATGTAAAAGTTAACTGAAATGTGTACTTAACGAAACTATTGTGAACAAAAATAAAACAAAACGTACAACAACAAAAAATGAAAAAAAACCCAACAAAAACCTACAATGATATCAAACATGGTAAAAAAAAAGTATATGAAAATTTTGGTGAGAAAAACCCAGGAAGCCACGCGTCGCAGAAAAAAGGTTTAATATAACCTCCCTGTCTCGAATTGATATGAACGAGCAGTATTGGAATTTGACAAAATGAAAAATCCATAAAATGATGTATTGCAACAAATATACATATCTACAAAAAATACAAGAGAATGGGAGGGTGCAATTACCAAGGACGACGATGGCGGTTTTTATCAGGACTCTGGCACTCTGAGTGGTCCCATATTGTTTGTTTTGAATAGCGTGTTCATTTCCTCGCTGGATTTCGCGGTTTTTCTGATTCTTGTCACAGATTCTGAAATTAACCAATTATTCCCGTCAAGGCATTCGAACCCCACGCTGCGCTGAAATCCAGCGAAACTCACGCGCAACAGATGTCAAGATAAGCGAACGATAAATAGTCTTATTATTTTACGTAACGAAGATAAGTAACGTTTGATTTCGATTGATACAACACTGGAAAAATCGGTTATGAAGTTAATTTGAATTGAGACAACTTCATAGTTCTGAAAGCGGGTAAAATAGCATTGATACATAATATGCACAGACCAACAATGCGATAACTTTGACATCGTTTGATGAACAACATTTTTGAGCCAGTCTTTTCTCTGCCAAACTACTCTCTGTGAGCACTGTTATTGTTTCTTTTTGCACAGATTTAAGATTTTAAAAAATTAAAGAGAGAGAGAGAGAGAGAGAGAGAGAGAGAGAGAGAGTTCGCGTCTTTAAACGTTCATCAAGAAAGCCTAGAGGATAATACAGAAGATGGACACCCAGAGCCATTTTGATAAACCATGCAAAATGGAGTTCGTTTTTTCGGATTCATAGAAATATAAGTTTTCTTAAATAGACCAAGTTGAATATACCGTAATACCTCCTTATTTTCTTTTAGAACCCATAGACGCCCTTTTATAATCATATTATTATCGATGCGCTTTTACAAGAAACGAGGAGAAAAAAATCCATCTCCCTAAACACTATCTCGCTACTATGTGTATTCAAAATAAATTTCATTTAGAACATTTAAAAATTGAAAAAAAAGCAACAAAAATAAACAAAACATACACAAAATATCAAATTAACATGTATGATGAGCGTTTCTGTTTGAAAACGAGGCCAGTTTCGTTCTCAAGAACCTCTGACATTGATACGGTCAATGAAATATAATTTTACATATCATACGGCAATTCTTATTGTAATGAAACGTAATACCGTAAGGAGTTGATTTGAGATCTCAAAAATATCAAAATGACTCATGAACTACATCAGAAATACGAACTGCGTCCATGGTTTACCAACGCCGTGTACACTCAGCGAAATTTTTGTTTAATGATAATTTTCCAAAAGAATTTTAAGTGAAAATTTAAACGTGTTCATGATCAGCATTTATTACTTTCAAATGTCAAATTTACACATACAGAATTAATAAAAACAACAACATTTTCCCCTTTCTTATAGTGAATGACTGAACTGATATTAAAAGGTACATGTCACTTTATCGCATTGTCTCAGACCATCCAGCTGTGATGGACTCAGGCACGTACATGTAGCGTCGGGGGGGGGGGGTGTCCTCACCCCTCCACTTTTCTTGCAGCAAACATTTTTCTTAAGTTTACATATAAAAAATCGAAGCAAGATGGAGTTGTCCCCATCCCCCATCTTTTGTGGGAAATATAAAAATTGAAGAGAAATTAACGGTATCAACAGTGAAATTGAAATTTTACTATGCCCCCCATCCCCCCGATTAGGATTGACATGATTGGTGAATTTGCTTTTGTTTTTTGCTTTTCAGGATGTTTCGGATTGAGTCTGCCCCCCCCCCCCCACACACCACATTCAAAAACGATGCTACGTGCCTGGGACTGGTTTCCCATCCAAGTGGGTGGAAGGGGGGGGGGGGGGTGTCAATAATTCTCATCCGTTCAGCACCATCTATAGAGACAAAATGTTCCGGTCCTTTATTCATCGAAGATTCACCACAGAGACAGAGTACATGTATAAGTTTTGGAAAATTGTTCGGCAAATTCCTCCCAGCGCGGGAGTTATCTCGCTTATTAGAGGGGCGTAGACAATCATGCATGCTGTAGGGGATTGTTTAAGGAAAGATAACTCTCATTTTTTATCAAGTCGCCATGACATGGGCCATCAAGTATAACAGGCAGATAAAAGAGTCAATTCAAACTTTTTGGGGAGTCTAAATTCCTGTAGGATTCTCCCCACGTTAAACGGACACAAAACAAGTGACCTTACATGCAGCCACTGTAGCATAATGGAATATTGTTAGCAAACGAAATTACACAAACAATAGATACTATAGTCCGAAATATCTGATGTTTTCCTGGCCTTTTTTAACGATTTTGATATTTTACATGCCAGAACCGGCGCCATTACGAAAACTGAAAATTCGCCGCATCCAACTGGAGGCGGCATTCTCGGCTCGATTTTAAATATTTACGAGTTGAATCAAATGTTTCATTCACAACTAATTAATCCTCATGTGTCAGAATGAATGACAGTCTTTTTATCTAGTTCTATATACATACAGTTAACTTGTTCACTATTTATTCCTAATTCTACTGTACATGGACCCTATGGTAGTGGTGTAGTAGGAAAAGCAGAATATGACACTGCTCCTTGTTTTGTTTGTGACTTTTGGCCTCCGTCTGCCTCCTCATGGATAGATAGATATCACTCATGGCCTGATCATGAAGTTGTTCGTGACATAGTTAAAAACGGATGTCATTTTGTACCAATAGGACACTCATTAGGACGTCATGAAAATGTTGAGTGGAGAATATCTTTTTCTCAGGCAGAATATAAACTTGTGTATTCAATGAACCACTGTCAGTTTTTGACTTATGGATTGTTAAAACTGTTTTTAAAAGAAGTTGTAAATCAAGCATTAGAAGAAACCAATAAACTGTTGTGTTCCTATCACATGAAGACAGCAGTTTTCTGGACGATGCAGCAAAACATGATACCTCACTGGTGTCAACAAAATCTCTTGGCCGGTTTCTGGGTATGCTTTAAACTCCTTCTAAAATGGGTGTATCAGTGAGATTGTCCAAACTTTTTTATCCCACAAAACAACCTGTTTCTGACAAAGGTCCATGGCTCAGCACAAAACAGATTGTTTCTACAGTTATATGAATTGTACAAGAAAGGTCTGGCCTGTCTGTTACAGAGTTCCTCTATCAGGGTCTACATCATTGATGTCCTTTACAATCCTAGAATTTCTGTTCATACAGATGAGAGACTCATCCTGTCTGAAGTTGATCATGATGTAGAACTTGTGAATGAGGCATCTGAATTTGAGTTTCCAGTAGGCTTATATGGCCTTTCCAAAGCCATACACATAATTGAACAGTTGTTAGATTTACCTCTGACACATTATCAAGCTATTACATTACAAATACTTACAGCCCCTATCCTTCAGAAAACTGCCTTTATAATAGCAACATTTTTACAAACACATGTGTGAACAAACAGATGTATAATGCAGACAAAATGACCTGTCACATGCTGAAATTAGCAGCTATGTTTGGGTATGTTTCTGATATGTTTTATATTGTCCTGTTTTATTACAAGACACCCAGATACAGGGAAGATTTATCTGTTATAGAGATGACAAAGGTCAAGTGAGCACAGCCATATCTGATGTATAAAAGACATGTACACAGAGAGAAGTATATTGAGGCTGTAGGGGGACAGTCCTGGTCTACAAAGATGAGACAGGCTGTAGCAGATGATATTATTCTTAACAATTATATCTGTTATATCAGTGAACTAATACTAGAACAACAGTTTGCGTTGCAAAGAAGGTTTCGTTCTTTAAATATTCCAGTGTTTGTAATGTTACATTTTCTTGAGTTCTTGTGTTACAGACACATTGATACAACATTAACACAAGCAGCTCTAGATGAGCTACAGGTCCTTGTTCACCATGGTCAGGGACTGTATGTACGTGTTTTATTAAGAGACATCTCCTGGGAGATCCTGGGGATCTGTCAACAGATCACAGGGAACCTCCAGGCTGCTCTATACTCATACCAACAGTCACTTGCACAGTATCCATTAAACAGAATACAAATTGCTACACACAGGAGAATACAGGATGTTGTCAGTCAATCCAACATCACTAATTGATGTTGGATTGTATTATTTTATCTCTGTTTCATTTCAACAGAGCCAGTAATGTCCCAAGGGTACCCAGCGATTGCTTAAATTATTAGTAAACAAGTTCTATAGTTCTACTTGACATAGCGACCCAGCCATTCTTTAAATGTTTTGATTAGTGCACTATATTTTAGAGGATATAGGTTGATATTGCATAGCCTTTACAACATAAATCATAATCAGACATTATGTTTAATATTAATTATGATACAATCATTAAGCGATTTCGTTCTTCTTAATGACCATACATGTGCAGTGTTGATGTGAGTCAGAACTTCTTTGTTTACAACGACCATGTCAGCAAATACAATCTTCCACTGGGTCGCATGCTGACTGACGTTTTTCATACTTATTGTTAGACCATAATTAATCACCTTATTGTCAATGGATTTTCCCGTTTTTCCCGATTACGACAAAGAGCACACGGCGGGTGTGACCGGTCAGCAGAGGATGCTCACTCCTCCATGGCACCTGATCCTACCTCTAATTTTTGTAGAGGTCCGTGTTTGCTCTGCTCTTGTTTTGTATTTTTCCTTTGGACTTTTGATTTTGAACACTGTTCGTTATCACCTGATTTTTTTCTCTTTACAGTATAAAGTATACCGGTATATGTACCAGTGTATCTATTTTGTTTACTCTTAATACCGGTATCTATTTTGTTTACACATTATACCGGTATATATTTTGTTTACTCTTTATACCGGTATCTATTTCATTTATACTCTACATATCTAAACAATGTGTATCCCTTTAATCAGTATTGTTAATATCTACATATTGAAACACATATTGATGTAGATGTTAATGTATTTATCATGTTAGTAATTTGTCTATGCAACTGAAAATGTCGATGTTTAAATCGTTGTTTATGATGATACAACAGAATAAAAGGTGTCTTCAAACTTTCACCTTTCTCTTCGGCTCATATTTAGAAATCCAAGATATAATAGAAACGATTAAAGAACAGTACTTTCCATAGAATTCAAGAATGTTGCATACACAACCACAACTTTTGGACGAAACGTCCCAAAGACACTGCAATAAAAGCCGCCAAAATGATTCGAAATACGATTTTTTTATTGAATTCATTTCCAATGCCATTAGAGTTATCATTATTTAAAAAATATACATCCTTATAGGTGGTTTTGTAAGACATACATGTATTTAAGATATGAAAACTTGCTGCGATAACAGAAAATTTAACGAAAACTTGAAAAATCATGGTGATTCTGAAAATGTGGCATACCTACTTTTAACACATTTTAGAACCATTCTATGTTATTTTTGATAATCTTTAATAAACTGTTATATCAATCCTGTTAAAGCATTATTAAACAAGTGTTATTACTACGGAATATAAAAAATTGAGAAATTTAAACAGGTCGGGTACACTACCTTATATGGATAGCATTATTTAACATGTGACAATATTAGCGTCAAACAGATTCGCCAATCCAATCAATGAGTCGCAAAGCATGACGGTCTACTACGTGTTTAGGATTCAACAGACACACGTGGTTTTTGTAGATTTTATGCACAATATTTAATTACTTGCCGGAAAATTTGTACAACTTGTTTTGTACTTTAAAAGATAAAAGAGGAAAGATTACGTACCATAGACTTTGTTCCATGCTCACATTGAAAAATAATGTTGTTTTAGTTTTTATATTGTTGCTTCAAAAATTGATCAGTATCAACAGTCTGTCATTCATACGCATACAAGTACAAACAGATTTTGATAAGGGAAAACTGCATAATTGTTTATTGGTAACTTAATCATCGTACACCATGTTGACTATGTCCGGGAAATAAACATTGCTTTTGAAATTGCATAATTGGAAATACCGGTATAACGAACACTAGAAGCACCATCAAAACATTTTGTAACTGCTAAGCATTCTCATAATTGTCACTGAAGAAAATTTCAAAGCGTATTCTACATGTACTAAATTAATGTAGTCCCAAACCAGGGGTATCACGTGAAAAACGTACTCACTGCTTCGAATTCAGTAGGACATATACCTCTCTTTTGAACATTGACAATTGGGGTATTTAAAAAGGTTTATATACGGCCTACATAGCAATATTTTTAAAATGTGAGCATAGAAATGAAAGATGAAACATAATTTTCCATATTTATTCCATAAATTCTGAAAAATAATTGAAAATGAGTTTCCAAAAGACAATTCAAAATAGTGTATATTTTCAATACGTATTGTATACAATAAAACTCGTAGTAGCCCACAATGCCTTGCAACTCATTCACCTGATTGGTCTGCCGAAAAAAGTAAACAGATACCTAACTTAGTATGCAAATGTATGCCGACGTCACAAAATCTAGTGGTCTCGACCTGTTAAACTTTTGAAAACCTATAAAAAAAATCACAGCGGCAGACTTATTCTTTTTTTCTTTACCAAAATGCAACTGAATTTAATATTGCGTGAAAGTTGAGAACATGTTTGGTCATTCTATACAATTGATTTTGAAGTCGAATGTACGATGTTTTTCAAAGCCATGAAGGTTTTGGTTGTAGTTTGCCTATTTACCATAGCAAAGGTTTCCGTTATGTAGAGACTTTTTCTATGAGGCAATAACGAATCGTAAAAAAAACCCCAATTATCAGCAATTGATATGTATGTACTAATCAAAATTTCTAACGCCCGAGGCAAGTGTTTGTATTACACTGTTCCTAATTCAAATTATTTTGATCATGACAATTATTTTAAAAATGTAAAGAATAACAAAGCATTCTTTAAAAAAAAACTCAATCAAAATTTATTTAAGGGCTTTATAAAAACATCAAGAAGGTAAAGGTACCCTACAATATAAAAATCACAACATTAATACCTCGTGCATTCCACATTCGCACTAATGTCACAGTGCAAAATTGACTGTTCTAAAATTAACTTTATTTCGGACTTTACTTTTCAAATACAAAATTTATTTTGTCATATATTCTAAGAATTTAATGTTTATTAATTAAGTGAATTAGCCATTGACACCTGGCAGACTCTACATTTAATTGTAATTACAAATCAGACAGATGTTTCTCCCAAGAACTGCTAATCTCTTGAAACAACATTGCGTAATTGTATGCCTTTCATGTCCTGGCCATCAATTCAATTCAATTTATTATCCTTGATGTTTACAACTCATCGGAATACAAATTATAATACATATAAAATTATATACTAATGTGCAATGTGCAGTAAGTGAGTGGACATATTAAGACAATATAATCATGTACATATCTTAAAATATGAATGAACATAAATGTATGATAAGTTCTCATCTTCTAAATCTTTTTTATTACAATGATTGCAAAATCTTTCATTTCTTGGCACCTTGTTGTGTCGACCTTTTTCAATATTTAAAGAGTGTGATGAAGTTCGAAAAATACTTATAAATGTTTTTGAAATATAATTAATTGGTCTCCTAAGATAAGTTTGCAAACAAAAATTATCCACAAGGTGTTGATATAACATACTCTTCGGAGATGTCGAAAAAGATGACATCAAACTTTGTTTATAAATATCTAATATTCTACATTCAATTGTCTTGTAGGTTTTACATTGATTAGAACAAGTTTCGTCCAACAAATATTTTAGACCCATGCTAGACAACTCGCTTTGTATGGAAACCATCCAGTTATCGTTATTGACAAGCATGCTTTCGTATGCCTCCTTCAAGATAATGTTATTTGTATTTTTAATTTTTAACCAATATTTGAAAATTCGTAGCTTTCTTCTAATATACAAAGGCAATCTACCCAGTTCACAATACACTAAATTATTTGTAGTTTTATTGTTGACCCCAAGAATTCTCTTACAAAAATTGAGATGTACCTTTTCTATATCGGGTGCTATGTGGAAACCCCAAATTTCATAGGCATACGAAAGAATACTATGAACATACGTATCAAATACAGAACATTGAGTTTCAACATTAAAAGAATAATTTTTCACAGTGTTTGATATTGCAAAAAGTGCTTTCCGTCCTTGATCTGCTACATGTTTTTGTGTTTGTAAAATTTTTCCATTGAAGTTGAATAACATACCAAGATACTTAAAGGTATTCACAACTTCTAGTTTTTGTTCATTGTATGACCAGCTTTCAAGATCTGATATTTTCCCACCATTTCTAAAAATGACAACCTTGGTTTTAGACACATTCAGATACCATTCTATAGTATATTCATTAAGTGTATTTAACATACTCTGTCACCCAGCAGGGGTTTCAGCAATCAATACTATGTCATCTGCAAACATTAGCAGGAAAATATTAATCATTTGTAGTTCAATGGATGGACAATTGTTTTTTATAAAGTTTATCTCAAAATCGTTCACATAAAAAGCAAAAAGTAGTGGTGATAACACTTCACCTTGCATAAGACCCATGTCATTACTAAAGTAATCACTGAAAACACCACCATATTTGACACATGACTTCACATTATTGTACAGTGATTGTAAAACTTGTAATAATTTCCCTCGTATACCAACTTCATATATTTTATCCCATAACTTGCATCTGTTAATAGAGTCAAATGCCTTTTGAAAATCCACAAAACAACAATATAGACGTTTTTTGTTACATAGAGTTTTGCTAATAGGGCTAGCTTTGCAATCCAAAATAGAAAATAGAAAAGTAAATCAGGGACAATAACTCCTTCATCACCTCATGCTGCATACTTCAAGTATGTGTCCGTGTTATCATCCCATTCCTAGACATTTCAAAAACTAAGCAATGTGGAGAATGATACAAAAGTGACAGGAAAAGTTTGGTAATTGATGTACATACATCAAATGTTCCAAAGTCTTGATATGAATGCACAATGGTACAGTGTAAAATCATTAAATTTCATGACAGCTTATTTTCTGTGAATTTTTATTTATTTGGTTCATGAGGACAAATTTTTTTTGAGTAGCTTTTATCGTAAATGAATTATTACTATGTTTTATAAATAGGTGAGAATGTAAATAAAGGATGAAAGGGATCCACAAAAGTCACAAATTATAATAGGCTATTTACATTTGTAAGTATGTTTCCTTACAGGAACCTACATAAGAAAAAAAACACCTTCATTTTTGTGTGAACTTAATGGGTCAAGAGGTCTTATTTTTATGTAACAATGATCAACACACAGAGTTTGATGGTTGCATAATTGTACACTTAAAAACATGAATATGTTAATTATAAAGAACAATTTGCCTTTCTTAAACATGAATATACAAGTAATAAACAGCAATGTTAAAAGTTCACTGGGATTTGAACCTGGTTGGTAAATGGTCAATTCTTCCACGAAGTCCATCAAGCTTCACAGGATTTTATCACATGACATGACTATCACATGACTAACCAAGTTAATATCCTATTGAACTTTTTAACTTGCTGTTTATTTTCTGAATGATTCCACAGTACAGGGCAACACAATAAGGTATACTAACATACTGCAACAAGACAAAGTGAACGAAATAAGTCTCCATTGACAACACTTACATCTCCCCCACTGTCCTTCAGACCGATTATGTTGGGATGACATGAAAGGACAATAATGATCTCAGGGTCAAGGTCAATGCCCGTGTTACCGGGGACATTGTACAGCAGTATAGGTATCTTACTGTCATCAGCGACCTACAACAGGGGTCAAACAGATAATACATCATAACCACAAATATTTAATCGAAGTATAATGTCTTGGAGGTATAGCTTAGATTATGATAATAAGAAGAGTACATAAAACAATACCTTGGTGAAATGGCTGATCAGTGCCCTGTTGTGCATGCTACCCTTGTAATAACTAGGGGTTACGACAAGGGCAGCATCGGCTCCTACATCTGCCATCCTATTGGTCATCTCTATAGTATCTCTGGTAGCTACAAATAGTCAGCAACATTTACCATTTACGTTCAATACTAGTAATCTATATATTTGTAACAGGGTAATAAAACTTACAATGTTCTCTTTTAATCTCTTTTCAAAATCAATTCATTACACTACACTGTTAGACTTGCGCTGATTTTTTTAGTATAAAAAGAAAATCATATTTTGGAATCAGTACTTACATTTCCACCCAGACCCCGCAAAAATACCTTGCCTGGGGCCGTGGTTTTGACGACGTATTCCACCACTTTGATCCGTTCCATGGCTGTTTTAGTATACATACTCCCTATTGGATCCCTGGACAACATAGCCTACAAAATCACACGGTAGAGACGAGATATAAACAGTCTCTACCAGGATGCACATCACTGGTTCTTCATAGAGACGTCTGGTCAATTTCAGAAAATTACCTAGTTACGTGTTCAGATAAAACAAAATTGTTTATATAACGTACTGTTATGATGAAGAGAGATAAGTACATGTATATCAGATTTATTTTTTATAGGAAAAATGTGAATCAAAAGATTATAAACTGCTAAATCAGTAAAACTACAAAATTGTGAAAAAGTAATTATGCTCATGTATTCATAATATAATATAAATGGTATCATTTCTTAATCCCTATTCGTATGGAAAATGTATATGCTGTCCATGTTAATTGTTAATTGAAGATGAGAATCACTTGTACTATATTGTTCAAAATCTGATCACTGATTTAATGTAAACACATATGTACCATTGTATTCCCTGCTAGAATGATATACCGGTTTATTTACCACTTGGTGAAAAAAATACCAGCTTCTCAAGAATAAATTAAAAAGTTCCAGAAGTTATATACCCGACCAATTATATCCTGGGTTGAGATATAATATACATTTGCAAAATACTGTGGTTTCATTAATATTCAAGGGTATCAATTTTCGTGGATAAAGTGAAAATCACAGTTTCAAGGATACATAAATTCATGGCCAATGACTCATCAATACAAAATGTTAATAGAAATTGCACTTCAATGAACATTAATTTCGAGGATCAACTTAACAACGAAATCCACGAAAATTGGTATTCAAAGAATATTGATGAAACCACAGTACCACATTACAATGTTTTCACTTATTTCTTTTTTACAAATATAATAATATAATATAATATAATATAATATAATATAATATAATATAATATAATATAATATAATATAATATAATATAATATAATATAATATAATATAATATAATATAATTTTAAAGCGCTAAATCTAATTCTAAGATTACTCTAAAGCGCTGTACAATAATAGGAATTGGCATAATACAAAATATACTTTAAGAACAGTAGATAAACGATAAAAATGGACATACAAGCATAAATAACATTATAAAAATACTGTTGCTATTGTTAAAAATCATATTCATATTTAAAATGATAAAAATAAATAAGTGCTATGGGTAAGCAAGTCTTAGTGAAAATGTTTTTGTAAAACAAGAAAGAAGTGTAATTAAAAAGCTATTTTATAAAAATGTGTTTTTAATTGTCATTTAAAGATGTTATAAGACTGTGCCTGTTTTATATCGTCAGGAAGAGCATTCCACAAGTGCGCTCCGACCAAGCTAAGCTGGCGTTCTCCGTATGTCTTTGTCCGGATTTTTGGAGGCACTAAGCGTGATGAAGCCTTAGATCGCAGTGATCTGGTGGGCTTATATTCAAGTATTAGGTCATTGGTATAAAACAGAGCTAGCCCGTAGAGCGATTGGTATACATATGTCAGTATTTTGAACTGCGGGCGAAAGTACACAGGTAGCCAATGGAGATCTGCCAGGATAGTTGTGATATGCTCCCGTTTCGATGTTCTCGTGACAAGACGCGCTGCAGTGTTTTGGACACGTTGTATTCTCTCAAGTGTATGTTTTGCCACTCCATATAGGAGGCAATTCCCATAGTCCAATCTGGCAGTGATTGCAGCGTTAACCATGGTTTTGCAGGTTTCATTTCTGAGGAAACGCCGTATACGCCCAAAGTTGCATATCTGAAAATGACACGACCTGACTATTGAGGATACCTGTTTGACCATAGTAAGGTGCTGATCAAAAATGACACCTAGGTTCTTTACACAAGGTACACTTTCAATGATATGATCACCAACTTTGAGCTGTAATTTTGGAACATACTTCTGATGGTGCTTTGTTGTAAAGATAGTTAACTCAGTTTTATCTTGGTTTAGTTTTAGTAAATTTTATGTCATGCATGAGCTAATGTCGGTAATGCAGGCCTCCAGTCGAGAGAAATAGTTGTTCCAATTTCCCAGTGGTCTGATTGTCATATATAGTTGTGTATCATCTGCATATCAGTGATACAGCATTCCATGTTGATGACATATAGCGCCAATTGGTTTGGAGAAAATGCAGTACAGTTTGGGTCCGAGCACAAATCCTTGAGGATCACCAAAAGGAAGCTGGCGAGAAGCTGACTTGTTAGATCCAACGGTGACACACTGTCGCCTATATCCTGGAGGTATGACTCAATCCACTTAAGAGCATTATCACGAAAACCATAATTATGATACAGTCAAGCGTTGGAACAGTATCTTGTGGTCGATGACGTCAAAGGCAGCGGATAAATCCAAGAGGACCAGAACTGTTGAAGATTGTTGGTCCAGTGCTGTGACAATATCATTGTGGACCTTTATAAGGCCCGTTTGCGTAGAGTGCCCGGTGCGATATGCCGACTGAAGTGGATCACGCAGAGAATTTGCATCAATGTGACTATCAATTCTACGAGCCACAACTTTCTCCAGTATTTTGGAGATGAAAGTCAAGTTTGATAAAGGTCGATAGTTTTTCAACACTTCCTTGTCAAGCCCAGGTTTCTTAAGAAGTGGTCAAACTATGGCCTCCTTCCATGCAGACGGGAAGATTTTTTGATTGAGAGATGCATTCACAATATCCGTGACAACCGGTATTATTGGATCTATGCATTGTTTCAATAACGATGTAGAAATGGGGTCCAGTTCACATGATTTACTGGGTGCCTTCATTATTAATGATTTAACTTCATCTGTTGTACTCTCAAAGTCAGATAAAAATGGTCCCTTGTGATGTTCATCCATGTCTAGATAGGTGTCTACATTTTCAGAATTTCAGAATATATCATTGCGTTTGTGAATATTTGACAATTTCAATTGCAGGTGTCGCCATATATATATATATATAAAGCACAGAGAAATTTCTCTGTGCTTTATGTATATCTATATCATTCACTATGGGCAGGTATATGTCAGTTTGAGAGTCATTGCAATGTTTGTGCTTATATATATATATATATATATATATATATATATATATATATATATATATATATATATATATATATATATATATATATACACACACACACACATATATATATATATATATATATATATATATATATATATATATATATATATATATATATATATTAAATATTAAAGATAAAGGCAATTAATACAGATTATTTTTAATGTTTATGTTAGTGAGACACATGTCTTGCATTTAATATATAATCCCACACTATTTTAAAGACAATTAAAACAAAACGAAAGTACAGAAAGTACATCAAATATAAATAGCATAGTTTAAAATGGAGTCCTTTTCTCAAGAAATGTAAGTACATCATACTGGTATTCTAATTTTCATTTGGATATATTTGATTTATTTTATAGCAAAATAAAAGGGATGTGTTTTAAAATAATGACAGATGTAAGGGAATGCAGCACATACCGGAGTCAGTGTTTGTGAGGTTGTGTGAGATCATAGGGACCTCGCAACAGGTGACAATTAGGAGGGAGACGTATAACATCACGGAGATGGTGGAGACACGAGATACACCTAATGATAGGACCATTGATATGCTGAGTGGTAGTATGAGAGAAGGATTCAGACTGACGGGATCAGACCTGGACTTTATGTACCAGAGAAGGATTCATACTGAAGGGATCAGATATAGATGTGATGCACTGGCCAAAAAACCACCGAGTGATCATGGACATGTCTCAGTCTGAGTATTATAACACAGCCAATACAACTTTGATTCTCTCTGACAGTTCTGAGAGTCCACCAGGATTCACTTTACTTCAATTACTGACACCAACAAAACAGTTAGATATCCAATCAGCATGTGTCAAAACAAATGGAAGAATATGTATATCTAGTTTTACTTACAGAAGGTTATCTTGTTCAAAAATAATACCTAATTCTACTGCACATGGACCCTGTGTAAGTGGTTATTTAGTAGGTACAGAATATGACACTGCCAACTGTTTTGTTTGTGACTTTTGGCCTCCTTCTGCTTCCTCATGGATAGACAGATGTCACTTCTGGCCTGATCCTGAAGTTGTTCATAACATTGTCAGAAACGGATGTCACTTTGTAGCAATAGGACACCCATTAGGACTTCATGAAAATGATGAGTGGAGAATATCTTTTTCTCAGGCAGATCATAAACTTGTGTATTCAATGAACCATTGTCAGTTTTTGATTGCTAAAACTGTTCTTAAAGAGGTTCGCTCCTTAGGTTTCGGGTAGCCATTTTGGGTCACCTCTAGTCTGAAAATTCTGCATCACATATTAATTCTAATAGTATATTCATATTTTACAATGACAAATAAACTATATTGAATATAATTGTTTTTTAAAAAATTACATTTTTACAGAGTTTAGTCAGGGACTATATTTTCTGGCGGAAGGTTTAAAGAAGGAAATGAACAATTTTCATAACTCACTAGTTTTAGAGTACTGTTACTTTAGCTTACTAATTTTCAGGCCGGACCAAACTTCTAGATAGTTTGTGTATTACGATATATTCATGATGTTCTAAAATACATATTTAAACAATATTTTGATATTTCTATCGATATATTTTGGAATATTTAGCTTATATTTCATAGAAGTTAAGAAAAAATTAACTCCATTTTGGCCTTAGAATAGCTTATTTCATGCTATATCTCAAATTTTTGAGATGTGACTCCTACATTAAATGTATGTCTATATGTATGCAAAGTTTTGGAAAGATGACATTACTATAATTTTTTTTATTTGCTTTATAATTTGATAACTCCAAAATTTTGTAGCATCGGTTGTTGTGTTCATTATGTACTGGCCTTTGAAGCCACCAGTAAAGCAAGATTTTTAAGCTTTGACTTAGATTTAAATTTTATAGTCACTACATGTTTTGAACTTCATACTGTATTAAAATCATAACTAAATAATAGTTCAAACTATAAATATTTGTTTGATTTCTTCAAATTATCAATTTCTATGTCAAATTTTAGCAAAAATTTCAGAAAAATTATCATTTCTGTTTGGGGCCCTATATTTCCAAAAAATGGCATGTGACATGGGTTAAAAATAAAATAAATGAACATTATAGGTCCCCATCTTTATATACAAGTGGTTTTCGGATGATTGACATTACTATTATTTCAGGTGCCAACCTCCTTAAAAGAAGTCATAAATCAACAATTAGAAGAACCCAATAAATTGCTGTGATCCTATCACATAAAGACATCAGTTTTCTGGATGATTCAACAAAACACACTACCTCACTGGTGTCCACAAAATCTCCTGGCAGGTTTCTGGGTTTGCTTTAAACTTCTCCTTCAATGGGTGTATGAGGGGATTTGTCCTAACTTTTTCATCCCACAAAACAACCTGTTTTTGACAAAGGTCCATGGCTCAGCACAAAACAGATTATTCCTACAGTTACATGAATTGTATAAGACTCTGTTACAGAGTTCCTCTATCAGATCCTACATCATTGATGTCCTGTCCAATCCTAGAATGTGTATTTGTACAGATGAGAGATTCATCTTGTACGAAGTTGATCATGATTTAGAACTTTTTACGGTGGTGACTACAAGTGTATTTTCAGTAGGCCTATCGGACTTTATCAAAGCCATACACACAATAGAACATTTGTTAAAGTCTCCTCTGACCCACCATCAAGCTGTTATATTACAGAGACTTACATTCTTTATATTTCAGAGAACTTCCTTTATATTATTGAACATGTACACAAACACAGGGGTCAACAAACAGGTGTATATTGCAGACAGAATGTTGAAATTAACAGCCACGATGGGGTTTGTTTCTGACATGTTGTACATTGCAATGTATTATTACAAGATATTCAGATACAGAAAAGCTTTATCTGTTATAGATATGACAAAGGTCAAGTTAGCACAGCCATATCTGATGTGTAATGGACATGTAAACAGAGTGAGGTATACTGAAGCTGTAGGGGGACAATCCTGGTCTACAAAAATGAGACAGGCTGTAGCAGATGATATTATTCTTAACAATTATATCTGTTATATCAGTGAACTAATACCAGAACAACAGTTTGCGTTGCAGAGAAGGTTTCGTTCTTTAAATATTCCAGTGTTTGTAATGTTACATTTTCTTGAGTTCTTGTGTTACAGACACATTGATACAACATTATCACAAGCAGCTCTAGATGAGCTACAGGTCATAGTTCACCATGATCAGGGACTGTATGTACGTGTTTTATTAAGAGACATCTCCTGGGAGATCCTGGGGATCTGTCAACAGATCACAGGGACCCTCCAGGCTGCTCTATATTCATGCCAACAGTCACTCACACAGTATTCATTCAACAGAATACAAATTGCTACACAGAGGAGAATACAAGATGTTGTCGGTCTTTTCTTTTTCTCTCCATTGTAAACAAAGTTTATTGAGAATAAAGTTCATTGTCATTGTTAATCGAACAGCAATACTTAAATGTTGTTGATAAGTTTCATTTATCTGTGTTCGATTTCAGCAGGGACATTAACATCGCAAGGGAACAGCTATATCTAAAAATACACTAGCTTAACAAACAGTATGTTCCGTTTGAATGAAATATTCTCCACTTTTACGCACAAGGGCTCGGTTCATTTGTTCCTGAAGACAAAAATGATTAAAATTAGCAATCTTAGGTGTATTTATGTGGATTGCATTAAAACATTCACTGAAAAACCCTGCATACTCCTTTGATTTTACGGTCCATCCATTCTTACATCTGTTGATTTTTGCACTATACTTTTAGAATATATAGGTTGATATTGCATGTACATGCACCTGACTTTATATAATTATATTTTTGTTTCATAACAAAAGATATATACCCTCTACCTCATTTAAAGACATAAAGAACCCATCTTGGCTAATTAGGTAGGTGGTATATATATTTTTATTATGAGTAAAATATACAAGGTCAGATGCCTGTGATTGCACACTATATATTTAGATTTTCAAATGTCTTTGTCTGTGATAACATTACGAATAAATGTTGAAGCCTAAAACCCAATAACTTCATAAAACATGAGTGACACAAAATGGGTGTGTCTTATAGCATAACCGAAAAGCGGTATTAGCTGTGCCGCGTAGTAATACATAGCATGTGCTACACAAAAAATAGTGGTTTTAAAATAATGTTGTTCTAAAGTGTACGAGTTGGAAATAATATAAATATAAGTAATAAGGAACCATTCTTTGAATATTATGGGTGATAATTTCGGTCGGAGCGTGGTCAAATCTATCATAAAGCCCTTCGGGCTTTATTGGATTTGACCACGCCCCGACCGAAATTATCACCTCATAATACTCAAAGAATGATTCCTTATTCCTTAAAAAGTAGCCATTAACCTTAATCTTAATCTATACATAACGCTTGACATCAATTAAGAGACAATCAACAAGGGATTTTGTTCTTATTGACCGTTCATTTTTCATTTATTACAGAGTACTAAAGCTGTTCTTTATGGCCATACATTTTGTTAATTTTATTCTTCATACCAGTATCTTTTTATTTATACTCTACATATCTATACAATGTATATCCCTTTGAAGAGTATATTGAATATCTCATATCGATGTTGATTTTAATATATTTATCATATCTTAAGTAATTTGTCTATTCAACATAGAATGTCGATCGAAATGTTTAAATCTTTGTTGATGATGAAAACAACAGAATAAAGGTGTCTTTAAACTTTCACTTGTCTCTTCAGTTCATATTTGGAAATCCAACATTTAAAAGAAACTATTAAATAAAGAGCAGTAGTTTCCAGAATTTTGTATACACAACCACAACACTCTGAACGAAATGTCATTGCAATAAAAGCCGCAAAAATAATATGAAATATAATATTTTTTAAAATGTTATTTTTTCAGCTGTATTCATTATTTAAACTTATTGCTATAGTAACAAGGAAAAATAAGATAGTGCAAGTGTTGTTGCTATGTAATCTGTAAACTTCATTATTGAGAAACTCATACTTATTGAAAACATATGAAAACTTAACAGCGAGAGTAATATTCTTTATTATATGCCAAAACTCTGCTTAAAGGGATTTGGACACGATTTGAGCTCCAATTTTTCAATTTTGTTTTTTTAAATGTTTATAATGATCAATATAGATGTTGTTATGCATTGTTAAAATTTGAAAGTCAAATATGGAGTTACAAGCGAGTTACAGAGGTTACAGTCAATTCTTTGTTTTGTAAACAAAGTTCGAGTCCTGTTATTGTTTACATATGTGTTGCATTGGTATAAGTTTTAATCTTATATATGCTTTTTGTTGTTGATAAAATTATATGAACACATGAAATTGGTTTACCTTGTTTGCCACAAGTTTTCTTGTCAAAGAAATGATAATTCCTTTTATTTACATTATTTGTAAACAAATAGAAGACTAGAGCTCTGTTTACATACCAACGAATTATTTCCTCCGAATCTTGCTTGTAACTTGGCTTCTAACATTCAAATTTTGGTGAATCATTCAAAATACAGAAGTAAACCATTTTATACCAAAAAATAAAAAAAATTCTACATCTCAAATCGTGTCTGGGTCCCTTTAATAAAATATTACTTTAAAGGAAGGACACACATAATTCTTTCAAAACCATAAATAATTTGTTGAAATCTGCCTCTTTACCATAGCAACAATTATTGATTTTGAAAAAAAAAATTTTACAAAGGGACAACAGCGCATCGAATAAAATCTTTATCACCTATTAATGTTTTTATAAACGGAAAAAATCTAAATTTTTTGAAATGTGTGAATCACTACCACTAAAACACTATTCAAATATCGAGGGTTTTATTTGTCCATTTTTTTTCATATGTTTTCGGTTTTTTACCATATTTTGGTGGTATAAACAACTACCAGTTTTCCACAAGATTGCTTTGAATTGTACCTTTACCATCATTTGCTTGTTACTATGGAAATCTGCCCCCACAGAAACAATTAAAGGTTGTTTCTTTCAAAATGAATCAAATGTAAAGAAAATATGTTATTTTGCGTGTGAACGAAACTTGATATTTACGTAGATGTCATTTGAAAGCTTTGAAACTTGGGCTTGAAGGTTTTACAGGGTCAATTTCATGGTCACATGATAAATTTTGAAGTCTAAATCTAGTTGTTATCAATGAAACAACTTTGCATTTACCGGTACCTTATTATACAATTTATATAATTGAAAGAAAGAATGGAAAGATCTATTGTTTTACTTAAATTCTAAAGCTCTATAATAAACTTTGATCCCCCTAAGAGTGATCCCACCTATTAGCTCCCTTCCTGACTCATTGGGACCATGATCTGATCAATTTTGAATTTACCTTAAATCAGAAAGCATAAATATAATTAGTAAATCTGCCAATTATCTTTCATTTCAGTAGAAGAGAGTCATTAGACCCAAAACGTTACAGATGACAGAGACAAGAACAATGTTAATATAAATCTTTCAAGCCATGATGAACAAAAATTAACACCAAAAATACCCTGTATCCTACTATTTTATATATACAGACCAACAATGAATACAGGCTGCCATCCATACAATTAAGGGGTATCTCTCTGTTAGAGATAATAAATAATAATCATAACGTATATATTTATTTGTACCTGGTATATATATAAACACAGAATTATGAATACACACACAAATAAACCATTGACAATTAAGATAAAATTGTATATATATAAAAAATGTAATGATCATTAAATTCAATATTATAACCATGGACCTCCTATGCATGGTTTTTAAAATACTTATCAATATATACTTGTAATATAATACATGTATATACATCAATTTATGTACAGTGTATTGATTCATGAAATACATAAAATTCGGGGTTTTTTTGTTTGTTTTTTTTTTTATACAAATTATTATTACATTTGGGAACAAATTATCACTATACAACTCAATAAAGATTGAATGTCATTTCTAGATTCAATTAAACCTTTGCTACCCATATCTCATGTGAAAATCACTCAAGATACAGGTACATAACGAGGGCCAATGTTACTATATTGCAGGTTGTTTTTTTTGTTTTTTTGCAAAACAGCTACAAAAGTACTGCGAAATAGAAAACATTGAAAATCTGTGATGTAGTTCTTACTTGTAATAAAACTATATTTCATCCCCGAGGGCTCACATAATCAATGTAGCCCCCAACCCAAGTCAACATTTGTATAATGTATATGTATCAGTAAAATCTTCCATGATCAGTGAGTAAATCCTGATAATTTAAACACAGTCCGCATTATCTCCTCCTGCTCACTGGTGATTGGCTGTAATGGTGACCTGACTGGTCCTCCATAGTAACCAAACCACTCCATAGCAACCTTCAGGCCCGGTACTCCGAACCTCTTGGTTACCTGTGGATAATGTAAACCGACCATTAGTAGAAATTAATAAACATCATTGTACCATGAGAAGTGACCCATCAGATGGTACAAATGGAATTCCTCATTTTACATCAAATCATTAATTCTGCAAAATCGCCATTTTGTATCAAGAATATATGAAGTCCGAACACATTCTTTTTCATAACTTCAAATAGTTATCTACAGCCGGGAAATAAAGCAAGACTTTAAAATCCACAAGGGCTGCTTCTCTTCATTCTATGGGGACATTAATTCCTTGCCTACAGCCGAGGTGAAATTTCACTATTCCACACGAGTTTGTAATGAATGAATATTTTTCTCGCATTATTTTACATAAAAACCATGCCTGACAACTTTCTCTTTTGACGTCTAAATGTTTACTTTTGGTTTATCCCTCCAAGTGCTACAAATAGTGCAAGTTAAGAAGAGAGCATACAACAATTTTTCAAAGAAAATATGATAAATTGTAGTTAAATAAACAAAACAGCGATTTATATATTAGCTCAGTCCATCATTTATCATTCCGTTACAGCATACAATGGTTGTTTACATTTTACAGCGGCGTAGTAATACACAGTGTAAGACAGAAAAATCTCACACTGCTGTCTGACACTGGACAAACTGATCTCACACAGGTGATAATATGAGAAAAGTAAGTTCTCACATATAATTAAGAATCTTCTGTACTCACACAGGCATTAGGAGCCACGATCCTCTGCTGTAATTTGGTGGCCTCCTCCAGTTTGCCCTGTTTGTACAGCTGCTCCAGATCACACAGTTCTTGTCCCAACATGTTGGCCGCTCCACACACCCCTCCCACACAACCTACAACAGAAGAAGGTTTGAACATGAAGAATTAGCATTTTGTATGGCAACAGTTTTCAAAAATAATAATATAAAAGACAATGATATAAAAGACAAATGTCTGAGAGGGAGACAGACAGACAAACAAAAGAATAGCTCTCAAAAGGTTTGAACACAAAGATTAAGCATTTAGTTTCTATCTGCATTTCAAAACAAAAGTTGTCCAAATTAAGAACATTCAAAACTGACAAGATAGAGAGAGTTGACTAATATAGTTAAAAAACAAGTTTGGATGATAATTTTACTTTGAGTTTAGTGTTTTTGCATGTAGTGGTATTTATAGAGGTAATTAACCGAATTCCTAATCAGCACCTACCTATAAGATAAGCAGGAAGTAAGAAGCCAGCAGACCCTGCCATGATTTGGAAGTCATTACTCTTAGTGTTCATAACCAGGTGGGCTAGCTTTGCAATCTAAAATAGAAAATATAAAAGTTAATCAGGGACAATAACTCCTTCATCACCAAATGCTGCATACTTCAAGTATGTGTCCGTGTTATCATCCCATTCCTAGACATTTCAAAAACTAATGTGGAGAATGATACAAAAGTGACAGGAAAAGTTTGGTAATTGATGTACATACATCAAATGTTCCAGTCTTGATATGAATGCACAATGGTACTGTAACAGTGTAAAATCATTACATTTCATGGGGGACAATTTTTGTGAATTTTTAATTTTGTTCATGGGGACAAAATTTTGTTGAGTAGCTTACATAATAAATGAATTATTACATGTACTATGTTTTATAAATGGGTGAGAATGGGAATAAAGGATGAAAAGGATCCACAAAAGTCACAAATACTAATATTTACATTTGCAAGTACATGTATGTTTCCTAACATGAACCTACATAAGAAAAAAAACACCTTCATTTTTGTGTGAACTTATTAATGGGTCAAGAGGTCATATTTTAACGTAACAATGATCAACACATACAGTTTGATGGTTGCATCAGTTTGCATGGTTATTCTACACTTAAAAACATGGATATGTTAATTATTAAGAACAGGCCTTTCTTAAACATGAATATATAAGTAACTAGACGCTCGTTGCAAGCAACGAAAGGTCTACCGTTTGAGTGCACCATAAATAAAAAGATACTTGTTCTTTTCTATCATTTCTAAACAAGTCATCAAAATCCATCTAACCCTATATATAAGAATTTTTCAAAAAGCATATAATTATACTTTAATTATACTTTAAAAAGTCGCTATTATGGTGATTTTTGATAAAATTAAACTGGAAATAAATAAAATCTATCATTTCAAATATAAAATCATAAATCTTAACACAATTAAGGAAGAAAAAACATTCGGCACTTGGGGACTGAACCCGGGTCGCCTGGGCACAAGTCCACCACTCTAACGACTGAGCTACGCGGACTCTCGCTTCAGGACTTTGGAGCCCATAATCTCGGGAATGCGTGGATCGATTTTAAAACAAATTTCATATTCTGACGTTTTGAAAGCGTCTCTGTCGAATAAAAACATTAAAAAAATTCAAGTCAAAAAAATTGAAAAATTAAGGTTTTTCATTTCCTTCCGGTGACAACCGGAAGTGACTGCGGACGTTCGGATATGCGAAGGGCACTGCGGCTGATGACTCTTTACCATCCCTGAAAATTTTAAAGTTCCATCTTAAATATTTTTGGAGAAAAATTGTGAACAAGCAAAAACATAAAATCTTTAATATCTCGGGACCGGAAGTGACGATAAAAATAAAGACATGTAATTGTCTTACAAATTTTGAATTTCATGAATAAGATCTGAAAGTTTCATCAAAATCGGCTGAAGCGTTTTTGAGAAAACGTGACAGAAAAAAAATAGGGAAAAAGAAACAAAGCAATAACAATAAGGTCTTCCGTTGAAAACGGAAGACCTTAATAAACAGCAATGTTTAAAGTTCACTGGAATTTGAACCTGGTTGGTACATGGTCAAATCTTCCACAAAGCCCATCAAGCTTCACAGGATTTTATCACATGACTAACCAAGTTAATATCCTATTGAACTTTTTAACTTGCTGTTTATTTCCTAGATGATTCCACAGTACAGGGCAACACTATGAGGTATACTAACATACTGTACCAAGACAAAGTGAATGAGATTAGTCTCCATTGACAACACTTACATCTCCCCCACTGTCCTTCAGACCGATTATGTTGGGATGACATGACAGGACAATAATGACCTCTGGGTCGAGGTCAATGCCTGTGTTACCAGGGACGCTGTACAGCAGTATAGGTATCTTACTGGCATCAGCGACCTACAACAGTGGTCAAACAGATAGTACATCATAACCATAAATATTTAATGTCTTGGAGGTATAGCTTAGATTATGATAAGAAGAGTACATATAAAGTTTATAAACAATACCTTGGTGAAATGACTGATCAGTGCCCTGTTGTGCATGCTACCCTTGTAATAACTGGGGGTTACGACAAGGGCAGCATCGGCTCCTACATCTGCCATCCTATTGGTCATCTCTATAGTATCTCTGGTAGCTACAAATAGTCAGCAACATTTACCGTTTACGTTCAATAATCTACCAACTTGTAACAGTTTAATAAAATTTGTTCTTTTCAAAGGCAATTCACTACACTGTTAGACTTGCACTGACAACAAGAGCACTGGGGGTGTTTTTTATTGAAAAAAATATTTATTTTAAATATTATCAAGGAAATCATTTCCTGACATCAGATCCTTAACTCACATTCACACCCAGACCCTGCCAGAATGACCTTGCCCGGAACGGCAGCTTTGACGACATGTTCCACCACTTTGATCCGCTCCTCGGCTGTTTGGTATACATACTCCCCATTGGATCCCTGGACTACATATCCTACAAAGTACAGCTGTGGTATAAACAGTCTGGATGCACATCACTGGTTCTTCATAGAGACAGTCTGTACTATTTTCAGAAAAATACCCAGTTACTGTAAACGTATTATATTTGGCGTGTACGATATTTGGCGGAAATTAGTTTTTGAACAAGTTGGCGTGGATTTGAATTAGCATATTCCTGAATGTGACTATTTTTATACATATGTGCATTGTATTTAGCGCTGTACTTGATTTGGCGGAAGCCGCATTCCGCCAAAAGCGCTAATTAGAATACACAGCCAAATGTAGTACATTTACAGTATATTTTGAGATAAAACAAAAAATTGTTTATATAACATGCTGTCATGATATAGAAATTTTAAGCAATTTTAATTAATATTTTACACATGTGTGGTAGATCAGGATTTTGTTTATATTTATTATTATTAGTATTCCGATCTCAATGTGATTTAATTCTATTAGTTTGGTAACGCCCACTTTATACGATAACCAATAACGTTAATGACAGTTGTCTATTGTTCTGTCCCATATACCAGTATAAAGTCGTGTAAGTCCCTATTTGACGAGGGAGACAGCTGGTTTCGTTAGCTACTTTTCTCCTGAGTCCCCGTCTCGTCTGTCTAAACTTGATCCCTGTTAAGGTTTTTAGGTTTTAAAGGTTTTAGGGTTGGGGGATTTTAAGTACCTGCTATATTGACTTGTGTGTTCTTATTTTGTTATAATAAATTTATAAAGGGTTGTTAATCTTGGTTTTCATTTACTTTTAGTTTGGTTTATTATATATTGAGAGTAAAGTCGTTTTCATACCGTATTTAGAAATTAGTAAAGTTTAATTCTTAATGTAGAGGTCAAATTCAGTCTCAAAACAAAAATAAACACAACGCGAAGTACTGATAAAAACCTATAGGGCACTGACCTGCTACACATGCAGGGCTACAGTATTATACTGTAGAATGTTATTGTATTGTCATATTTGTAGGTGAAGTTTTTTCTAGAGCTACAGTTCAAATGTATGCTCTTCAATATACACTCAACAAAATTCTAAGTGTTCACCCTAATAAATAGAATAATTTTGAAATTACGAAATGAAATGATGTGAAATTTTCAACATTTCTTAACTGATATGTCTTCTCATCAATAGCACGGATAAAATAAAACAACACCTATTGAAATCATTTACCTGTGACGAAACGTCAAAACATAAAATTGTTATTTTTCTGCGCATGCTTTTGTCATTATTTTGTGATTGAGATTTTAGTCTTCGGTGATAGTTTAAAAAGAAAACCACTTAACATGGCCAAAAAAATCACTGCATACACGGCCAGAGCCGTTGGAATATTGGTGTCTGCATTGTTTCCACAACAGATTGTATTTACCGGTACTTTATATTTGTTGTTTGTTTTGACCTCGATATTGTTTTAAATATTTAGCAATCAGAAGAAAACGTTATTTTGACTATTTCGTAAGCGTAATATCATTTTCATTGGCAACTTAAAACAATCGAAAAGCTCTGAGCAAAATTCAACCAAACCGGAAGTGTTAGTGATATTTAGCAGAGGTCAACATCTCGGGTCGCAACCTGAGGTCAAGGTCAATGCATCGTTTTAACAATTTGAAAGTTCAGTGGAAATCAATCACCCTGACAGCAAGAAAATAAATGTGCTTATTTCATATATGAAATACATTATACTGGGTGAACACTTAGAAGTTTTGTTGAGTGTACACTTCATCACCACTTGATCAGCTGTTGCATGATAATCGGTACCTTACCCCCAAACGGTATCTTGTTCCACTTCTGCATGTTTTCGGTCAGCTTGTCGAAGGCTATACTCTCATCCTTGTTGAACGGCGTGGCAATGGGAGGATACACCCCGCTCACATCCAACCGTCCGCTGCTGGTGCTGGACAGCCTGGAGGCCGCTGTCGCCGTCCGAGGAGTCCTCCCCGGCGTAATAAACCCCGACCCCCCGCAAAACCTGGTCAGATTGGGTACAGCTCGCCTCATCTCGTTGAAGTGCTGACGCAGTGGTAATTGTCACACAGCCAGATCGGGTGTTTTTACAAAAATTCTCTGTCACGGACGACCTAGCTCTTGGGACGCAGCAGTAAATGTGAAAGTGAAAGAAGCACATGCTTCCGGTAAAAGTAGAAGAGTGGGAAATTTAAATTTCAGCAGTTGAACTTGGACTGCTATTTTTTCTGTGTAGCTTGATCATTTTAAAAGATGACTCTTTTGCACACACATTATTGCAATTGCTTTGATTTAAGATATTATAAATTGTTTATGTCTAATATGCTATACATTAATTTCTTCAAAATTATATCATTCAACGTACATTATCCCCGCAATAAACTTCATTATGGATATGTGAATATATCCTCGCAAGTACTTCTTGCAAAACAATCAAATTATGATCTTATGTTTACATTGAGAACCAAAACACACAAGTCATGTTATTGTCACATTTCATTTTTTTAAACAGAGCAGTTGAAACTAAAAACTTTTTATATAAATGGATTCAAAGGACTATATGATTTGAGCCTAAAAAGGCCCCCTAAAATGAATATTATCATTTTACTGTTAGTCTTTGTTTTCTTTTTACAGATATACATGTAAAGTTTTTTCATAATTTTCATTTTGATTCAAGTGCCCACAATTTTGAAATATGACATTACAAAGTTAACAATTTTCCGCCATTTTCGCATTTTTAGCATAAAACGGCTTGTTTTTAAGCAGTTTTTCTTTTAGAAAACATTGAGCGCATCCTTGAACAAACAAAATATTTTCATTAGAGATGTACATGTATCTATCTAGGACTAATAAGTGACAGAAAAATTTTGCTTGTTCAAAGCTGCGCTCTATATTTCCCATTCGAAAAACGGGAAAAAATACCAAATTTTGACTGATTTTGATTGAATTATAAAATAGCGTCTCTTCTGACGTCATATACTACCAGTGAGTGAAAATAAATTAAATAAATAGGTGAAAAATATATCTTATATCCACTCTTCGTAAAAATAACATAACAATTTAATGTATTTAAAACACTTTAAAAAATGGCAAATTACGGGGGCCGAATTTGACTCGATATCATATATAGTTCTTTGATGAAAGTATTTGTATACCATTATCCTTCTGATCATATTTACAGAGCATTAATCTGTAAAATAAATAGCAGTGCTAACCTATATAGAAATGTGAGCATCAAATGCTGTTTGGTTTTCTAGAACTAACATTTTTTTCAAAATTGACATTGCCAATCCATTGGTACATTCAGAACTAATGGTAAATAAAGAAGTTTAAGTGAATCATTTCTGATGTAATACATATAAAAGCAGCAATCAGTACCATAGTTCTGTATCTACTCTTACATTTATATTCAATGCATCAAATACAAAAAACACAACATGAATATTTTACACAGTTTATTACTTTAAAAGAGAGCAGTATTTTAAACAGTGAACAAACACAGTTTGAAACTATTTTAATACATGTACATGGGTATATCAAATTCTTTTACAATTCACAATATCTTAAGCTATTTTTAAAAATTTGAAATAATTATGTTTAATTATGCATGACATTTACTCTTACATTTTTCAGAGACATTATAGGCATAAAGCATAATACTATAAAAAGAATAGAACTTTTTAAAAGACATGATACACAATGATTTAGATTTTATGTCATGTACAAAATCACATAGTATATAGATATGCATTTGACATAATGATGGAGATGTGTGGTCAATTTTTTAGTATAATGTACAACATTTCCATCAAAACTGTAAACAAATTAGACCTCAACATCAATACACAAAAGCTGAACCATGAAGACAGCTCTTTGTAATTTATGGTTGTATGGTGATTAGCAAATAACTGATCTTGTTTGAAAAATCTTTTTCTTCCATTCTGACACCCAGTTATTCTACAAACTCATAACCAACCAAAACAGGGTCTGACAATAGACCAATCAGATTTCATCTCATTTTTTATATGGCCAATCAGAATCTACAGTACGAAGAGTGAGGGTTATTTGATGTACTTTTCCATGAACTTTTTGTGGAATTCGGACCTCAAGGTGTCGTTAATGAATGCACTCTTCTTCTTGTCGTCCTCGCCTTTAGCACAGTTCTTGAACACGACATCATCGTCCCATCTACACAAGAAAAAAATCAATTATATTTACATTTTTCAATGTCATTGTCTGTGATAACATTAAGAATCAAATATGAAATGTATAGTCCAATACATTTCATCAATGACGTACTGTTGCAGTGCAAGCCTGGTTTGCATAATTATATGAAATGAAAATAACTTTAAAATGTCAATAATTTAATATTTAATCGTACAATTGCTGAAAATTATATAAATAAAAGTAATAAGGAATCACTCTTTAAGTATTATGAGGTAATACATGTAATTATGGTCGGGGTATGATCATATCTATAATAAAGCCCTTCAGGCTTTATGGATTTGATCATGTCCCTACCAAAATATCACCTTATATTCTCAATGATTCCTTGTTCCTTAAATAGATAACCACGGACAGCATCAAGATAAATTCTGTCAGCTACATCAAGCATAAATAATACATGCCGCCGATGTAAAAATCATGTGATTGGTCAATTCTTTTTCTTTGACAGAGTTATCTATACATGGAAGAGCATGAGGTTTTCTTAGAACAGTTCATTCTTTGTCTGGCATTGAATGATTGGAAGACTAAGAGGATTGCAAAATAATTTCAACAATGAGTTTCAAGCAAAAAATTCCTCTGATATGACAGTTTTATATAAATCGTAGATGGCAGGGATTGCACCTTGTGTATTATTAGATAGAGGGTATATATTTTTTATTATGAGAAATATATATAACGTCAGATGCTTGCGTGATAAAGTTCTCAATTTCTACACCTATCAATCACAATCAATCATGTTTTGTCACAATTATACATTTTCAAAAAATACCCTAATTCAGACAGTTATGCGTAACCCGGTGATTTTTTCATTCTCTTATAAGTTGTTGTTCTGTCCATAATTTAGTCTGCAGCAGCAGCCAATCAGCAGTAAGCTGAATCCACCAATAAGATAGTTTGTGGTTAGGTATTGTTTATACTCAGCGCAGCTGACAAAATTGTACATGACTGGAAAAAGCATGCCAATAAAATTGATAATAAGCTAAGTGATTTACTGACCATATGAACCATTTCACTATCAAGTTATATATATAACACTTCTATGATGGTTGTTGGTCATCAATTGTTTGATATACCGTGTTCTGACCACTAATTGTTTGATATATGATGACTGACCTTCGCTTGACCTTGAAGTCTGTGACCACCTTCTCTTGTTGGTTCAGCAGGGGATTCCCCTTCAAAATGTTCTCAGTTCTGATTCGCTCTTCTTCTACCTTCTTCTCTGCATCCTTGTGGAGAAAAACAACAAGCATTAAATAACATCTATGTAGCATCATAATGAAATTTTTTGTCAACTGCTTGTACAACAGATTCCTCATTGGTAGTACATCAACTTAGATGATTGTTACATACATATATAAGCATAAATTCTTTTTTCATATTTCTCTCAGTAGGTTTCAAAACAAGTAGATGATTTTTTCCTGTTATTTGCAATGTTTACATTGTTACGAAGTTTACATCTGTGCAATTAATTTACCAGCCTAGCTTTTTCATTGGCTCGTTCTTTTTTAATTTTCTGTAGTTCTGCCATCAACTCTGCAGTATCGTCTTCATCGTCAGAGGACTCATCTTCATCCTAAAGAACAGATCAATAGTTTCATCTATCATATCATTTCTGATAAAACATTTAGCAAAGCAACAGATTTAAAAGTGTTATCTGATACATTGTAGTACCGGTATATCTGATCTTGAAAAAAAAATTTTGTTGTTGTTTAAACTTATTTGTATTGCAATAATTTAAACTTTGTACTGAGGACAGACCTGTTTAAAAAAAATAGATATATGATACCTCTCAAGAATGTTACCTATAGTCAGTTAAGAAGACTTTAAATTAAACTTCATTGTCTCCAAAACTGTTTGGAAAACAAGCTGAAAACATTCAGCAAATCTTAGAGTAAAATTGTTTAAAGGTGTTTCTGGTCAAAGAAATGCTGCACGTGGAAACTGTCAAAGGGAGGTCATCAAGAGCTGTTACTGTTTACACATAAATCAGTACTAGGCCTGAGTATCGCCAGCTACCTTACGATACGATACGCATCACGATATATCAATCATGTATCACGATATAGTTTTCAACTAGAAATAAACTGGTATCTATATTGCCTACCTCTATACGAAATAGTATTGAATGAAGGAAATACGTCAACTATTTAAATCAAAGGCCGGAACGGCCACAAAGGCGTCGAGCTAACTTTTTTTTATATAGAAATGGTCAATAATTTGAATTTCTGTACTAATAGTCATATATCAAATAATATTAGAATAAAAAAGTAAATTATGTTTTGTGCTGCTTTAAAAACAAAAATCAGTATATTTCCTTATAAAAATAGGTAGTGATGCGTTTTTAATACAATAACTCATCATGGTTACAAAAATCGAAGAAATTTCAAAGTTTAAAAATAAATTATTTTTTTTCTGCTTTAAACAGTCTTTGAAAATGTTCACAGGTTTATAATTTGAATAAATTAACAGTGTGTCCCTAATTATAATAATAAAACATACTTTTAGTTTTCCCCTTTCCAGTTTGAAACAAGATTACCTATGGTATGGTTGTTTACAAACAAATCCATACCACGTGCTATCTAAAATGCTGGACCAAACCAACTGCATTATCGTGTTTATTTATTGCAACAAAATCACTAGATACGTTTATCGCTTACATTTATTTTGGAGACCGTGCCCGATAACAAATAAATTTACATATAATTTTTTTCCCCCATCGGGCACGGTCTCCATTTAAATTGTAAGCGATAAACTAAAATAATATTTAGTGAATTTTTATACCTTATTGTATTCATTCGCCATTCCTTGAATAAGCAAATTTATACCTATACAATGAGTTATCAATAACCAGGGTACAAAGTTGGTTTTTTTGTACACAATTTAGTTGAATAAATGGAATAATAATCTTGTAATACTTTTAATACTTTAAGGAACTTATTTCTTATGCGCATTAAAAAGGCGGTGCAGAATGTGAGAATTTGGACGATTGCCAATCCAGACGATCGCTAGAAGGCTGCCGAGCATTAGCTCGACGCCTTAAAAATCAATCAACAAACTGTAGTTATACAGTTCAATTGATAAACAAATTATTTATAACTTTTATTGAAATTTCTTAATGTCTTCATGTTATGTAAAGTATTATGTAACTATTCTAGAAAGTCAATGAAAATTAACTCGTACAGTGTATCACGATACACATGTGTCGATACGATACACGTATCATAGGCCCTCACAATCAATACGATTGATATATCTCCGTATTGTTACACCTCTAATCAGTACAGTCAAAATATGTTGTTTACAAAAATGTTCTTGTCTCATACATGTACCTCATCATCGACCGGATCATCAGCGTCAAGATTCGCTGCGGGGACCTGATCAAGGCGAGGTCGCTTACTGCTGCCGGACTCTGAAGATCAATTCAAAAGTTAAATACAGTGGTTAGAGCAAATCATATTTTACAAATTAAAAAAATATGACCCGAAAGAATTGCCTATTTTTCATGGTAGTTTATTGCATTTTGAAAGTAATATCTCATATTTCAATGCAACATTTCCATCTCTTTAAAAGTTACAACAGTTGACAAACAATTTTGTACCAGAGCCTATAATCTTAATTGTTTCTTAAATGATCCTAAAGAATGTTACGTGAAAGCTTAACTTAACAACACAACAATATACCCCGATTTCTGTCACGCTTTTCCCTGACAGTTCTCTCCCTTTCCTCCAAATCGCGACGAAAGTCACGTCCTCTCAGCTCATCAGATGTACCCTGTCCTTCTTGTCTACGAAAAATCAAAGTCATGTGATAAATCAGTCATGTGATAAAACAAAGTCATGTGATAAAACAAATCTGTTGTTTCATGTATCATACACTAGTTTGAAATATGTCAAATATTAAACAAAATATTTTATTAAAAGTTTACCATCCTTTTGATCCAAAATCTAGCCCTACCGTTAGTCCAACTTGTTTGTTTTTATAGAGAATGTTCAACATTATGTTGTTAAATTCTTAAGGAATTTTATGAGTGAGACAGGTAATTAAAAAAATATTTTAAAGAGTGTGAAGCACTTAAATTTTCTGTTTATCATATCTCTTAAGCGGCAATTTTCATTGAATAAATTCGAGCATTAAAACCTTTTAAAAAATATGAATTGTTTCATTTGAATACCTGTATTTGATTTTGGTGTGAGCTGGTAAATCCCGACTGGAGTACTGTTTAGACAAAGCACTGAGATCGCCTTCATTTTTACCCCTTCCTCCCCGTGCTGGCTCAAAGGTTGGTCGAGCTGCTGTTGTCATACCTGTCTTTCAGCCTTATGAGAAAAAAGAAAATGTACATATATGGCTTGAATGATGTAAAATACATTGATGAAATACAGGTATACAAAAAAGGAAATTATCAAAATCAGGCCCAACACTGAAAAGCAGCATTGGTATAATAGTAGATAAAATGTTCTATCGTTAAAATGACAGATGTCCTACGGACCCGGTTTAACGATAGAATTCGTCCCATATACTCGCTTCATAGCAAATAAAAAAATTATATTGCGCTATCTCTCCCCTAAATTTTTATATGATTGGTCTCAAATACCTACAATGTTGCTCTTTTATAATCCCATTTTACCTCATTAACTATTTTTGTAACAAAATCACTGCCACTTGTAACATCACGTTTGAAAATTCCCTGTTTACGGTCGCCACGTTTACGATAAAATCTGAGACATTATGAGTACGATTTCCGACAAAATGGCAGGCAATTCAAACGTGTATATTAACAAAATGCCTTAGTACGACTAATTAAATGGATATTTTGTGGACTTAACTACATATGCATGTTCAAAAAGGTTTGTAATGTATAAAAACGTGTTTTCCCCCTACAGATTATTTTTAACAGACTTAAAATCGATGCGAAGCAGATCCGCTTTGCCGTTGCTACATTGCAAGTCTATGGGACGAATTCTTACTGTGACCTGAGCGTAGCCTGGTCACGGTAAGATTATTCTTTCTAGTATAATAGATACATGTATAATTGAACATTCATTGTGACAAAAAAATATAGAGGTTGACTTGTTCATAACATGGCTTTAACTTCTGGCCATTTTTATGTAATTAAAGGGCATATCAACTAGCGAGTTCTTCACTGAAGTAGTGCTATTTTTACCAAAGAGTTTCATTTCAATCAAACATGCTTTTAAAAAGGCATATTACCACATTTGCAACTTGATGCTCTTACTTTAAAAATGATAATCTTATAACGAGTTTCAATTTAGTGAAGAAACTACGCTTTTAAACTCAATCACGCCTGCGATGGCACAACATTTCATAACTGCAACGATTTGGCAAACTTTCTCACGATCGAGGCAATTCGAGTACAATTTTTATAGCCATATTGCGTTTAAATCCATTTTCAAAAATAGTTAATTGATTCGTTTCAAAAATAAATTATTGTAAATAAATCAAACTCACAAAAATAAAAACTGATGTTAACAATTCTTACTAAAACGACCACCAAATGTGTATTTTTTCTTTCACACAAATGAAAACAAAACTCACCGGAAGTAATTTTATACTCTCTATGAGTAACATAATTTCTTATCCTTAAAATTTGATCAAACTTACTCTTATCAACCATATTTATGATAAAGTCACAATAAAAATATATTGAAAGTATAAAGAAATTAAGGAAAATTGTCTATTAAAAAAAAGGGTTTTTTTAGAGAGGATTTTAAAAAATACAAAATCGTCTGAACAAACCAAATTATTCCGGATATCTAAAGCTGACTCTGGAAAATTGTCTTTTTATAGCAAAATTGTGACAGATCTGACCTAACAAAACTAATAATCAGTGACCATTTATTATTTTTTGAAACTGGTAGATATTCTAAAATTCCTCTTCCAAGAGAAAAAAGTCTGTGTAATTTTTGCAAATTGTTTGTTGAAGATGAGAAACACTCTGTATTGTATTGTTCTATAACAATCAGTGGCCTCGGAAGCAAATTGAAAGTGGGGCGGGGGGGCTATACCTTATCAGAAAGCTTGACAATTGACAAGACAATTGACAAGCAAAAAAAAAAAAAAAAAAAAATATGAGTATGGTTAAGTCTAACTTTGCCCCAAAAAAAGTGTGGGGTGCCCCCCCCCCCCAGCCCGACGCCTATGCCAATAATCTTTGCACAATCTTAGTTTTGTTCACCCAATGTTTTAATTTGTCCATTGTAGATATATTAGTTAGTGTTTAGCTTTTGCATGCTTTTGTTTAATGCTTTGTTTTATGTAACTCATATCGACTGTATATATATGCCGACATGGTAATTGTCAATAAATAAATGAATAATTACTGTGTGTTCATCATTGTTATATATTCAAAAAGATCTATGATTTCGAATGTTTAAAAGACTTATTCCCTACAGTTGGCCAGAATGTTTCGGAGTGTTTTAAATGATGTAACCGAATTATAGTTAATTTACAGACATCGACTTTTTAACTAATGCTGTAAAATATGGTTGTTTACACAATTATTTGCTGTGAAATTCGATTTTTTTCTTTTGGATCAGAAAATATCACAAGGAGCGTATATATGATCATGGACACACAGATATACTGCTGCTGATGACCTATTTTTTTTTTATTTGTATTTTATATTTAAACTATTCCACTTTAAATGTTATAAAATTCAATGAAAATACATTTTATAAACTATAGGTTAAAACAGCTAGCGTAAGTTTATTTTGATGCGTAATTGAGAGTTTAATATATTAAATTGATGACAGTTTAAAATCCATAATAACGTATTGTTTACCATGCGTCAGTAATATTTTATGTGAAACTGATTCGAATAGTTCGGACTTCCTCTTTTTGTTTTGCAAATTTGCTACATTGAATAAGAAAATGTCTTTCTTCAATTTGATAAAGCGTATAATTTTGACATATTAATTTCTGTTCTAGATGTGTTATTATTGATACCTGCCCAATTCTATGAGGAGTCTGTGATAAATTATGCTAAAATTCGTTAAAAGAGTGTCATCGTCTAGTGCTCGTTTTAAGTACAATCCATTGATTTTTTTTTTCAATCTGAGATAGTTTTATTTAGGTAACATGCAATATTTTATTTCGTCATTATAATTTTGTATGGAGGAATTCCAAGCTGTTAGTTAGTTTGTTTGCTTTTAATTTTATTCATATTTATTTATTTATTTATTTTACTTATTTATTTATTTGCCAATATGAAGTTTCTTACTAATAAAATTAGGGTATGTAATTATAATGCATTTCTGTTAGGAATTGCTTAGGGTGTTTAAATCCTGACATAGCAACACGACGGAAAGGGGATGTCAGAAGGCCCCACTTTTTTGAAACGGAAAATCGAAAGAAAAAGAAAACAGATTTAAAAAAAAAATGAATTTTGAACAAACTAGCCCATTTTATTAATCTGTAGAATATCAAAGAAATATAAAAAATAAAATGAATTTCACTTTCTTTCATAAATAATTTGTCATATGTATGAATCGCCCACTAAATTCTCAACAGATTTACCCATTACCCCGCCCCTTCTATAAGCTATTCCGTTTGTAGCGTAATTCCGAGAGAAAAATAATAAACAGAAGAAAAAAATCAGGCCCACTGGTTGCTTTTCTCTGCGCGAATAGTTGTGCTTTAACCCCACGTGACTAAGCGATTCCGTCAAAGTTTGCGTTCGACCGATTTCATTCTATCATTTACTCGCTGACTGGAAATGTCAACATTGCCAGAGAGAACTTAGAAGTTGGAATGTAGACTTTCTGTGAGAATGAGGAGTTTTGTAGTCGCCATACCTGTCTTGCTTTTAGGACTTGTTACAGTTTGTAAGACCGACCTGGACCTGTATCTTGATGCACATGAGACTTATCGTCTGCTCGGTAAGTCGCTATTTTGGGAGAATTCTGTGTTGGTGCCATTAGGCAGAATTCGGTAAAAGATGTGTATTGTCTTTAATTCTTTTATTGATCAGAACATCTTCCTCATCAAAATGGTGTAGAAATTTAATAGTGTCTTGATTTAAGAGCTTAATGGGCGATGGAAGTTGAAAAGGATATAGAGAAATATTGTTTTTAAATAGTTTATGGAGAGGATTTGTTTGTGTATCTTGATATGATAATAAGCTCTTTCTCTCGGTGAGGAAGACCCTATCTCAGCTGCTGTTTCATACTCCCCTGGGGCTAAAGTGCTCCAAGCTAACTGAGATTGGAGATCCTTAGATGAAGGGTGATTTACTTCATCTAAAGATCTAAAATAGACCACTATTGTCTTCATACAGTTCTTTACGCTTCATTTTTTTTTGTAATATCCTACCGTAATTAAAAATTATTTTATTGTCTTTTTTATATCAAGTACCAATAAACAATACATCTTTTTAATCCAACTATTTCCAAGAAATACTTTCTTTTTCTTATCACATAACATTCTATAAGCAACAAATTAAATTAATTTTTGTGCCAAACAGAAACAAAGTTGATATGCATAGGACCCATTATTTTTCTGAAAACATGGATATATCATAAATATTTCTTTCATTGTTAATTTCCTTTATTTATTTTTAATGTTTATATTATGTTGGATCCATCACAGTTGGGATCACAGTTTATGTATCTGATTTGAATTTATTTTGCAATTGTGGTTTTGATATGCAGATTTATTATTCTGACAGTTCAGAGTTTTGTTTGAAGATATATAGACATGTATGTATGTATTATAATTTACCCACAAAAAGAAGAACTGTTTGTCTATTTGATCTAAGGAGTTAAAAATATAAAATATGATTTTTGTAACAACAATGATCTAATTCTAAGCCCCTCTCCCCTTCTCTCAGTGTTCTGCTAAATCATCTGCTGTTGACTTTTCTTTGCATTCTGTGCTAATACAAGGAATTGCCCTGGTTGTGTGTCTTATGTGGCTTTTTCACTAGACCTGTTTGTGTGTTTAATTAGGCCTATTTGCTGTGTTAATAACTTTGTTTACTCAACTAATTCCCTTCATTGAAGTCCAGTTAGGAAGTTCCGAGAGAATACATGCAATTCATCAAATGCATGTTAACCTTCTCTTTTGAAAACCAGCTAAAGAATTGGTGGTTTATTTGAACACTGAAAAGAAGATAGTCTTTGCATTGTGAACTATGTATGTTCAACTGGACACTGTATTTAATTAGGCAGTTTCTGAACTCGAAACAATATAGCTAAAAGCGGCACTACCTTGAGTTAAGATAACTATGCACCTTTTTTGTGGAAAGAATTATTAATAAATATTTATTTAGGAACATAGATATTCATGCATTAGAATATACATGTATTTCAATTAATATAAAGCTACCACATCTGTCAATGTTAACTATATATTTTTGAACAAGATGAAATATTTTATACGAGTACCTGATAATTTCTACACCGTGGGATTTGATGTAGAATTTGTGCTCCTGTTCAATTTTTATATCTAACTATAAACCCAGAAAGTTAAACATACAGAACTTTGCTTATTAATATCTTTATTATCCTGTTCAATTTTTATATACCCAAAGAGTTATACATATAGAATTTTGCTTATATATTTATCAATATCTTTATAGTATCTTTCCTTTCTTTTCTTCTCAAAACTTTTCTCCTTTAGTCTGTCAATGAGAAGAATTTTTCTTCCATGAAATGCGAGGTGTAATTGTACTAAGGTTAGTTTTTTGGGAAGAGAGATTGCTTTGGAGTTGTATCATTGTTCAGACAAACAAGAGGATCGGTGATGCTTGAGTGAAGTTCTGCTGCAAACTAATACTCCAGTATACACTCGCCACGGTTTTGTTTTTCATTGACAGCAGTCATCTGAGCCGCATGTAGAGAGATATTATGAGTCCCCTCATGTGGTCTGGTCTCTATGTCAGCCTGAGAGAGAGAACGCGGGACCCTGCTTGGATTCCGATTAGAATTGGACTATCCTTCCCAGCATTCCTAGAGAGATTCGTAAATCCCTGGCTTAGTAAAACCCTGTATTAATTGGTCAGGTATCGACATTTGAAGTAATACTCGAACCTGCACATTTATTTTGTTATAATCACTCAAACAACATGCCGCAATATAGACTGAAATGAAATATAAAACTTCAATTAAAATCTAATTTACTTTCCATGTTAGAGGAATTACAAGACAGATTCAACAAGCCATGCACGGTGGTTTGGATGAAAGAGAATCGTTATTAGGCTCTGTCGGAGTTTTCACTTGGGGGTCAGTGTAGAATGTACACGTTATATAGAGATATCAATCACAAAGTTGGGTGTTATTTACACACATTTTTTGTTGGCTGTATAATTTTTACTGTAAATATTTAGGATATTTAAGATATCATTTTAGAAAGTGAAGAAATTTAATTTTTTTGAGATAGTTATTTAATTTGAGATAATTAGTTTGTTTGAAGTGGTATTTATTATTAATATTCATGATTAATCAATTATACCAAGTTATTCTGGTATATGTGGATTTGTATTGTTCTATATAAATATCAAGTTCTCAAGTTCTTGTCATTAAGTTTATAATACAATCCACACATCTTGCCCAGGTAGTAGCTTCTGTTCAATCAAATATTTTCTTGTATGGTAAAAAAAAACCTTAAACCAGCTGAAGAAAGATCGAATTGGACAGCATAGAAAAACAAAGAATGTAAACTAAAATACAGGTATTGAAGTTTTTCTATAGCTTTAAAAAGTTCTCACACTTTCAATGTAAAGAGATTTATTTTATATGTACCAGCCAAAAATTAATGATATTTTTCTATTCATTCATCATCAATTTAATAAAAAATTTATATTAAATTTTGCATGCAATAATAGTAATTAATGTACTTATATTTATCTGCATTACATTATTATGTAGCACTCTCCCAAATTTCTGTTCATTTAGGAGGGCTACATTTTCCCCCCTGAAAACATTAGATAAAAAAAAGGGTAGAAGGCTTACGTGATTGTAGTTAAATGTATACAGTATGCTGACTTTTTTCCTACTAAACTGTCTTATAAATCAGTATCAACAATTGGGAAGGTCCAGATGCATATACCTAAATGAGTGTTTAAATTATTTCAGTGTAATAAGTAAAATCACCTTTTCCAATCATTTCCATAATACATGTATCTCTTATAATAACTGATCTCCTGATGATGTTCCCCAATGTTAATCTTTCACGCATATAAATTAAAGTGACCTTGACAAGCCATAGAAATAAGCCAGGTCTTGGTACAGTGTTCCATAACCCCTCCTTGTATCCACATCTTGTGTATACATGTAAGTTTTTTGATATGTAAATATTTTCCGTGGGTGGACAAGTAGACAAGGTTTTGGCAGGGGCTGCAGGGAGAGTAGTGGTCAAGGAAGGTAACTCTGTCTGATGATGATGAGCTGGTGATGACGGACAGTAGCCATAGAACCAGACTGGGGGCCGGGAACCAGCAGTCAGCGTGTACACCAGGTCTGGTTCTGGCGGTGTCATCACCTCCACTGTAATCAGGAAGCCCCACATGTACACAATATTGAGCTCTGTTAATGGAGTCTGCAGGTGATGAACCAGGTGATATATGATTCTTATTGTACATCACCAAAACACCGGTCCACGACCAATACCTGGGTACATCACAGTCTGTAATGTGTTTATTTTACAATCACTTATTTAATGAATCATCTGATCATTATAATGTAGTACTCTAACTCAAATAACTATATTCATATTGTAAATAATAAATATATATGATCAAGTTACTATCAAATTTCTTAATCTCAGAGGTATTTGGGTAGCAAAAACTAGCAAAATATTAAGTATAATGAGTAACAACAACAAAAATAATGCAGAGAAAAAGAAAAACACAATTGAACAAAACTCCCAGCATGTCGTCCTTAGTATAGAGTAAGCCTCTCATGTTTGTCTGTGGATGTTTGCCTCCACAGTGTGGCTATACCTCTCTCAATGTGTTGCAAAACAAAATACAAGAATCAAGGAGTTACAGAGATAAATTATCAATTCAATTTCAGGAGGAGGATATTCAGATTTCTAGTGCTTAAATTGAGGAGGTTTAAGTTTTTCTCGAGCTTTTAAGAATCCATTTCAGATGATAAAATTGTGAAGTTGAGCTCTCCAAGATTAAGATACAAATCATGTTCTGTAGAAGATTTCATGTTCTGTATCTTTTAAGTGATGTTAAGATTTAAATTGAAATTTCAAAAACAACAGATAAGAAAGATTTTGTGAAGATAATGACAATTTTTATTGCTATGCAGTTGCCTCAGTTATTTATATTTATGCATTGAATACAAAAACTTAATAATCATTTATGATGTATAGAAAGAAACATTTGTTTGAAATGAATTGACATTAAAAACATATTTTTTTAATGTGATAGTCTGTAGTCGCCTATAGTCAAGGATACCCAGGTAGCAATGAGATAGTGCGGTAATATCTGATATTAGAAATGTCTGCTTCTCCAGGATATGAAGGGTGGGAAGACATTTATCTACATTGTCATAATTCTAATCAAAACATCTCCACCAGTACTGATTGCTCTCCGCTCACGACATAACTTTAATTTTCGGTGAGAAATGACCAAACAAGATCCCCCCAGTTTTAATTTCTCCATTGTTGACAAAGCTTTGAGTGTTGGGAATAAGTCGAGAAATCGTACAGACAAACTGTTTCTCTGTTCAATCTTGTTGATTAGAATACACAGGGTTTAGGAAATGAAGGTTTTTTACATGTGCACCTGCAATTTTGTTAATAAAGTGCATTAAGAAGGATTGTACCCTGGCTTTTCCCTGTCATGTTATCCCAGTATTTCATATATCTCACCTTGGAATTCATTTTCAGAGAACTAGGTGTCAAATAGCTCAAATTTATCAATGGCAGATTTAGTTAATTTGTTAGTGAAAGTCTAAATTCAACTCCAACTGTGCAATATTTGCATGTAGTTTCATTCATTTATCAATTCTGAATGAAATAACATTACTTTCAGTAAATGCTGCCAACTTTTTCTAAGTTCATTTTTTTTTTCAGTCTTCTTCCTTTTTTATTTTGAGAATTTGTAGTTATCAATTTGGTCAAAGAATATGATTTACTGGCATAGATTGAGAGTTATTTCATAGAACTGACTAAATTCCAGCTGTATAATTAATTTTGACATGTTTATTGCATACAGAATTAGGAACAGTGAATATAAATGAGATAATTTCCTGCGTTTGTAATGTTTTGACCATTGAAATTCATTGTTTGTAGACAGTGCTGTCAATTTGTGATTTAGAGGCATTTTCCTCGTTAGGTACAGAGTTTACTCATTAAAGAGGCACTAACTTGACGGTTCATTGATGATGTCTGAGGCCCCGAAATCTAACGACCCATTCACTTGCTTCTCTGAACTGGAGCATTCAGTACATCCAGAGCTCGGATTTTTTGTTTGTTTTCTAGCACTGAACATTATAAGCCTCATTACATTTATTTTAATAACAATATGGACAGTTCCAGAGTAAGAGGCCCCATCACTAAGAAAAAACAGATGATATCGTTTGTCATATTAATTAGTTTTTAAAAAATTTTTTCTCTGGGGTTAATTAGGGGGTATGGGAGGGTTATTTCAGGATTCTGTGCCTCAGAATTCCTTGATCTGTCATCAGGTGTAATTGGTCTAGAGCAGAAAGAAATACGGAGAGGGAAGGAAGGAATTGGAAACCAATTAGAGAGACCGGCAATACTCTGTCCAATAAATTGCTGGTTTACATAGGTACTGAACTGTCAAAAGCCTCGAGTACATTTAGGTGCACGAAATATCAAACTTGGAGGGAGGTGGAACTCACAGAGTGTTTGTATAGAGGACTGCTAAAGGTGAAATAACTGGGGCAGCTCCAGTGTTGCGGTCAATGCGGAAAAAGTAACCTGAAAAGAGGAGATAACTTGAACAGTTTTTTCATGTATAATAATTATCACTCTCTGATTTTTACAGGCATAAGATTTTGATCAGAATAGATACAGTCATTGATTTTCTTTATGTGTGAAATGTAGATATTGACTATGTTTGATAAGGCATGATGTAGGAACGAACACCAGCACTAACAATGGTTTCGTGAAGCAGGCCTTTTTTTTCTGTCTCTGATGAGCTCACTTTCTGACAAGTTGAGCAGCATTATAATCACAGCCATCATTGAAGACCCTCTCTGAATTTGGCAGTGACATAACTCTATAGATTTTCTCCTGCACTTCCTAGAGAAATATTCTCTGTTCCGAGTCTCACCCATTTCCCTCTTATCTTGAGCAAGGATTATGATAGATTAATATGCCGAAATCATCCAAACACTCAACCTGTCATACTGGGCCATCTTTTTCTCCCCACCGATTCCCCCATTTCAAGGTGATTTTTCATAACTTAAATCTTCAAAGGGATTAGCAGTTATCTTCTGCGGGGGACATTCCTTTTTATGTCCAACCCTGCTTAACCCTATCTTCGGGCAGAGAAATTGACAAAATCCACTAACAAGCAAATCCACTTAGATTTGTCGAGACAACTGACAGGGTTTTTTTCTCACTGATGATCAGGTGTACAGTGTTTGAAGAACATTACCTGTAAATGTTTACCTCATTAGAAAAATATGTCACCTCCTGACAAATTTGTACTTGAATATGTAAGTGATTTTACTGTATGTTTGGCCTCAAAGTGGCCTTTTCCTGTCAGTCTATGTCAGTTGTTTGTGTGACTTAGGAAGAAGTCCAGTATTTCGCTTTATTAAGTAGCTACCTTCTCTTATTAGCTGTCATGTTGAATTTTGTAAAGCTGATATTGAATAAGATGAATAAAGTCAAAACATTTTAATAGTTTGAGACATAAACATTAATTCTATACATCTGTACATATGAAATGTATTAGTTAGCAAGAATTATAAAATTGAACCTATTACATCTGTAGTGAAGTAAACATCTATACCTTGAAACAGCTAGTCTATTCTATGAACATACAAGTAAATCCTTGAAAAAACATCCAAAAGAACATTTTTAAAAATTTGATAATTATAATTCAAAAAATCGACCCCCACAAATTTAAGTTCAATTCCACAGTATGTCTTGACCAACAGTCAACCACTTACCAAGTCATTAACTCAAATATTATATGCATGTATACAGTGAAACTGTTACAAATATATAAAATAAATGAAATAGGTTTGACCAAAAATAACCCATTTTTTATAGTAATGACAATTAGTTGTATGAGACACCTGTCAATACTGATGTGGATAAAAGTACAGTAAAATCTAAATACTTTCATCGTTTTTAGAATTTTCAAATTTTACAATTATATTTGACAAAAAAATGTTTGGAAAGGTAAATTTGTAAAAGCCTCAGCGGGATAATTTGAAGCTCATGACTTACAGCTAACCCATTGCTCTACGCTGTTAGGTAACAATTCTGGGGGAAAAAGATTAATAAAATTTTACTTGATTTTAATGTTTATTTCAGTAGGAAATATGATTTTCACAATATGGAGGTGTATCATACCACTGTAAGTTATGTTATCGTAATTGTTTCTCCAAAAGGATTTGAAACAAATATTCACAGGAATTCTTGTCTTACAACAAGGACAGGCATAGGTATCTGTTTCAATATGGAATGTATTGACATTAAATTTAATTGGCAATGTATGTAATTAAAGGGGCTGGATGGTCATGGCCATTTAAGACTATTTTAACCTCCTGGAAAAGAAAAACTTTGTGTCAAAATATAGCAAATTTTTCTATACACTAAATATTACGTTTATATTGGCTAGAAAAATCATATTTAAGATTTTAAGGTGGCTCTGATATTGATGGCTAATTTGACGACCACCAGCCTCCTTATGTATATATATCTGTCATATCTGTGTCGCTGCTCTTCTATCAAACCCTTGACTTGGAATGACTTCTATAGAACACAGGGACCGAAGCCATGTGAAAGTTTCATTATTAACATATTCGTTAAAACTTTACTAAAAAATCACACTTGGTCAGTGGTCTTTGTTATTTGCACTTTACCTTCTGTTTTATCTAACGAAATTCTGTTATGAATTAACTAACAGAACATAAATTTTTAGAAATTTTCAGGATTGATTTTGAGTTGCTCTATAAAATAGTTTACATATCAGTGGTATGGATTTACATTGCTATTTGTATATGTTACTCCAACATGCCAAGAAGTCAAGGAAATAGTAAGACTTCGTTTACCGAGACCCAGTGGGATTAGGTCAGAGTAAGACACCCAATCAGTGAAGGTCAGGTGGCCCCATTGTTGGCCCCAGGGGTTGATAGTATCCGATGCATACGTCCTACCTAAAAAATCTGATACAAGATGAGTATGGAGTTTGCTGAATTTAATAAAGTCTATTATAAAAATTTAATGTGGCATTTGTTTCCTTTTGACTGACTGATACAAAGTTAGGTAACCAGACACGGGGATGATGAGCAGATAAAATTTATCTTGTTTGTTAGTGTTTCAGTTTTGGTAAATTGGCTAGTTTTTTAATAAAACTCGCTGCCAACATAAGGCCATGTGGCTGAGCGGCGTCTTGACTTTAGATAAAGCAAACTTTAATGAGAGAACGGAATGCCACTCGCTGCTCTATTATCTCATAGTGCCAATTTAATTCAATTTTATTTTGCAATTTTTCTGTGTCAACAAGTTTGTTTTATTTTTATAGAATTGGCTTTGATGCTACCGATGATATCCGTAGTACATGCTTTACCAAGTACTTTATTTGTTTTTGAAATATAAAGATTTGCTTTGATTTAAAGCAATTGTAATTTTGTTATGAGCATTGGTTTTATTTTTATCAATTAGCTTCCATTATGGGGCTATATTGTGTGCTCGGGATTGGTTTTTCGGTGTTCAGTTACTCAATCAATGGTGCCCATTTGGAGTCACTCAGCTAGCTGAGTCTGTCCTAACTGCCGATCTGAGTAATTCCTAAAGTAGTCTTGGTGTCAACTGATGGTATCTGACAATAACAATGGGGCTTTTTACAAGATGAACTCGTCAAATGATATCAATGGCGATGTCTATTAGCTGTAACAGTACCCCTGATTCATGGGCTGCAGTTATAGGGCCTTCATCCCACTCGTCACTGATATCAGTAAAAGGAAATGTTATCTTCTCTGATACCATTGTGCTGAATCGTCAGTAGACGGTTGGTCTTCCTTCCTTTTTCATTTAGTTTGTAAATGAATTTTCTCAGAATAAACTATATTTTGATTCAGCCACATGGGATATATATAGATGGGCACACATCCTTCGATTTAAACTTTTTTTGGGGCTATTAATTTCTAGATTTCCACCAAGTCTATTTTCATTCTGATGTCTTTTTTTGTTTGCTTAGAATCTAGACTGACCATCATTCTGATGTCTTTTTTGTTTGTTTAGAATCTAGACTGACCATCATTCTGCATATGTGTAATGTACTTTGTTCAAATTAATATATTTTTTTTTCTTGAGAGAAATTATTAGAAAGCTGGTAGGCTGCAGGATTTCCTAATTAAGTATTGGAAGTTGGCCTTTGGTAGTTGGAGGTACAGAAATTACATATTGATACCACATTGAGAACTTTTTTTTTCTTGAATTGACCATAGTCATATTTAGAATTTGCTGACCACCTTACATATAAACTTGTGAAATGTACTTTGTCTTATATGTGAGCTGACAAAGACTAGGCTTGGAGGTCATTTTTAGCTGAAACAAGCTCACTTTTATATACTGAAACCAGCTCACTGTTATATACACCAGTAATCAGCCAAAGTCCTTGTTTCCCTTTGATGAAAATGAGACATGGGGAAAAGATCTGGGCGATTTTGGGAGTTAGGAATTGGTCAGTTCCTGGCCCCCCCCCCTTCCACCCTAACCACTACTTGTGTTACCCTGTCGTGTGGTACACTCATGACAACCGGTAATTCTAGGTCTGGCAGCGTAATGAGGATATCATTTTCTGTGTCATTATCATTTAAAGTGTTTGCTACAAAACGGTTCTGTCATAAATCTTTGATTGCATGCCGATTCTGTGTGTGTGTAAGCTCATCAGTTTACAGATTCATGTTAAATGTGTATTCAGTGACTCCAACCTTGGATTGTGTCTTCCAGCAAGTACAAATTACCAACTTTTTTATATCTTGCATGTTCTCCCTACACATTTTAGTTGAAAGCTTAAAAACACAAAGAATTGAGGAAGCCCAAATTCAGTTGTTTAGGCTGTCGTTTTCTTTTGCATGTGAACATAACACAAGGTTCTGAATTACCGTCATAATTTTTGAGGTGGACTGGATCATTAAAATCACTTATTCGTCCAATTTTTATTATCAAGTTGCAATTAACGAGAAAAAAAATTTCAGAAATATAATTGGGGATAAGATGTAAAATGAGTGCCATTATTATTTCTTTTCTGATGTCAGAGCAATTATTTTGTAAAGAAACAAGAATGAGTGGACATTTCTAATGCAGTGTTCTTGGTTCACCCAGTAGAAGGTGGTTACTGCAATTATATTTTTTCTGTTGTTAGCTAGTGAGATAATATGTAATTGGATATAAACCAAGGAAAATGCATTGTTAAATAGCTGTTGGGTTGTATGATTTAATCCTGAATTTTTTTTTTCCATATTATCTTAATTGGTGTTTGAAATCTCTTGCTTCTTAATTGCTTCTGTATTTGACTTGAACTCGCCTTAAATATCAGATTAATGCTATTTCTTTTTTTTACCAGCGCAGTTTGCATTTAGATTGCACTGAGAAAAAAAAATTCTTTGAATTCAATTATTTTTCTAGTCCTTGCCAAAAATCAACATGCACTAAGATTGGTCAGTGACTTTTTTGGACTGCGTGTTTGGGGACCCTTGTCTTTTGTGAGCAAGACACATCCTAGGTGTTAACACGCCATGCTCTCTTGTTGTCCGACGGATCTGTCAGTGACTGCGATGCACACAGAACAAGAATGAAGGCATTCAAATTCCAGCGCAACAATTGCTGGAACTCTCATTGAATCGAAGTTAATTCTGAAAGTCAATGTTTACTCAAGCTAAACAAACATTTTCCTAAGGTGTATAATTTAATGTGGAATGAGGTGTGAATTTAGTGTCATCTGTCGAGCCATTATATCATATCCCCGAGACCCGATTATTTCTGTCCCTCAGAGACCCTAAGATGGTACCCCCAAGAATCGAGGTCAAGTGTCAGCACTGGAAAGCCTGTATGTTTTTTGAGTCATTGATCAATACGTTGTTGTCCTTTCAGATATTGAAAATCATGATATCCAGGGCTCTCCTGTTCTTCAAATAATCAGGATTCAATTAATGTCTACTTAAAATAACAAGTGTGGCTTATTGAATGGCAGTGGGTAAACATTCCCTGTAGACCGCTGTCAGCCCGATACTGCAGGTGCTTGCTTGAAGGTGTGCGCCTTAGTCCTTACATTATCACCAAATCTCTGCTTTGTTTCTCAGAAATAATATTTCAGTACAAAACTAATATAAAAACATTCAAGTACTAGCAATCCTGAGATATTTTAATTCAATTGAAGCCCAGATGTGGTTTAATCCGTCACTTTTTTTATGTTCTTCACTAATGATTACACTGCAAATCCTCACTGTGGTGGTAACAAGTTATACCATGTTTGCTCTCCGCACATGGACTAAATTAATCTATATAGCTTCTACAGAGGCCTTTCTTAATTTTAAAAATTGTTTTAATATCAGAATGAAATTAATTTAAAAAGGATTATTTTTTATAGGAATAGTGCAATACTGGTAACTATGATATTGCCATTACATTGGATAACTAGGTGTCTACTCTGATGAGATTTAAACTTATAAACCTCTGAGTGGAGTTATGTAATGTTAGAAACTGTGGTGAAGCTGATCGTATGATATACAATGATATACAGTGATATACAATGATATACAATGATATACAGTGATATACAATGATATACAGTGATATACAGTGATATACAGTGATATACAATGATATACAATGATATACTTTCTCTTTCTTTCTCTCTGTTTGGTGGTGTATTCCCTTTGATATAGAGGTGTACTTGACATCAGTTTTACAAGTCCAAACATCTGTGTGTACAGATATTTGAAAAGAAAGGTTACCGGATCTATGTTGCTGCTAAAAGTCTAGAATAAATATTTCCTTGATGATAACATGAGACTCATATTTCATCAAATTACTCTTCTAATATAATGTTATGTCACGAGGTCAAACACGGAGATAAAGTTATCTCCCCAGAAGTACAAAAACTCCCGACAGATCCCTTTGTTGGGAGTGTTTACGGAGCGCGGGATCCAGTTACTGGGGGAGTCGGGTTTATTATTGCAACATTGATTATCAAAAAAGACAATAAACACCTGCTTCTGATGCAAAAATTTTCTTACCGTTTTTTTGCAAAGTATGAAAAAGGCATTTTGTACAGTTTGAGATAGTAGCTAAAAATACTGGAACTATCTGTGTTAACTTTTTGAAATAGCATAACATATTTATTGGGTATTGTAACATTTGAATATTCTTTATATCAAGAACATTTTGACTATTAAAATTGTCAAAATCATCATGCTTGTAGGAACAAATACAGTACTATAGCGTTCTGAGAATTGTATTTTATTTTTATTTTATTTTATATCTGAACAAGATAGTTTTGATCAGTACAGGTTTGTGATTGTAGGAGTGAATGCAGAGTTGTACTATGTCAGGAAGGGGATAGTCAACAACTACGCCCTGTCCTTCGTTCTCCCCATCCATACCGACGTCCAGGAGATTCTGTTTACGTGGCGGAGTCTGCGACAGGGACCACCTGATGTAAGTATATACATGTACATAGATTGTGGGTATTAGACCTAGGGGATTCTATATCACAAATTCGATAGTTAACATCTCATCGTAGATATCTTACATCTTCAGTCACTGAATGTAGATATCAGTTACATTCTATATATCTCAAGGTTATGGGTTAAACATTACATCTCGCTTCCTCAGTAACAGATGAAACACATGTTTACACGTAACAGGATAGGTTTTACATGGTAAATTTTGACATGTAGGAAGGATCCCTTTATAAAAAGTTAATTGATATTTTTGACTCTGATCTGCTGTCAGAGAATTCCGGAGTGTATTTTTAGCTTGTTTTTACAATGTACAATATTTGATAAAAAAAAAAAAACAACAACAGACAGCTGGGCTTCACGGAGATATGTGAGCTATGTGCACAGTAATGAAGGCAGCCATTACTGTGGAGACTGTTAGGAATATAAGGCAGTGGGTATTGGCACTGACTCCCTGCTACAGACAACGGGAATTACCACAGGCTTAGGGAAGTGGGAAAGACGAATTAACCAAAATCTGCTGTAATTTGGGGAAGATAAGTTTGAAATTTTAAGAATTTGTGCAGCTAAAAACAAGATTAAAGACTCGCAGATAAAAGTGTGGGGGCTTGTTTTCTGCTTCTGATAATGAAGAAGCTTGACATGTACAAATTGGAAATTGTTAAAACGAAGAAAAAAAAGCTGATTAGCAACCTGAGACAAGATGCATTAGTTTTGTTTCTGTGATAACGAGCAGTGGCTTCTACCTGTCACTAATTGGCACCTGATGAGACAGAAGCACACCTGTCTGTGAACGTCTCCTCTTATGGTATTTTGTACCATACCAGGGATAATCATGGATTCTTTTACTAATAACATAGTACCATTTCACAGATACTAGTATTAATAACATGTACCATTTCACAGATACTTGTACTAATAACATGTACCATTTCACAGATACTTGTACTAATAACATGTACCATTTCACAGATACTGGTACTAATAACATGTACCATTTCACAGATACTGGTACTAATAACATGCACCATTTCACAGATACTAGTACTAATAACATGTACCATTTCACAGATACTAGTACTAATAACATGTACCATTTCACAGATACTGGTACTAATAACATGCACCATTTCACAGATACTAGTACTAATAACATGTACCATTTCACAGATACTTGTACTAATAACATGTACCATTTCACAGATACTGGTACTAATAACATGCACCATTTCACAGATATTAGTACTAATAACATGTACCATTTCACAGATACTAGTACTAATAACATGTACCATTTCACAGATACTGGTACTAATAACATGTACCATTTCACAGATACTGGTACTAATAACATGCACCATTTCACAGATACTAGTACTAATAACATGTACCATTTCACAGATACTTGTACTAATAACATGTACCATTTCACAGATACTGGTACTAATAACATGCACCATTTCACAGATATTAGTACTAATAACATGTACCATTTCACAGATACTAGTACTAATAACATGTACCATTTCACAGATACTTGTACTAATAACATGAACCATTTCACAGATACTGGTACTAATAGCATGCACCATTTCACAGATATTAGTACTAATAACATAGTACCATTTCACAGATACTAGTACTAATAACATGTACCATTTCACAGATATTAGTACTAATAACATGTACCATTTCACAGATACTTGTACTAATAACATGTACCATTTCACAGATACTACCGTAGTACTAATAACATGTACCATTTCACAGATACTAGTACTAATAACATGTACCATTTCACAGATACTGGTACTAATAACATGCACCATTTCACAGATACTAGTACTAATAACATGTACCATTTCACAGATACTTGTACTAATAACATGTACCATTTCACAGATACTGGTACTAATAACATGCACCATTTCACAGATATTAGTACTAATAACATGTACCATTTCACAGATACTAGTACTAATAACATGTACCATTTCACAGATACTTGTACTAATAACATGAACCATTTCACAGATACTGGTACTAATAACATGCACCATTTCACAGATATTAGTACTAATATGTACCATTTCACAGATACTGGTACTAATAACATGCACCATTTCACAGATATTAGTACTAATAACATGTACCATTTCACAGATACTAGTACTAATAACATGTACCATTTCACAGATACTAGTACTAAAAACATGTACCATTTCACAGATACTTGTACTAATAACATGTACCATTTCACAGATACTGGTACTAATAACATGTACCATTTCACAGATACTTTTACTAATAACATGCACCATTTCACAGATATTAGTACTAATAACATGTACCATTTCACAGATACTAGTACTAATAACATGTACCATTTCACAGATATTAGTACTAATAACATAGTACCATTTCACAGATACTAGTACTAATAACATGTACCATTTCACAGATACTAGTACTAATAACATGTACCATTTCACAGATATTAGTACTAATAACATGTACCATTTCACAGATACTTTTACTAATAACATGTACCATTTCACAGATACTACCGTAGTACTAATAACATGTACCATTTCACAGATACTAGTACTAATAACATGTACCATTTCACAGATACTGGTACTAATAACATGTACCATTTCACAGATACTGGTACTAATAACATGTACCATTTCACAGATACTAGTACTAATAACGTACCATTTCATAGATACTTGTACTAATAACGTGTACCATTTCACAGATATTAGTACTAATAACATGTACCGTTTCACAGATACTTGTACTAAAAACATGTACCATTTAACAGATATTAGTACTAATAACATGTACCATTTCACAGATACTAGTACTAATAACATGTACCATTTCACAGATACTACCGTAGTACTAATAACATGTACCATTTCACAGATACTACCATAGTACTAATAACATGTACCATTTCACAGATACTAGTACTAATAACATGTACCATTTCACAGATACTTGTACTAATAACATGTACCATTTCACAGCTACTTGTACTAATAACATGTACCATTTCACCTTCCCTTCCCAGGTAACTGTATCATTCCATGGATACTTGTCCAGGTAACACATGCCATTCCTTGGATACCTATCACATCCCAGACTGAGCCTGTAGTATATCTCTACCTTTGTCTCATTAGCAAACCTTTCTCTCAAGTCTTTCATTCTGGGAGGAAATAATTCTCCATCATCCCCGACTGACTGCTGCTAAAGTCAGATTAGAGAAATAAATAACTCCATAACCAGCAACCATTCTCCAAGTCATTCATTCTGGAGGGGGCCTGACCATTTTATACAGCTAATCAGATTAGAACTGACATTTATGAATCGAGGAAGTTTGTTATTCATGTAGAATGACTTACAAGATATATTTACCATTCATTAAGCCTGTGTATTCTTAGAATAGATTCTGATTAAACGTGAATGTATTAAGATGTGTAGGTCTTGTCAAACAAACATCAAATGTTACAGTAGCAGAGAATGCTGCATTCAGTATGTCAGACGCGGTGCATTAGACATTACCTTGTATTTGAAGATTTGATCATTCTTGATTTAGTTTCGAATAATTTCATTTAACTAATCATCTATGACATGTATTGACTTTTTTATATTTTTTGACAGATTTACTACAACATGAGCTTTGAGGTGTCCAATCCTAGGGCAATGCTGGTACCTGTTGCCAACATCTCAAACACTGGCAAAGTGCCCAACTCTCTCTCAGGTAAATATCTAACACAGGTAAACATCCCAAACTGGTTAGCATCTCAAACATTGGCAAAGCACCCAAATCTCTTGGACAATCATCAAACAGATAACCATTTCAAACACTGGCAAAACACCCATATCTCTTGGGCAATCATCAAACAGATACCCATCTCAAACACTGGCAAAGTGCCCAACTCTCTCTTGGTAAAAACATCTCAAACAGGTAAACATCTTAAGTACTGATAAAATGCCCAACTCTCTCTAAGGTAAACATCTTAAACAGGTAAACATCTCACTGAGAAAGTGCCCAACTCTTTCTCAGGTAATTATCTCCAACACTTGCAAAATGACCAACTCTCACTCTCAGGTGAACTTCTCAAACAGGTAAACATTTCAAACACTTGCACAGTGGCCAACTCCCTCTTGGCTAAACATCTCAAACAGGTAAACATCTCATACATTGGAATAAAAAACTCAAACAGATAAACCTTAATTACAAACACTAGGAAAGTATCAAACTCATCTCGGTTAAGCATCTAAAAAATGCAAACATCTCATTCACTGGCAAAGTACCCAACTCTCTCAGATCAAAATCTCACTTGCAAAGAGCTCAACTTTCTCTCAGGTAAACATCTAAAAAATGGCAAGTTGTTAAACTCTCGAAGGTTAACATCTCAAGCTCTAGCATCGCTAATATGTGGCAAACTGCTATTTCTCTCTCATTGTATTGCTTGGAATGGTGGGGTACAGTTTTTTGAGAAGGATGATTCAAAGTGAATATTGTTACCAGCAGAGATGATGATAATGTTTTTTGTTTAACACATATTGAATTAAAACTACCCTGCTCACAAACTAGTTTCTTTGAATCAGTGTTTGTCTTGATTCATATTGTAATCTTGATTCCTCCAAGTAGTCATAAGACAAGACCTTGACAACTGGAGTATTTCAGCACACTTAAGCTAGATCCTCTTTAGAGCACTTTTAGGTGGGTTTGTTTTTTGCCCTCACAAGTTCAGCTAACATCTGCCTGGACACCAATGTAGGTATGAGTAGTTAATTGTGCGCATCCAGTCAGCAATAAAAAAGAGGGCCTACGTTTGTGTATCCCAGAAGGATGGCGTATCAAGTGGTACAAATTGGCCATGCTTCATGTGGTACAGGTGATCAGTGGTGTGCCTCATTGAGTGCCTGTATCCCCTCTTTACAATGATGAACTCACTTATAAGCAGCATTTCATCACATCAAAGACAGTATCATTCCGTAAGAACATCAATTAAATATTAGAGAAAATTAGACATTAATTGGCCAAGAGTAAGCTACAAGATATCTAGGTATGTGCCAGTCTGTAGGTATAGAGAGACTGACTCTGGCTTCAGTAAGCTACAAGATATCTAGATATGTGCCAGTATGTAGGTATAGAGAGATTGACTCTGGCTTCACCTATAGAGACTGACTCTGGCTTCACCTATGTAGGTATAGAGAGATTGACTCTGGCTTCACCTGTAAGTTTTCTTTTTGTTCTATTAGTGCTCCATTGTTTAGTCTTTGTTTTCGAAAAATAATTAATTTTTTGAAATTTTAATTACTACGAGGGTCAATCAAAAAATATGAAGACAATGTCTCTGTTTATCATATATTTTTCATAATAGTCATAACTTAAAAATTAATTTATGCACCAACACTTATTGTATTGACATACGAAATTTCATTCAATTTGATGAAAAGGTAGTTTTGTTACCCGATTTTAAAAACAACATGTTTCGTCACCACAGCACACGGTAACGTTGAAAAAATGACGTCAGGATGACGCGCCTACAGTTAACAGAAACATCCAATCTTTATATCACCCTGAGTCTTTTGTGCTTTTCACCATACAATTGAAATCGGCACTATATCACTTGACATCTAATTTGTTCACATTTGTTTGAGAATCATAAGTTAGTTCCTCGAAGTTTGCATTTTTTTACCGCATGTCTCTTCGTTTACTGTAAGAAAAGTCCTTAAGTCAGATTACATTGTTTATTCTTTTGACCAAATATACAGATTTACAGATATTCTACTCTCTTTAGTACTTCTGATGTTCAAAGTACAAATACCACCACCCCCCAAAAATGTAACACAATTAAACACAAACGTGAAAATAATTTTTTACTTATTTTTCCACCATTGAGCATTTTCACAGTTTGTATAGGCTTTTCCATGAGTTAAATTCATACTGTTTATACTTTTCGTTGCGCCGTGACGTCCGGCGACGTCAAGGTTTTTAGTAAATTTTAAAGAGGACTATCTGTCTTTAGTTACTGATAACAGTTCAACAAAACAATATATCCCGTCGTTATTTAATACATAAAATATCATAACAGTTCTTAATTTGAGGTTTCAATATCATTTGGTTTTAAGCTCAATTTATAGAGATATTACTTTCAACATAATATGGTTTATTTTTGACAAAGTACAACTTTTGACTGTGCGCCGTGACCTCATTTTTGCAGGATTAGATTCTAGATAATTCTTAGAAATAAAGGAATATATTAACTTAATGGATTTCAAATTGTTTGAAAATATTGCTAAATTATGTCTACTAAATTTAATATTAATATGACGTTAAGTAACATAGTTATGGCAAAAGTCTTCGTATTTTTTTATTGACCCTCGTATAATACTACCAGTCCGATATGACCAATGAGCAATGGCTTACTTCCAGGATGTGGTAGCACATGGTTTCTGGGTAGACTTTATTGTTTGACAACCTCTGTCAGAACAAATGGAAGACATGCCTGTATTGATAAGCCGGTGTTGGCTGGCAGATTTATGGCTGTTGTATGGCTCTCTCTACACTTGTTCCATGTATTGGATGATCTGCTCCATCGATGAGATAAATCACCAATGTTCTGTGAGGGGTAGGGGATGTCAGAGACCTTCACCTTGGACCAGCTGTATGAAGGTGAAGGTCACTATAGTACACTGGTCAGGGAGCAATACACCACCCCTATTGATGTTGTGTGTCTTCCAGGGGAGCTAGAGAATCTCAACTCGGACCATCTTTAAAAAACTGTAGTTTTAAGGAGCTAGGGCTGTGTAACCCTCCATATTTGTGTTGGTTTGTTTGTCTGTGAGGGGAGGGGTGAGGGTAAATGGGCGGACACCATCTGACCTCTGACCAGCTGTATGAATTTGGTGGTCACTATAGTTCACCAGTCAGAGTGCTAGGGACCATCCCTTATGAAGTTAAAATGGTTTGTGTGTCTGTGGGGAGGGGGGGTGGGGCATGCAACTCTCTTCTGACCAGCTGTAAGAGCATGGCAGTCAATATAGTATACTGGCCAGGGATCTATGGCTGACAACCTTTTTTGGTGAGGTTAGTTTTACAGCTGTGCATTGCAAGGAGGAAAAAGTATCACATTACTTTAACAATATTTTAGAAAAATGTATTGATATTTCATGATATATATCAAGTTCTTACACTTATTTTCAATAATTCCAGACAAAGTTTTTTTTAGCATTTCATTTCAACATATTTAATGGTCTAGCTTAAATAAAGTTTAAAGAAACTGACTGATTTAAAACTTTTTTGAAAATATAATAAGCATAACGTTGTGTATCCAAAGCATACACAATATATTCTTCTAATAAGTTGAATTGAATATGATTCTGGAAAGTGTGGAAAACAAATTGATTCTTATTATGAATTGCTAGTATATCAACACCCTGTACATCAACATTATATTGATGAATGAATGCATTGTTACACCCCAAGTTACCAGCACTGTGGACCACCCCACAAGTTGTTGTGCCGGGGGTTTGTTTGTGTGTTGTGAGAAATGATGAGTTGTGCCAGCCCGAGCTGCCTGTGTGAATCCGGTGCTCCGATGACTTACTGTAATTGATGGTGATGACAGAGAAACCCCTGCATCTTCACCAACGTGTCTTAATGAATCAGTTTAATTTGATAAAATGGCACATTTGACAGAGCTTAATATCACACTTTGTTGGAGTGTTGAGATGGTTGTAAGCCATAGTGGAGCCCTCGCTAGATAATGAAATCAAAAACTTTGCACATTGCTGTAGAATTAACTTGATTTAAAATCACCTTTCCCCCTTTTCCCAGAATGATATGTCTCTGTTTTCTATCAGAGAGTGTTCCCTGCTCCAGGTCTCAATTTAATAAACATTTTTTAAACAAGACAGTCTGATATAAACCAATGAACTGTAAAGTTTTTGCATACATGGTATAATATTGGGATATTGCAGATGTTTGTTTTTTACGCATAAAGCTTGATGGTTCTTTGATGATGTAAGATGGTTTATTTTAATACAGATAAGGAAAATTATGTTGAATCATAACTGTTGATTCAGAAAACAAAAGATGCACATGACTCTGTTTGCTTTGTTTTGGGATCTTTGAGAGCATCTGCAATATTTGATAGAAATGATACACACTTTATTTAGACAATGTTATGGATGACCAATATGTAAATTCCTATTTAAACGCGAGGAAATTATATCCGCATAAAATCGCGAAAAGCACGCCTCGTGGATTTTAAAACCTCGCCATTATTTTCTGAGAGTTGGGAACTATGAGATATATGGATAAAAGTTCAGCACTCGCGATTTTAAATTCTCGCGATTTGATACAAAACAGTGAGATCGCGGAATTAAGTACTCGCGTAATATAAAGAATTTACAGTAGTCCGTGGTGGTACAATCAGTATTTCTGTGTTTTTACAGTCTTCAGCATCACCTTCCCCTGTACAGGAAACATCTCGGCCGATGTAGAGGTGGTCATCCAGATGAACATCAGTATTTTCTCTGCTTCCAATATATCAGTCCTCAATTTCAAACGCAAGAAAACGTGTCTTATGGGTGAGTTAGACAAAGCAATCCATACCCGTGTCACAAAGGAACATAATTTTGAAATACATGTACCAGTAAATGATTTTTAAAAAAATATTTATCGTGCATATTTCCTCTCACATGGCTGGATACAATGGAATACTGTACACAGGGCAACTGTTTGCCCTCACTTTATTTTAGCCATTTCTGCTCTATTTCACAGTGGACACATTTTAAAATGACACTATAAATTGAAAACTGTAAATGACTTTCCTTTAATAAGCACAGCCAATTGAAACCAATTAAGACAAAATATTAGACACTTGTGATTGGGTGGAAATAACCTTGTATACAATAAAACTAGTTATTTTGAAACAACTGAATGTGTTAATGTTTTATGAATATATTATGTTGTGGATTGACAGACAGTAGATACCAGAAGACACTGAGGAACAAGTTGTACTACAACAAGGTTCAGACTCAGCCCTCACACCCCACCAACCCGATGAAAACCATCAACCGCCTCATCAACTCTATCAACCTGACCCAGAACCACATCACAATGGACGGTAAGTAGACTGAGGGGGGATAGCTTGGGATAGTGGTCTTTTCCTGGCCCCGCCCTGATCTTGACCACATCACCATGGACAGTAAATAAATTGAGGGTGGCGGGATAGCTTGGGACAGTGCATGGTCTTCCCCTGCCTCCACCCCGATCTGGTCAGCAAAGCTATACTGAAGAACACCACAGGTTTTATTTATATAACATTATTTACTCAAACTCTTCTAATATATTCCAGGTTTTTTTCATGGCCCTCACTAAACTCAAGTTTACAAGGATTTAAATAAGTTAATACTGAGCTATGTCTTTAGTTTAGTTGGACAGTTACAAACAGACAGTCATTGTCAATATTAGCAAATATGCTGGTAATGTTTGGTCAAACCAACAATTTATAAAATCAACACACCAGAGTTACATTTTAACATGAGTTGGATTTGTTTGTTGATGTCTGTCCTGTATATTTTGATATTGACATCACTAGCTATAAACAGTATTGATACAGGCTTTGATGTCGGTCCTGTATTTTCAGACACTGACATCACTAGCTATAAACAGTATTGATACAGGCTTTGATGTCTGTCCTATATTTTCAGACACTGACAGCAGTAGTTCTATTCAGTATTAATACAGGATTTGGTGTCTGTCCTAAATTTTCAGACATTGACAGCAGTAGTTCTATACAGTATTGGTACAGACTTTGATGTCTGTCCTAAATTTTCAGACATTGACAGCAGTAGTTCTATTCAGTATTGGTACAGACTTTGATGTCTGTCCTAAATTTTCAGACATTGACAGCAGTAGTTCTATAGAGTATTGGTAAAAGCTTTGATGTCTGTCCTATATTTTCAGACATTGACAGCAGTAGTTCTTTACAGTATTGGTACAGGCTTTGATGTCTGTCCTATATTTTCAGTCATTGACAGCAGTAGTTCTATTCAGGTTGGTACAGGCTTTGATGTCTGTCCTTTATTTTCAGACATTGACAGCAGTAGTTCTATACAGTATTGGTACAGGCTTTGATGTCTGTCCTATATTTTCAGACATTGACAGCAGTAGTTCTATTCAGTATTAATACAGGCTTTGATGTCTGTCCTGTATTTTCAGACATTGACAGTAGTAGTTCTGTACAGTATTGGTACAGGCTTTGATGTCTGTCCTATATTTTCAGACATTGACAGCAGTATTTCTATTTAGTATAAATACAGGCTTTGATGTCTGTCCTGTATTTTCAGAATTTGATGTCTGTCCTATATTTTCAGACATTGACAGCAGTAGTTCTATTCAGTATTGGTACCGGCTTTGATGTCTGTCCTTTATTTTCAGACATTGACAGCAGTATTTCTATACAGTATTGGTACAAGCTTTGATGTCTGTCCTGTATTTTCAGACATTGACAGCAGTAGTTCTATACAGTATTGGTACAGGCTTTGATGTCTGTCCTGTATTTTCAGACATTGACAGCAGTAGTTCTATTCAGTATTGGTACAGGATTTGATGTCTGTCCTATATTTTCAGACATGGACAGCAGTAGTTCTTTACAGTATAGGTACAGGCTTTGATGTCTGTCCTATATTTTCAGACATTGACAGCAGTAGTTCTATTCAGTATTAATACAGGATTTGATGTCTGTCCTATATTTTCAGACATTGACAGCAGTAGTTCTATTCAGTTTTGGTACAGGATTTGATGTCTGTCCTATATTTTCAGACAATGACATCACTAGCTATAAACAGTATTGATAAAGACGTTGATGTCTGTCCTAAATTTTCAGACATTGACAGCAGTAGTTCTATTCAGTATTGGTACAGGATTTGATGTCTGTCCTATATTTTCTGACATTGACAGCAGTAGTTCTATACAGTATTGGTACAGGCTTTGATGTCTGTCCTATATTTTCAGACATTGACAGCAGTAGTTTTATTCAGTATTGGTACAGACTTTGATGTCTGTCCTAAATTTTCAGACATTGACAGCAGTAGTTTTATTCAGTATTGGTACAGGCTTTGATGTCTGTCCTATATTTTCAGACATTGACAGCAGTAGTTTTATTCAGTATTGGTACAGACTTTGATGTCTGTCCTAAATTTTCAGACATTGACAGCAGTAGTTTTATTCAGTATTGGTACAGGATTTGATGTCTGTCCTATATTTTCAGACATTGACAGCAGTAGTTCTATTCAGTATTGGTACAGGATTTGATGTCTGTCCTGTATTTTCAGACATTGACAGCAGTAGTTCTATAGAGTATTGGTACAAGCTTTGATGTCTGACCTATATTTTCAGACATTGACAGCAGAAGTTCTTTACAGTATTGGTACAGGCTTTGATGTCTGTCCTATATTTTCAGACATTGACAGCAGTAGTTCTTTTCAGTATTGGTACAGGCTTTGATGTCTGTCCTGTATTTTCAGACATTGACAGTAGTAGTTCTATTCAGTATTGGTACAGGCTTTGATGTCTGTCCTATATTTTCAGACATTTACAGCAGTAGTTCTATAGAGTATTGGTACAGGCTTTGATGTCTGTCCTATATTTTCAGACATTGACAGCAGTAGTTCTATTCAGTATTGGTACAGACTTTGATGTCTGTCCTATATTTTCAGACATTGACAGCAGTAGTTCTATTCAATATTGGTACAGGCTTTGATATCTGTCCTATATTTTCAGTCATTGACAGCAGTAGTTCTATTCAGTATTGGTACAGGCTTTGATGTCTGACCTATATTTTCAGACATTGACAGCAGTAGTTCTGTACAGTATTGGTACAGGATTTGATGTCTGTCCTATATTTTCAGACATTGACAGCAGTATTTTTTTCGTTTTAGTATAAATACAGGCTTTGATGTCTGTCCTGTATTTTCAGAATTTGATGTCTGTCCTAAATTTTCAGACATTGACAGCAGTAGTTCTATTCAGTATTGGTACAGGCTTTGATGTCTGTCCTATATTTTCAGACATTGACAGCAGAATTTCTATACAGTATTGGTACAAGCTTTGATGTCTGTCCTGTATTTTCAGACATTGACAGCAGTAGTTCTATACAGTATTGGTACAGGCTTTGATGTCTGTCCTGTATTTTCAGACATTGACAGCAGTAGTTCTATTCAGTGTTGGTACAGGATTTGATGTCTGTCCTATATTTTCAGACATGGACAGCAGTAGTTCTTTACAGTATAGGTACAGGCTTTGATGTCTGTCCTATATTTTCAGACATTGACAGCAGTAGTTCTATTCAGTATTAATACAGGATTTGATGTCTGTCCTATATTTTCAGACATTGACAGCAGTAGTTCTATTCAGTTTTGGTACAGGATTTGATGTCTGTCCTATATTTTCAGACAATGACATCACTAGCTATAAACAGTATTGATACAGATGTTGATGTCTGTCCTAAATTTTCAGACATTGACAGCAGTAGTTCTATTCAGTATTGGTACAGGATTTGATGTCTGTCCTATATTTTCAGACATTGACAGCAGTAGTTCTATACAGTATTGGTACAGACTTTGATGTCTGTCCTGTATTTTCAGACATTGACAGCAGTAGTTCTATTCAGTATTGGTACAGGATTTGATGTCTGTCCTATATTTTCAGACATTGACAGCAGTAGTTCTATAGAGTATTGGTACAGGCTTTGATGTCTGTCCTATATTTTCAGACATTGACAGCAGTAGTTTTATTCAGTATTGGTACAGACTTTGATGTCTGTCCTATATTTTCAGACATTGACAGCAGTAGTTTTATTCAGTATTGGTACAGGATTTGATGTCTGTCCTATATTTTCAGACATTGACAGCAGAAGTTCTATTCAGTATTGGTACAGGATTTGATGTCTGTCCTGTATTTTCAGACATTGACAGCAGTAGTTCTATAGAGTATTGGTACAAGCTTTGATGTCTGTCCTATATTTTCAGACATTGACAGCAGTAGTTCTTTACAGTATTGGTTCAGGCTTTGATGTCTGTCCTATATTTTCAGACATTGACAGCAGTAGTTCTATTCAGTATTGGTACAGGCTTTGATGTCTGTCCTGTATTTTCAAACATTGACAGCAGTAGTTCTATTCAGTATTGGTACAGGCTTTGATGTCTGTCCTATATTTTCAGACATTTACAGCAGTAGTTCTATAGAGTATTGGTACAGGCTTTAATTTGATGTCTGTCCTATATTTTCAGACATTGACAGCAGTAGTTCTATTCAGTATTGGTACAGACTTTGATGTCTGTCCTATATTTTCAGACATTGACAGCAGTAGTTCTATTCAATATTGGTACAGGCTTTGATATCTGTCCTATATTTTCAGTCATTGACAGCAGTAGTTCTATTCAGTATTGGTACAGGCTTTGATGTCTGACCTATATTTTCAGACATTGACAGCAGTAGTTCTATACAGTATTGGTACAGGCTTTGATGTCTGACCTATATTTTCAGACATTGACAGCAGTAGTTCTGTACAGTATTGGTACAGGCTTTGATGTCTGTCCTATATTTTCAGATGCTACCACCACTGTTAAGATGTCTACCCGGATATTCTACATCACGGTGGGCTGTGCCTGTGCTGTGATCATCCTGATAGCAGTGGCCGTGGCCATTTACTACCTCAATACTCAGAAAGGGGCCAACAGGGGCTACTCGGAGAGGATCAAATACTAGTGAGTATTAACAGAGACAGAGAGAGAGAGAAAGAGAGAGAGAGGGGGTATTCCAAATTTTATGAGATGTACCTGTAGAGTGTTTTCTTTTCTGTTTTGAACTGCAAAAAATATATAATTATCATGCTTACAGGTCTTACCATGTAATTTTATTATGGCCTTTTGTCAAAGTTCAAAATGGAAATTGTGTAAAAAATGTATTACAGTTTCCTTTAAAACATCAGCAGTAACTGGTATCTTTTTTCACTACAGTATTTTGGATACTTTTTTGAAATGAAAGATCAAATATGTTATAAAGAACTTTTTCTGTCTTTTTAGCATAGTACAAGTAATGACAAAGTATTCATATCAATACAACTAAGAGAATATAAGTGATTCTATACAATGTATTCATTTTATCCCCAAAAAACTGTAGGAAACTAATTCCTACCTATCAGAACAGCAGTGACCTGGTTACTATAAATAGAGCAGCACGAACTAGAAAAACACTGGAACACTTTTAGCTGAGAGATCACACGGTAGAATTGGCTGTAATAATCATTAATTAAGAGGAAATTAACTGAAATCTTGAAACAATCCTTTAATTCTTGGTGTGTAACTCCACTTAGTGCTCAGCATCAAAGTCTGAATCTTCCTGGCTCTGCTAGGCCTGAAGTAGCTCTTCCTGCATCCTCATCAATAGACCTGCAGCAGTGGAACCATTATTTGTATTGTTTGCTCTAAATAGTAAAAACAAAACATCCATTAAAGCATTAGTCACTAACATGACATTTTCATTTTGAATTTGAGTCCTTGTTAGACATGGTTTCTGTGTTAGAACAATATGGCAGTTATGATTGTAATAATCACTGCACTAAAACAGAAAGCTCCAGAGCAAGTCTTAACGTGTCAGTAACTGGGGGGAAAATGGAGTGTTATGTAATAATAAAGATCCCAGTGTAGGAGATTGGAGACATACAGCCAACAAATAGCGTTGTCAATGTTTTCAATGATGTCCGCCGTGACAGTTATTTCCCCAACTAGTCAGATAAACCCAGCTAATTAGGCTCCGAACATCGGCAGCTTGCAGAGCGGGTGATAGAATTATCAGCAACTCACAAAATGACATGGAAATGCATGTGACAGGAACATAATATGGATTTCCACATTTCAAACAGTAGATAAAATTAATGTTAAAGTTTAGCCACCCACCACAGTTTATTTACATCGGACTATGCACCATTTATTGAGTGCATTAACGCTGACATAAACACTTGTGAATTGATAGTCGTGCTAAGGGGAGGAAATATTGCACAACTCTCCTTAAGGACCCGATATGTTTTTCTTTGTACGTTAATGACTACTTAACAGATTACTTACCAGATAGGTGTTTTTTCCGAGATTGAAATGTGCTCACATTCTATCAAGATCACAATTTAGATAGTCCCTACTAGACAAGAGATTGCTCACACAGAAAGAGGGCTCTTCAGACCTATAGTGATGGTGTCAGCAAGCAGCTTATGTGGTGTACTTAAAAAAAACCTTGAATTATTTTGTAATGGGGAAATATTGATATTGAATAAAATGAGCATGGCTTGTAGGCCCTTTGTAGTATTCTGCAAATACATAGTTTATAAAAGCAAGCAAATTGAAATGGCTTTTCGCTAATGTTTGTCTGGAAACATTGTCTGAGAGCCATGACCATATTAATAGTGCATTAGGCATGTACTGTATAGCAGTTACACTGAAATATCCAGTAAATAATAGGTACACTAAATATTCTGATTAGTCACATTCAGTATATAATAGGTACACTTAATATTCTGATTAGTTACATTCAGTATAAAATATTTACATTTTCTAGTGTCTTGCCTGTGATAACACTACGTATCGATTTTGTACTATATAACCCAAAACTTCAAATGTCGCCAAATTGAGGCGCCAGCGGGGTTTGCTTATTTATATTTAGATATTCAATCGTACGATGACTTAAAATTATGTAAATATAAGTAATAGGGAATCATTCTTTGAATATTATGAGGTGATAATTTAAGTCGGGGCGTAATCAAATCTATCATAAAGACCTTCGGGCTTCATTGGATTTGATCATGCCCCGACCGAAATTATCACCTCATAATACTCAAAGAATGATTCTTTATTCCTTAAATAGTTACACTAAATATTCTCATCAGGCACATTCAGTATATAATAGTTACACTAAATATTCTCATCAGGCACATTCAGTATATAATAGTTACACTACATATTCTCATCAGGCACATTCAGTATATAATAGTTACACTAAATATTCTCATCAGGCACATTCAGTATATTATAGTTACACTATATAGTCTCATCAAACATATTCTGTATGTAACAGTTACCCTTGACAATACTCTATGTACTCTTTTTATTCACATACTGAATTAGAGTAGCGGTGTACATGTATCACAAAGCAAAGTTTTTTAATATGAAAAATTCATAGATATTTGCCATAACTTATGTGTATTGTTTGTGTATTTGGCATTATGATACACTAATTTTATTGACTATGATATGCTGATTTTATTAACTATAACACACTGATTTTATTGACTTTAATACACTGATTTTATTGACTACATGTATAATACACTGGTTTTATTGACTATAATACACTGATTTTGTTGACTATAATACACCAATTTTTTTGACTATAATATACTGATTTTATTGACTATAATACACTGATTTTGTTGACTATAATACACTGATTTTGTTGACTATAATACACTGATTTTATTGATTATAATACACTGATTTTATTGACTACATGTATAATACACTGGTTTTATTGAATATAATACACTGATTCTTTTTACTATAATACACTGATTTTATTGACTATAATACACTGATTTTATTGACTACATGTATAATGCACTGGTTTTATTGACTATAATACACTGATTTTGTTGACTATAATACGCTGATTTTATTGACTATAATACACTGATTTAATTGACTGCATGTATAATACACTGTTTTTTTTACTATAATACACTGATTTTGTTGACTATAATACACTGATTTTGTTGACTATAATACACTGATTTTATTGACTATAATACACTGATTTTGTTGACTATAATACACTGGTTTAATTGACTATAATACACTGATTTTATTGACTATAATACACTAATTTGATTTACTAAAATACACTGATTTTGTTGACTATAATACACTAATTTTGTTGACTATAATACACTAATTTGATTGACTATAATACACTGGTTTTATTGACTATAATATACTGATTGTGTTGACTATAATACACTGATTTTATTGACTATAATACACTAATTTTGTTGACTATAATACACTGATTTTGTTGACTATAATACAGTGATTTTATTGACTATAATACACTGGTTTTATTGACTATAATACACTGGTTTTATTGACTATAATACACTGGTTTTATTGACTATAATACACTAATTTTATTGACTATAATACACTGATTTTATTAACTATAATACACTGATTTTATTGACTATAATACACTGATTTTGTTGACTTTAATACACTAATTTAATTGACTATAATACACTGATTTTGTGGATTTGTTTGCAGTGTACACTGTATCTGTATACATTAGTGTATTTTGTATTACATGTATAATACAGTGATTTTGTTGGTTTGTTTTCCAGTGACAGCACCAGCTCCCAGCAGCTGACCAAACAACAGAGTCAGACCTTTCTGCGATCTGAGACGCCTGTAGACAACAGTTACAAGGGATCCAGCGGTACGACGTGTACAATTTGATGAAATAGTGTATCAGGTGTGATTTAATGTAGAATAGTAGGTATATATCTATGTATACTTACAGTGAGGAACTACTCCTGTGGGCCGTCCCCTATTCCCGAGTGTTTCCCCCCGGACCCACGGGAAATACTCCAGGAGATGGCCATAGACCACTGTAGGATAGCCCTTGGAGAATTACAGATGGAGGGTAAGCCTGTCAGTGCAACATCTTTCTTCTTTTGATGAATGGAGGAGTAAATATTAACATTAATGTGTCAGTAAAGTAAAACATGGTTATAGCGAACACACTTATAATGAATTGACGCTTACAGTGAAGTGATTTTCATTCCCCGTTACTTTATTTCTTGTTGTAAACTTGAGGTATATAACGAATTAGCTTATAACAAAGCAAAATCTCCCTGGCACTTCTTTATAGGCGTGTTTTACTGTATAGGTTGTAGACAATTAAAAAGCTCTATATTAAGCTTACATAATTTGTTTTTAGATTAAAGTGTACTTTGTTTTAAACAAAATTGACTTTAATTGTACAAATTACTGAACATTATATGGGAAATTTGATAATTAAAAAAAAAAATAACCAATTTATTCTTTATATGAAAATTACTCTTAAACTTTAATTAATGATAGTTTTAGCTAGAATTTAAAAGTTTCATCAGCTATATAGCTGTTATTCAATTCTGGATAAAAAAAAGAAACCCTCAATTTGATGTTATATTTAGGAACCTTTGGGAGGATATACCAGGGGACTCTTCTGAGTGAACATGAGAGTGAGACAGAGTTAGGGGCGGACCAGGGCATCATTGTCAAAACCGTCTCAGGTAGGGGCTTCACATCTTCACTCATCATCTATCAGAACTTGTTAACTGATACAGATAGGAACCATGTGTTTGAAAGAGCAGATCCTTTAAATCTTATTACATAGTTAGCTGACATATCATATGTTATTGTACATGTAACTGACCAATCACATGTAATGATATATACAGTTGACCAATCATGTTACTGTTTATGTAACTGACAATAGATATATTATCATACTTATACATGACTAATCACATGTTTTTATACTTGTATCTCACCAATCACATTTTATTTTATACTGGTATGTAACTGACCAATCACAATTTATTTTATACTGGTATGTAACTGACCAATCACAATTTATTTTATACTGGTATGTAACTGACCAATCACAATTTATTTTATACTGGTATGTAACTGACCAATCACCTGGTATTATATATGTAACTGACCAATCACATATAATATAGCAAATGACCAATCACCTGCCTTGTTACAGAGCAGACAAGACCGGACCAAGTGCACCTGTTCCTGACTGAGAGCTGTATGATGCTGGGACTCATCCACCAGAACATCTACCCAGTCATCGGGGCCTGCATCAACTCCACCCTGCCACCCTTTGTCATCTACCCACACTCCTCTGAGGGAAACCTCAAAAAGTTCCTCCTCAAATGCAGGGTCTCAGAGACTGGCTCACACTACGTAAGTTTGAACTTGAGTTTCATGCAAGTCAGCTAAAGTCTCAGAAACGGGCTCCAGTTATTTAAGTTTAAACTCAGTTTCACACAAGCCCACTTATTAGAGAAAGGCTCATATATAAGTTTAAATTTAAATTTCATAGAAGCTCAGAGTCAGTAAGTTAACATAGACGGGCTCACATTATGTAAGGCTAAACTCAAGTTTCACAGAAGTCAGAGAAAGATTCATATTTCGTAAGTTTAATTCAAGTTTTACACCAGTCAATTTAAATGAGTATTGCCTAACCTCTGTTTGTTAAAGTCACATTAAGCAAAAAAATTAGTGTTTTTGGTCTCGGACACCGTTGCATTAGACCAAATGATGCCGCATGGAGTAATTTTGTTGCAATATTGAAAAGGGGATTAACTCAAGTTTTAAATTTTAAGATAAAATATGAACATTGAGTTATTCACCTATGCAAACCTTGCAATGTAACTAAAAAATATAATACCTGCCTGCTTGATTATATTCTGGCATTTTTGGCCTGAGAACCTCCCCCCCCCCCCCCCCCCCCCAGTTGGGTTTTTTTTCCTTTTGATCACATGTTGACTTGTTTTGGTTATTCCTCTTATTTGTTGTGTTGTGTTTCATTGCAGTCATTATCTACACAACAGCTGGTTTATCTTGCCATACAGATTGTAAAGGCCGTACAGTTTTTACACAGAAAGAAAATACTTCATAAAGACATAGCCACCAGGAACTGTGTGTAAGTCTCCCCGTCATTATATAGGTATTCAAAATAATAAGTCAAATATCAAAATATCAGGTCATTCCTCATAAACAAGACAAACCAGAAGATATTTCTTTGTGAAAAAACCACACTACTGATTCACTCCCACCAGAAATTCTGTCTATTTGAAAAAATTAAGGTTACTTTTTCATTCCTTGTGAACAAGTCGCACTATCAAGGTTACCTAGTGAACAAATCACAATAACAAGTAATTCATTTCTATTAAACAAATCAGAATACTTTTCAGTTCTTGTGAACAACACCACTAGGTCTTTCCAAGTGAACAAGTCACATTACCTAGTCATTACATGTGAACACATAAAAATTTTAAAGTTGTGAACAAGTCACAAACTTAAAAATTTTGGTGAACAAATCAAACCACCGAGTAATTTCTTGTTAACAAGTCAATCATGAAATTATTCCAAAAAGAATTATGTAATAAACATTAATGTTTATATTGATAAGTCCAAAACATGTTTATTTGGTAAAATAGTTTGTTGGGATTCCACAGTACATGTACTAAGTTTCAGGAAAATGTATGATAATATAAAATAGATTTAATCGAAAAACTTCAGATGAACATAACTTGATTGATGAAATACTACAGTAGTATATATATATTGTTGTATAAAGATTGTGTATAAAATTTGTCATAACGGAGATTTTATTACTGTGGAATCATTTCTATTCATGGGGTCAATGTTCATGGGTAGCCAAAATATAATTTTCCCGTTCCATGGGGACGTAATTTCATTGGTAGTGTTATCGGGATAACTTAAGTAAATATTTAACAAATGATTGTGTATAGGTTCATGGGGATGAAAATTCGTGGACAAAGGTTACTCACGAAAGCCACGAGCATTGGTCCCCCACGAACAATGATGATTCCACAGTATTATAATTGTTTGGATGTCTCTTTGCAGCATAGACAATGACTTGCTGTTGAAGCTGACAGACAACTCTCTGTCCCGAGATCTATTCCCCGCGGACTACCACTGTCTGGGGGACAACGAGAATCGACCAGTTAAGTGGCTGGCCCTGGAGGCCCTGGTCGAAAGACGATTCTCCCTGGCCAGTGACGCGGTAAGGACGCTCAGAATGAACTGGGAGATGGCTCCCTGAGATCTTTAAACAAATGCTCACTCTCAAGAGCATATAGACAGGCATTCTGAGATCTATAGATGCACACTTCTTGACTTTAATAATTCTCTGCATCTAAAACATGCACTCCGAGTCTTTTTATCGGTTTTGGAAAAGGGCGAGTGTGATCCGAATGACCTTATACATGTACAATTTTTCGTTTCTTTTTTTACTCAAAACAAGAGTCCAATTCTTTTTAAAATCTTTACTTCCAGAATTATATAGTGGGTGAGGTCAATAATGAAAATATGACATGTTCTTTTATCTATATTGTTTTAAGAAATTTAGCCATTATAATTTCAGTGGTCATTCGGTGTTACCCTTTGGGAATTGATGTCACTAGCCCAGCAGCCCTATTCAGAAGTAGATTGCTTTGAAATGGCAGCATATTTACGAGAGGGATACAGGATAGCACACCCAATCAACTGCCCTGATGAACTGTAAGTAACCAATCAGCTTTTAGAGTTTTGATTTCAATGCAGCTGCGTTAATAAATGGCAAAGGGTTATTACTAACAAAGATCTGGGAAAATATTTTTAAAAACTTGCTTGTTTCTTTGAAATGATTATTTGAAACATTCTCTAAGACTGTGTTAACAGAGAACAGCTCAATGATAAGCATAAGATTCAATTAGAAAGAACTTTCGCTCTTTGCAGGTACAGCATGATGTCTGGTTGTTGGTCCAAAAATCCAGATGAGAGACCAAAGTTTTCACAGCTCCTAGTGTACCTACAGAACTTTTATGAAGCCCTGGGTCAATACATCTGACCGTGGTGTAATTTTATGAAGCCCTGGGTCAATACATCTGACCGTGGTGTAATTTTATGAAGCCCTGGGTCAGTACATCTGACCGTGGTGTAATTTTATGAAGCCCTGGGTCAGTACATCTGACCGTGGTGTAATTTTATGAAGCCCTGGGTCAATACATCTGACCGTGGTGTAATTTTATGAAGCCCTGGGTCAATACATCTGACCGTGGTGTAATTTTATGAAGCCCTGGGTCAATACATCTGACCGTGGTGTAATTTTATGAAGCCCTTGGTCAGTACATCTGACCATGGTGAACTTTTATGAAGCCCTGGGTCAATACATCTGACCATGGTGTTTGCAACCAATCCAAGGAAACAGCATTGTGTCCATAGGAATTACTGTCTAATTAAACAGAAGATAGGAATATTCAGAATATTCCTTGAATCTGTTTAAATATTCCTCTGTTGATTGGTTAGATTTTAACACACTTGATCTGAGAAGTATAGTCTGTTAACAGAATATACTGTGGGCCAAGGAGATGTATAGACCAATCAACAATAAGTTGGTCAGGTTGATTCCTATGCGATTGAAGCAAGGAGAATGAATTGAACTATGGACCTATTCTGAAGGCTGTAATGAAACTTATGCCTATCTAACAGTATTTATAAAAATAATCCAAACTAATGCAATTTTATGTAACTAAGATTGTCCAATCAAGCAGGTTCTAGTTGGTCATGGCAGACTGGGAAATTGTACTGGCCAATCAGACAGATTGATGCTTAATATATTTCATTCTGATGGTTGTTTGATAATATGGGCCGATCGGGCAGGTTGCAATAAACAGAGATCTTTGTTCTCACAGGAAGCTCAACAGAGACATTTTTTTAAGGGTTAAGCTTCCCCATAAAAGGGAAACTACTCTATGCCAGTATCTTATGTCTGCAATAGCTTTATAATTGAATTTCATGGTGTATTTACTCACAGATTATTTTGGTGTTTTGTGATCGTAGTGATATGCATGTGTATATCATTTCTACAAAACAAAATCATTGGATGCTTTCTTTTTCATCAATAACAAGTTTTGAAATTCAGTGATTTGTTAGAGAGTTCCATGCATGTAAATGTAATGAAAGTTCTATATATTGACTACAGAGGTAGTCATATTATTATTTTGTGAATATGTGCTACTTAAAGAGATGCGGGCATATTTATAAATGTTTGTCAGTGTATGGTGCATACATGTATGTCTGTGTATAACTATATTGTGTGTAAAGTGCTAATTCTTCAACTTTTTATTTTAACTATGAAAGTCAAATTCTTCTGTAAAAAATACAGAGTACTTTATGTTGTCTGATGCGTATGGTTTTCCGCTGTAATATCCACTGAGTCGTGTGACTGTCCATTACATTTATGTCATCGCATCAAATATGCAAGGAGGCATGTGGTAGCAGCACTGATGAATTAATACTGGTGCCAAAAAGCAGTTATTTCTGACCGTCAGCTCAAATTTTACAGTCATGTATTGATGTTTTATAAACTAAATGTACATATGTATGTATGCAGATCTCTATATTTTTTGTCCTCAAGGCAAAGCCTGTTGTATTTATTTAGAAAAATTGATTGAGTTGATTACAAATTACATTGCAAGCTTTATTTAGCACAAGGTCTTATGAAGAGAAATTAAGGGGACACAACGTTGTATTTTGTTTCCGTCCGTTGTATTTGTTTCCTCCTACGTCCTTGTTTAAGACTTTGTGTCCTTCAAAATGTACCAGACAGCATGAATTATATCATGGCTAAAACATAATGTGTCATGTTTTACGTAATACAGTGTACTAGTATACTGTCGGTAGCGTTAGACATTTATTGTATACATTTTATGTAAATGTCTTTGGTTCAGGTACCCGGCTACCTGCATCAGAGGCACAGGTAATAAGTTCTGCAGGTAATCAGTTCTACAGGTAGATACGGTAGTTCTGCAGGTTATCAGTTTTTCAGGTAGACAGGTACAGCAGTCAAAAGTTTGGCTACTAAATTGATTGCCATAGTAACAAGAATTTAATGATTGGAATTTTATACCAGAAGTTGTTAATATCAGTGCTTTTATACAGTGCTTTCAAGAATATTTGCAAAAAGTGGGAAATGTGAGAGTAAGGTTTCTTTTAAATCAATTAACTGTTTTAGAAGTGTCTTCATTGGGTAAAAACAAAAAGACTCTAACATACCGGTACAAAGACAGATGGTTAGATGGAACTTCATAAGGGGTAGGGAGAAAATGACATGTATTGAAGACAGATAGATAGTTGGGAAAGTGACATGTACAAAGTGAGAAGGTTCGGAGGTAGGGAGAAAATAACATGTATCGAAGACAGATACTTGGGTAAAACTCCATACGGGGTAGGGAAAAAATGATGCGTACACTGATGAATCAACATTTTTCTTTGAGTTTTGAAAAGGGAGGGGGGTGTTATAATTTGTCTTGTATCAAATGTGCCATTGTCATTTATATTTGTCATTGTGTCATTAGAGTTGTCAATGTGGACAACTGTACTGATGCCAAACATTGTGTGGAGTTTAGTGTGGATGTCTATCATTATTGAATTGCTATGAGTGAGTGATTTTATTGTATTATTTGTACACCACAAAAACATAATGCGAGTAAGTTTGAAGAGATTGTCATATATATATATATTTAATTTTTACTAACCATTTATTACTAGAACAACAATTCTTGTGATTATATTTCATTTTCTTAAAAAATAATAAACTTTATTTAAAAAATTGTGATGCTTTTGTTTTATTGTTACTTTGTTGTCATCAAAGGCTTAAACTTCTTGTCAACAGTCAGCTTTTTTGTTGTTGATCTTTTCTGATCAACTTTTGTGAGGAGGCTGTCTGTCTGTAAAACTTGTGTATTTTTGACTTCTTCGTGGATCACTTGGAAAATTTCACCAAAAATTGACACTTAATATTTTTGTGATATCATAAACATAGACAGCTTCATTCTCTCTTCTAAATGTGAACTTATCTTTATTCAAATTCAACAGCAAAACAAAAAGAATGATATTTTTAAAAATTATATACTGTTACCTGATAATGCCAAGATAACCCACCTACCTTAAGCGCTACATAGCCGGAAACCCTGCCTAAGGTGTTGTGAAATTAATAATTTAAGCAGACAATTTTGTGGTCTTTTAAGCTCTAAGGTTAAAGTGAGCTTTTCTGATCACCTGTTGTCCGACGTTCGTTCGTCCGTCCGTCCGTCTGTCCATCTGTAAACCTTTCACATTTTTGACTTATTCTCTGATACTTGCGAAAAATCGAGTATAGAGTGTGTGTCAATTTTTACATAAAAGCTTGTATATGTAGTGAAAATTCTAAATTGTAAAAATCATGACCCTGGACCAAAACTGGGGCCCCAGGCGAGGTTCAAAGTTTAACATAGAAATAAATAGGAAAAATGTTTAAAAGTCTTCTTCTCGGGAACCAATGCACCAGAATGCCAATATTTACATAAATGCTTGTGTATATTGTAAAGATTTTAAATTGTAAAAATTGTGACCCCGACCAAAACTGGGGCCCCATACGGGGTTAAAAGTTTAACATAGAAATAAATAGGAAAAATGTTTAAAAATCTTCTTCTCAAGAACCACTGCACCAGAAATGCCAATGTTTACATAACAGCTTGTACATACATGTATATAGTGAAGATTCTAAATTGTAAAAATCATGACACCTGACTAAACTGGGGCCCTAGGCGGGATTCAAAGTTTAACATAGAAATAAATAAGAAAAATGTTTAAAAATCTTCTTAAGAACCACTGCACTAGAAATGCCAATAATTACATAAAAGCTTGTATATATAGTAAAGATTCCAAATTGTAAAAATCATGACCCGGACCAAAACTGGGGCCCCAGGCGAGGTTCAAAGTTTAACATAGAAATAAATATAAAAAATGTTTAAAAATCTTCTTCTTAGGAACCACTGCACCAGAAATGCCAATATTTACATAAAAGCTTGTACATATAGTGAAGATTATAAATTGTAAAAATCATGACCCCGGACCAAAACTAAATTTTAAAAATTGTGACACCCGGAACAAAACTGGGGCCCCAGGCGGGGTTAAAAGTTTAACAGAAATGAATAGGAAAAATGTTTAAAAGTCTTCTTCTCAAGAACCACTGCGCCAGAATACCAATATTTACATAAAAGCTTGTATATATTGTAAAGATTCTAAATTGTAAAAATCATGACCCCGGACCAAAACTGGGGCCCCAGGCGAGGTTCAAAGTTTAACATAGAAATAAATAGGAAAAATGTTTAAAAGTCTTCTTCTCGGGAACCAATGCACCAGAATACCAATTTTTACTTATAAGCTTGTATATATAGTGAAAATTCAAAATTGTAAAAACTATGACCCCGGACCAAAACTGGGGCCCCAAGCGAGGTTCTAAGTTAAACATAGAAATAAATAGGAAAACTGTTTTAAAAATCTTCTTCTCAAGAACCAAAATGCCAATATTTACATAAAAACTTGAATATAGAGTGAGAATTTTAAATTGTAAAAATCGTGACACCCGGACCAAGACTGGGGCCCCTGGCGTGGTTAAAAGTTTAACATCGAAATAAATAGGAAAATGTTTAAAAATCTTCTCAAAAACCACTGCACCAAAAATGCCATTTTTTTACATAAAAGCTTGTATGCAAAAAATGACAATAACAAACCGCCAACCATCTTAAAAATCCACCGAAATACAAATTCAAAGCAGAGCAACACGGACCTCCAAGATAGAGGTAGGATCAGGTGCCATGGAGGAGTGAGCATCCTCTGCTGACCGGTCACACCCGCCGTGTGCTCTTTTTCGTAATCGGGAAAAAACGGAAAAGTCCGTAGACAATTAGGTGATTAATTATGATCTAACAATTAGTATGAAAAGCGTCAGTCAGCATGCGACCAAGTGGAAGATTATATTTGCTGACAAGGTCGTTGTATCGACCATAGAACTTACGAAAAGATGACTTCAAACGAGACTGTTGATAGTCCTGTTTTATCAACTTGTTTGTCAGCAGCTTGCCTCGCCTTAGAAACTGTTCATACGAAGAGCATGCCCTTACGCATCGAATTAACTGAGAGACAAAAACACCACATGCAGGTGATGAAGGTATATTGCTACAAAAGTAAGGAAAGTTGACTATAGAAAAATTGAAATCATCGCGTTTATCATAAAGTTTTGTTGTTAGGTTACCATCAATGTCCATTTCCAGTAAAATATCCAAATATGAAACAGCTGACGCAGACTCTGTGGTAACTTTTATTTCAAGTTCACTCGGATATATCGAGTCGACGTAAGTATGGAAATAACAATTGTTAATTGATAATACGTCGTCGATATACCTAAATGTTGAGTTGAAGGCCACAGAGTGATTTATTTTTTTTAAGTTTTTTAAGTTTTTTAAATAAATTCTGCTTCATAAGAATACAAAAATAGGTCTGCTAACAATGGGGCACAATTGGTAACCATGGGAATTCCAACAGATTGTTGGAAGACTTGATTTCCAAAAACTACATAGATGTTGTCTGTCAGAAACTCAAGCACCTTTTTAATGTCAACTTCAGAGTACTTGTGTGTTCAATCAGAATGGTTTTTAACAAAATAAATTTTTAAATTTCCAATGACAAGGTAAGCATTTTTACGACTTCCATTTTTATTGAAGAAACAACTGTCGATGATATCAAAAAGTCTAGATTTTAATTTATCGTGCGGAATGGTTGTATAAAGCGTTGAAAAATCGTACGTTTTGATGCTATTGATTTTGGTAAGATTTTGGTGACCTCAAAGTTTCTAATAATTTTTTAGAGTTTTTTAGTATCCACATCTGATTCACACCACTTCTGGAGTATGTTGTTGTACAGTTAGTCACTACTCTTGAAGCTTCTCCTTAACTACTGTAAGAATTATATATAATGATTATATATAATGAAGATTTTAAATTGTAGAAATTGTGATCCCCTGCCCAAAATTTTGGCTCCAGACGGGCTTTAAAGTTTATCATATATAGGAAAATCTTTTCAAGAACTACAATGCAACAGTTTGAAATATTAGTATGCATACATCTTTGGCTATTGTAGATTATAAATTGTTAAAATCGTGACCCCCAGACGATTACTGGGGCACCAAGAGGGGTTAAAAGTTTAACATAGAAATATATTGGAAACATGTTTAAAAATCGTCTTCTAGAGTATTACAATGTTTCTATGAAAAAATCTATTAAAAAACAATGCTACAGTATACGAGTTTACTACGTAAGCATCCTCAAGTAGTGTTGATTCTGAATTAATAAAGCCAACCATAAACCCTGAAACTATACTTGGGCCCCAGAAAGAGGTTCAATGTTTAAAATAGAAATAGCATATGCTACCAAATAGAATGTTACAAGGAACTGTTGTTCATGTGAGCCATGTGGCCTTGGCCTCTTGTTTAATACACATTTCATTTAGATTTGCAGAAGGTTTTTTAATAAATTGACAAATTTTGAAAATTTTGACTGTGTAACAAGAGTGTGAAATTTACAATTTATGTTCCTCTTACCCTAAAGATGCATCATACTACATTAGAAAAGATTTCCAAAACTTGCTATAGCGCAGAAGATGGGTGGGTTACCTTGGTATTATCAGGTAACAGTATATACTTTTATATGATATCATATTAGTAGAAAATGGCAGGGCTTTTTCATTTGCCAACCAAAAAAATATAGTAGATAACTTTGTTATTCGATCCAGGCTATATATATATATATATATATATATATATATATATATATATATATATATATATATATATATATATAATTTCTTTTTTTCAGTTGAACAACAAGAGTTGAATGTGACCTTTTCCTGTTCTTGAAGAGTTTCTCCCCTTTCCTTTTAATCTATAAAAATCAATTTCAAAAAATCTTTTTAGTATATAATTTGTTTTTAATAATTTTTCTCTTCCTAATGATTAAAACATTTTTCCACCAAGGCACTTATTGATATAATTTGTATACGTATTTCATTTATTTGATTGTTCCCATAGCCATTAATGCATTAATCTTCATTAATTAATTACTGCTTAATGCGATAACATTTTTTTTAATTTCTCTTATAAAAAATCTATTCTACCCTAGACTGCTTCAAAATAATATCAAAGTATTTTAATACTTTACGTATATTAAAGGATATTATATGCAAATATCGATCGGATACCTTGAAAATAGTCACGCGTACCTATCAAAGACAAGTAGTCTGAGTTTTCACTCTTTTCTTAATAAATTGATTGTTCAAATCTTTATTTAATTGCAAAAACTGCTTTGTTTCAATCTCTTTTAATTAAGTACAGTAATTTGATTTTAAACAATTTTAATACAATGATATAATAAGTAAACAATAAACTGAGCTCATTCAATAATGAACATTAACTGGACTCATTCAATACATGAACAATAAACTGGACTCGATCATTTAATACATGAACAATAAACTGAACTCATTTAAGACATGAACAATAAACTGGACTCATTGAATACATGAACAATAAACTGGACCTACTCAATACATGAACAATAAACTGGACTCACTCAATACATGAGCAATAAACTTGACTCGTTTAATACATGAACAATAAACTGGACTCATTCAATACATGAACAATAAACTGGACTCATTTAATACATGAGCAATAAAGTGGACGGACACAATAAATGAACAATAAACTGGACTCACTTAATACATGACCAATAAACTGGACTCACTCAATACATGAACAATAAACTGGACCTACTCAATACATGAAAAATAAACTGGACTCATTCAATACATGAACAATAAACTGGACTCATTCAATACATGAACAATAAACAGGACTCACTCAATACACGAACAATAAACTGGACTTATTAAGTACATGAGCAATAAACTGGACTCACTCAATACATGAACAATAAGCTGGACTCATTCAATACATGAACAATAAACTGGACTCACTCAATACAAGAACAATAAACTGGACTCACTCAATACATGAACAATAAAATGGACTCAGTTAATACAAAAACAATAAACTGGACTCATTCAATACATAAACAATAACTTGGACTCAAATAATACATAAGCAATAAACTGGACTCACTCAATACATGAACAATAAACTGGACTCATTCGATACATGAACAAAAAACTAGACTCTTTCAATACATGAGCAATAAACTGGACTCATTCAATACATGAACAATAAAATGGACTCATTCAATACATAAGCAATAAACTTGACTCATTCAATACATGAACAATAAACTGGACTCATTTAATACATGAGCAATAAACTGGACTCACTCAATACATGAACAATAAACTGGACTCATTCAATACATGAGCAATAAACTTGACTCATTCAATACATGAGCAATAAACTGGACTCACTTAATACATGAACAATAAACTGGAATCATTCAAAACATGAACAATAAACTGGACTCATTTAATACATGAACAATTAACTGGACTCATTCAATACATGAGCAATTAACTGGACTCATTCAATACATGAACAATAAACTGGACTCACTCAATATATTAGAAATAAACTTATTCAATACATGAGCATTAAACTGGACACATTCAATACATGAATAATAAACTGGACTCATTCAATACATGATCAATAAACTGGACTTATTCAATAAATGAACAATACACTGGACTCATTCAATACATGATCAATAAACTGGACTTATTCAATACATGCGCAATAAACTAAACTTATTTAATACATGAGCAATAAACTGGACTCAATTAATACATGAGCAATAAACTAGACTCACTCAATACATGAACAATAAACTGGACTCATTCAATACATGAACAATAAACTGGATTTATTCAATACATGAGCAATAAACTGGACTCATTCAATACATGAACAATAAACTGGACTCACTCAAAACATGAGCAATAAACTGGACTCAGTTTATACAAGAACAATAAACTGGACTCACTCAATACATGAACAATAAACTAGACTCATTCAATAAATGAACAATAAACTGGACTCATTCAATACATGAGCAATAAACTTGACTCATTCAATACATGAACAATAAAATGGACTCATTCAATACATGAGCAATAAACTTGACTCATTCAATACATGAACAATAAACTGGACTCATTCAATACATGAACAATAAACTAGACTCATTTAATACATGAACAATAACATGGACTCATTCAATACATGAACAATTAACTGGACTCATTCAATACACGAACAATAAACTGTACTCATTTAATAGATGCACTACTGTCAATTGACCTTACACTTTTGAAGTTGCTGGCTCTATGTTTTTCCAAGCATTGGATTTCTAAACAGAGTAAAGCGTTAGAGTTTTATTAATCTTTAGACGTTTTACAAATAACGGTTAAATTAGAACAGTCTGTTGAGGCAAGGTTTTAAGATTTGAATAAAATATTTTTTTTTCTGTAGCACTGTCCATAAACAGTTTTTAAAAATGAAACACTTTGAACTGTCCGTGTCCGCGTATTTTTATGGTTTGTTTGCGGTAATCTGGCTCTTTAATCGGTTGTTTATGTACTGAGATACTGGCTCTTAATGTAGTCCCTCTCTCGCCGATATAACAACCATCACATAGAGTAGACTAGGTGAAGATTAAATTTTTGGATTGGGATGACATGTCTTATGTTACCAATAAGTCTCCGTTCACGTACAATAAGACATAAAAGATTTCAAATCATAAATCCGAAGAATAGGATATATTGTGATACATTGAAAAAAGACTACCAAATCTTTCATAAAGTTTGTTCAACGTCCAGTGATCATATACACAATTTATATTAATATATACAATGGAAAAGATCATAAGACTGGATATGATTGTAAAAATTTTTAGAAAAAAATCAGATAAGTATTTTATTAAGATCATCAAACCAAAAAAAAAAAAATAAAAATCGATAAAAGTCCAAAATCGAAAGCTTTTAAGTTATTCACAAGATAAGTGTCTTAACTGAAGACAACACTTTTAAAATACATTGCATCTAGAAATGATAACAAAGGGGTCAAACAACAATATTTTTTTTATCTAGAATTTAGTTATGCTTGATCAAATTTGCTAATTTGATTGAGAATCTGTAGACTGAGCATCTTTAGACTGACTATCCAGAAAAAGTGACCTGACTTATAAGAGGGTCAACGGCAAAATCTTCAGAATTAATCTGAAAAAGGCAACCGACTTATAGGCGAGCAATACTTATAGGCGAGTATATACGGTATTAAACCTGGATTTCAGATAATAAATCAGATGAAATGCCTCTTTTGAACTAAGGCTAAGGTAGCAAATCAAGATATTTACATTTTCAACTCTCTTTGTCTGTGATAACATAACGAATCAATTTTGAACTTAAAACCCAGTAACTTCATAAAACATGAGTGACACAAAATGGGCGTGTCTTATAGCTTAATCAAAAACGGTATTGGCTGCGCCGCGTAGTAATACATAGCATGTGCTACATGAAAAAAATAGTGGTTTTAAAATAATAATGTTTTAAATTGTACAAATTGGAAATAATATAAATATAAGAAATAAGGAATCATTCTTTCAATATTATGAGGTGATAATTTCGGTCGGAGCGTGGTCAAATCTATCATAAAGCCCTTAAGGTTTTATTGGATTTGACCATGCCCCGACCGAAATCATCACCTCATAATACTCAAAGAATGATTTCTTATTCCATAACTAAATACGCATTAACATTTTAAACTTTCTTGTGCATGATAGTTGTCAACAATACTATCAATTATTGATGTTTGTTTGACCGACAATATCTTGAATTCTCCTTATTCTTTTTTGTGTAGCAGTTTGTATTCTGTGTAAAGGATACTGTATGAGTGACTGTTGGTAGGAGTATAGAGCAGCCGGGAGGTTCCCTGTGATCTGTTGACAGATCCCCAGGATCTCCCAGGAGATGTCTCTGTATATATCAGGTACAAACAGTTCCTGATAATGGTGGACTATGACCTGTAGCTCATCTAGAGTTGCTTGTGATAATGTTGTATCAATGTGTCTGTAACACAAGAACTCTAGGAAGTGTAGCATTACTAACACTGGGATATTTAATGTAAAATAGTTGTTCTGTAGAGCATACTGTTGTTCTGGTATAAGTTCATAAATATAACAGATTCTGTTGTTTATTATGATATCCATAACCATAGCCTGTCTCATCTTTGTAGACCAGGACTGTCCCCCTACAGCCTCGGTATACCTCTCTCTGTCTACTAGTCTATTATACATCAGATATGGCTGTGCAAACTTGACCTTTATCATCTCTATAACATATAAAGCTTCCCTGTATCTGTGTGTCTTGTAATAATACATGGCAATGTACAAACTATCAGAAACACTTCCAAACTTGGCTGCTAATTTTAGCATGTGACAGGAAATTTTGTCTGCAATATACATTTGTTTGTTGACACCTGTGTTTGTGTACTTGTTTGATGTTATAAAGGCAAGACTCTGAAGGATGGAGGCTGTAAATGTCTGTAATATAACAGTTTGATACTGAGGTGATTCTAATAACTGTTCTATTGTATGCATGGCTTTAGTAAGGCCTTCTGGAAATATAGTAAATGGACCAGGGTCCTTGAAAAGTTCTGCATCAATATCAATTTCAGACACATTTAGTCTCTCGTCTGTATGAACAGAAAGTCTAGGATTGCACAGTGCATCAATAATGTAAGACCTGATAGAAGAACTCAGCAACAGACAGGCCAGACCTTTCTTGTACATTTCGTGTAACTGTAGAAACAATCTGTTTTGTGCTGAGCCATGGATCTTTGTCAGAAACAGGTTGTTTTGGGGGATGAAAAAGTTCGGACAAATCCCCACATGCACCCATTTAAGGAGGAGTTTAAAGCAGACCCAGAAACCGGCAATGAGATTTTGTGGACACCAGTGGAATAGTGTGTTTTGTTGAAACGCCCAGAAAACTGTTGTCTTTATGTGATAGGAACACAACAGTTTATTGGTTTCTTCTGATTGTTGATGTATAACTTCTTTTAAAAATAATTTTAACAATCCATAAGTCAAAAACTGGCAATGATTCATTGATACCACAAGTTTATACTCTGCCTGAGAAAAAGAAATTCTCCACTCTTGGTTTTCATTTGGTCCTAAAGGGTGTCCTATTGCTACAAAGTGACATCCATTCCTAACAATATCATCAACAACTTCAGGATCAGGCCATGAGTGACATCTGTCTATCCATGAAGAGGCAGACGAAGGCCAAAAGTCAGAAACAAAACATATGGCAGTATCATATTCTGTCCTTCCCACTACACCAGTACCACAGGGTCCATGTACAGTAGAATTAGGAAATACCAATGAACAAGTTAACTCTCTGAATATAGAACTAGATATATAGAATCTGTCGTTCACTCTGACTAATGCTGAGTAGATATCTCCGGTTGTTATGGGTGTCAGTAACTGAAGTAAAGTGAATCCTGGTGGACTCAGAGAGCTGTCAGAGAAGATCAATGTTGTATTGGCTGTGTTGTAATACTCAGACTGAGAAATATCCATGATTACTCGGTGGTTGTTATACCAGAACATAAAGTCCAGATCTGATCCCTTCAGTCTAAATCCTTCTCTCCGACTTCCACTCATCATCCTGATGAACGAATCATTAGGTGTAACTCGTCTCTCCACCATCTCGCTGATGTCCCTTGTCTCCCTCCTGATAGCCACTTGTTGCGAGGTCCCCACTATCTGACACATCCTTACAAACACTGACTCTGATATACGCTGCATTCCCTCACATCTGTTGTTATTTTGCAAATATATATGAAAAACTCCTGTCATTATGTTTCTTTATCAAAATATATAATGAACAAAATAAATATGTACTCATTATGTCTATATCTAATTGAAATAAGAAAATATAAATATAATCTACTTACATTCCTAGAGGCAAGGACTCCATATCTATCTGCTTACACCTTTAGTATTTCAACAGATGTGATTTGAGGTATGTAAGCTTTAATTGAATTTTACCTGATAAGTAAATTGAGGATTAAATCAAAACACATACTTTCATAAATACGAATGTTGTCCATTCTCTTAGAGAGAAAACTGATAAGACTCCATAGAAATAAGATTAGGTTAAAAAAATCTGCTGAATTGTTGTTTCCTAATTTCCCAAACTGATCCCCTGGACAATTCCCGGATCTCAGAATTGATTCAAACTTTGATATAAGAATACATTTGAAAAATTGTTTAACATCTTTTCAAAAACTACTACCTTATATGATAACTGAATATGCAAAACCCTTGATACATATATGATTTTAAATTGTTGAAATTGTAATCTTTTGACCAACTGGGACCCCACGACTTTGAATGTTTAAACCATGACATCCAAACTCATAATTAGTAACAGGATTGGTAAATGGAAAAAAAAATCTTCAGAAATATTCTAATCCAGAGCGGTAGTGCTAAATGAAATTTGCAATATCATAATATCTTGATTCGTACTTGTTGCTATGTGATTTAAATGCTATGCAACGCTATGGTGTATGTTGTAAAAGATACGCTTGAACTGACCGTATCTGTCATTATTTCAAAAATGTATTAAAAACTCCTCTCATTTTGCTTCTTTATCAAATTATATTCACGAACAAATTAAACATGTACTAATTATGTCTATATTTAATTAAAATTAAAAATAAGAAAATACAGATATAATCTACTTACATTCCTCGAGGAAAGGACTCCATATTTAATGTAAAGTAGTCTAACAACCTTGGGAATTTTAAAACTAATAATAGGTGCTGGATATTTTGTACTTTCATTTTGTTAGACCGATGGGATTTATTTTAATGAACCTAAACATAATCTTTAGGCAAGATTTATCTAAAGATGACATTTTTTAAAAATACGGATGATCCTCAAATCTATAATCATTTTTCATTTTAGGAGTAGGAACGTCCATGCAGAAGTTTTTAATAGCCTTAACTTCACCAAACTTGTATGCATGTGCTGATCCAAAAATGAGCGAATCCAACAGTTTTCCAGGGGGGGGGGGGTCCATGGGATATCTTAATTGCCGGAGGGCGTCTATGGCATTTTAAAGTAATTTTAATATAGGAAAATTGAATTTTCCAGGAGGGATTGGGGTCTAGACTCTCCGACGCCCCCTCCCGAGATCCGTACATGTGCATGACTGGTGCATCTTATGAGATTTGTGTACGTGACAATCTTGAAATCTGGCTCTGGGCCAAAGGTTTTGGATGCTGGAGTAGGTTGAAGCTTTTGTGGAAGGTTAAAGTTTTAAAGTATGTGCTCTTAGAGGGCCATATTTAAGTCATTACTTTTTTTTTTTGGAAGAAGAATATATCTTTTGAAACCGATTCACTCGACATGTTAGGATGCTGAATCTGAGCCATATATTTAAGAACCACTGATCCAATTTCAACCAAACTTGATTTGATTTTGATTTAAACATAAATTTATTGTACATTTATACAATTGGTATTGGACACAAGTTCCAAATCTAAGACTACCCTCTCCCAACATGATACAAAACATCCTTGGGGAAAGGTCTTTTATTACTTTGTGCAAATGAGGAACCTGGCTCTGAATTAATTAAATTGTCTAAAAAATTTACTTGGCTTAAGTCCATAGATCTGCACACAAATTTTACGATTGGTCTTAAAATGGATTGCAAAATAATAACTTTTAAGACTGCTATTAGGTATTCAGATCGTTATTAATTATAGGTTTAAAATGGCGGCACTTGTATTTTTTTTTTAAGAAGTGATGGTCAAGAGGAGGATGCCTTGACCTATGATTTTTTGTCGTAGCCTTTGTAACCCAGTTTCAGAGAAGACATAGTTTTTACACAGAATTCGAAGCATTGTCAAAATTAAAAGGGAGTTTAGACTGTCCAAAGTTATTCTACGTTTAACGTAACCCACACGCTTAGATTTGATTTCAGAAAATTCCTCGGACATTTTACTACAGATATCGTCATTTTACTTGCCTCTAATATTCTTTTAAACACCATCACCAGTCCCGTAAAGTGAACTGGTGCAGTTTGTTTAAATGTAAAAATGGCGACTCTCGCTCTCGACGTGAATTTAACATACTTCATTTTCCGAGGTCGATTAGCGTGTTTCGGGGAAAGTCTGAGGCAAGGAAAGAGACGACATCAGTGCGAAATTGCATGGAGAATTTAATGGTACTATTTTTTTCATAGAATTTGTGTGTAAATAAGGTTAATCAGTCCCCAACTAGCGCAGATTTTTGTGCGCCGTATATTGCAGATTTTTACTATAGTAGGCACTGTAGTTCCCAGGTCGTCCATCCGAATTTTTTCAGACCGGGAGCTACAGACCTGCAGCTAGGTTTCTTTTAAATCAATTAACTGTTTAAGAAGTGTCTTCATTGGGTAAAAACAAAAGAACTCTAACATATTGGTACAAAGACAGATGGTTAGACGGAACTTCATAAGGGGTAGGAAGAAAATGATATGTATAAAGTCAGAAAGTTCTGTAAAATTTCATAGGGTAGGGGCAAAATAACATGTATTGGAGACAGTTAGTTGGATAAAACTCCAAATGGGGTAGGGAGAAAATGACGTGTACACTGATGAATCAACCATTTTTCTTTGAGTTTTGAAAAGGGGGAGGGGGTTATAATTTGTATTGTGTCAAATGTGCTATTATCTTCTAGATTTGTTGCCATTATGGACAACTGTACTGATGCCAAACATTGTGTGGAGTGAGGTGTGGATGTCTATCATTATTGAACTGCTATGAGTGATTGATTTTATTGCATTATTTGTACACCACAAAACAGGGTGCAAGTTAGTTTGAAGAGATTGTCATATATATTTAATTATTACTAACCATTTATAAATAGAACAAAAATTCTTGTGATTATATTAATTTTCATTTTCTTAAATAATAATAAACTTTCTTTTAAAAAGAAATAGTGCTTTTGTTTTGTTTTTACTTTGGTGTAAGTATAAGTTGTATCTTCTTGTCAGTTAGATTTTTTTGTAGTTGAGCTTTTCTGATCAACTTTTGTGAGGAGACTGTCTTCTTTAAATTTTGTGTATTTCTGACTTCTTCTCCTGAATCACTTTGAAAAATGTAAGGGCTTTCAAAGTTTTGTTTAAAGTGAACGCCACTGAACGGTCAGGTCCTATTCAAAGTAGTGATAATATGGATATATTGGCTATAAATTGGGTCATGATTTGAAGAAACAAAAGGGGGTGCTTATTTTTTTTTAAGCTGTATATTGTGAAAATAATATCGATCTTTATCGATCTTATATAAGATATCAGAATTTTCAAAAGGTTCATTTATATTCTGAAACCTCTGGGGGTTCTCCAATTTTCCACTAGACAAGTATAGAAAATCATGCTGGTATTAAAAACTCTTCTGAAGAGAATAGTTGATGCAAACTAGTAAGAGGACGTTTACTGTTTACTTGTACCATAATACCAATTCCCTGGGGGTCAGGAGGGAGGCAAAATTAGGTAGGGGTCGAATGTTACATTTTACATGTAACCAGTTATATTATTTGTATATTAAATTACAGCGCTAGCGTACGTGTTTAATTGATATGCGTGTTTAGAGTGAGTGATTATGTATGAGAGTTTAAAATCTGTAACGTGGACAATGACAAGACTGGACAATAGGGTCACATGACTAACTCTGCATGCACTCTTCCCCGCCAAAATCATATACCGGACTGGCACTCTCCGCCTAGCCCTTGAACGGGTCAGAACTGTATAGCAATATACTGTAGCAATAGGATTGTTTGTCCGGGTAAGAATTAATGTAATAAATTAATGTTTATTCTTAATTGTAATAATACTCTTTCATTTCGTTGTCTAATGTATATGTTTGTCTGTGTCTAATTGTCTTGTCATTTGTATCTATTCTGTGTTATTCGTATAATTACAAAATTTCAGGTTTATTCTGTATTGATAAATATTTAACAATGACCCAGGCTTAGCTTATTTTGACCACTGGCTACATACATTAGGTTACTTGAGTCGCTAAAATGACCTATAGCAATTGGTATCCGTCCATCGTCTTGCATCGTGCATTGTGTGACGTCCGTCGGGCATCAATAATTGACCATGTTCAACTTCTTGAAAACAACATGGTAAATTCTTTCCAAATGTAGTATGATGCTTCTTTGGGTAAGAGTAACAAAAATTGTAAGTAGTCTCTTGCTTAACAGGAGTCCTTTGGCAACACAAAAATTGTCATGTGTCCATTTTTCAAAAATCTTCTCTATTTCTGCATACTAGTTTCTAAATGAAAAACTAAATTGGTAGTTATGAAGACCAGGAAACCCTTTACTAAAATTGTAAATTTCATAACCCCCGGGGTAGTAGGGGTTCTGATTCTAGGGCAGGGTCAAAATGATCATATAGTGTTAATGGCTATAATGTTTGAACAATCTACTTCTCTACTTCTACTGACACTGAAAAAATTAAACTGAATGCATATTTAAAAACACCCAAAAGCTGTTTACTTCATTCGTTAATTTCATATCTCCTAAGGCAAGGGTCCTGGCTATAGCGGGGAAGTAGGGTGGGTTATTAAGAGATGGTTATAGAGTGTATCTTATTATTTTGTTGTGTTGTTGAATTTAAATAAAGATAAATTAATTATCAGTTAGAGGAGAAAATGAAGTCGTCTATTAAAGCTATGATACCATGGAGTAAGAGTGCAGTAGGAGGGGACAAGGGCTGCATTCTAGGTTTTTTTATTTGCTGACATTTAATGCGCATTGAATGCAATTTGGAGGAATTAAAGCAGTTTATCAATTTTTCTTCATCCAAAATGCCCCTGAGGAAAATATTTCTGTCTGATAACGAGGTAGAAGAGGCATACTAAGGTAAGGCTTAGGTACTCTGGACTGTGGGCCTCCTGTTAAAACTAGTGACACTCATCAGACAAAACGTCAGTGAGTTATCTCCCTTATATTGGTTAGAACTAGTGACACTCATCTAAGAGAAGTACTGTGTGAGTTATGTCCCTTATAATGGTTAGAGTTTATCTTCCTTATATTGGTTAGAACAAGTGACAATCATCAAAGACAAGTACATCACAAATACATCATCTACATACTGTCCCTGATCATGGTGGACTAGGACCTGTAGCTCATCTAGAGCTGCTTGTGATAATGTTGTATCAATGTGTCTGTAACACAAGAACTCTAGAAAGTGTAACATTACAAACACTGGAATAAATAATGAAGGATGCCTATCCTGATTAGCAGACTGTTGTTCTGGTATTAGTTCACTGATATAACAAATTTTGTTGTGAAATACGATATCCCGTGCTACAGCCTGTCTAATCTTTGTATACAAGGATTGTCCCCCTACAGCCTCAGTATACCTCTCTCTGTCTACATTTTCCCTATATATCAGATATGGCTGTGCTAACTTGACCTTTGTCATCTCTATAACAGATAAAGCTTCCCTGTATCTAAGTCTTTTGTAATAATACATGGCGATGTACAAACTATCAGAAACACATCCAAACTTGGTTGCTAATTTCAGCATGTGACAGGACATTTTGTCTGCAATATACATCTGTTTGTTGCCACATATGTCAGTATACTTGTTTAATGTTATGAAAGCAAGACTCAGAAGGATGGAGGCTGTAAATGTCTGTAATGTAACAGTTTGATAATGTGTTAGGGATGACTCTAATGACTGTTCCGTTGTATGCATGGCTTTGGTAAGGTCTTTTGGAAGTCTGATATATGAAATGGACTCGTTGACAAGTTCTACATCATGATCAACTTCAGAAAGGATGAGTCTCTCATCTGTATAAACAGAAATTCTAGGATTGTAAAGGACATCAATGATGTAGGACCTGATAGAGGAACTCTGTAACAGACATGCCAGACCTTTCTTGTACAATTTATGCAACTGTAAAAACAATCTGTTCTGTGCTGAGCCATGGACCTTTGTCAGAAACAGGTTGTTTCTTGGGATAAAAAAGTTAGGACAGACTCCCTCATACACCCATTTAAGGAGGAGTTTAAAGCAGACCCAGAAACCGGCCAGGAGATTTTGTGGACACCAGTGAAGTAGTGTGTTTTGTTGAATTGCCCAGAAAACTGTTGTTTTCATGTGATAGGAACACAGCAGTTCATTGGTTTCATCTGATTGTTTATCTATAACTTCTTTTAAAAATAATTTTAAAAATCCATAGGTCAAAAACTGGCAATGTTTCATTGAATTCACAAGTTTATATTCTGCCTGAGAAAAAGAAATTCTCCACTCATTATTTTCATTTGGTCCTAATGGGTGTCCTATTGCTACAAAGTGACATCCATTTCCGATAATATCATGAACAACTTCAGGAACAGGCCATGAGTGACATCTGTCTATCCATGAGGAGGCAGACGGAGGCCAAAAATCACAAACTAAACAGAAGGCATAGTCAAATTCTATCATTCCCATTACACCACTAGCACAGGGTCCATGTACACTAGAATTAGGACGAACTGCTGAACAAGTTACGTGCCTGTATATTGAACTAGATATATAGACTTTGCCATTCATTTTAACTAATGCTGAATAGATATCACTCATTATTCTTGGTGTCAGTAACTGAAGTAAAGTGAATCCTGGTGGACTCTTAGAACTGTCAGAGAGAATCAAGGCTGTATTGGCTGTGTCGTAATACTCACACTGAGACAATTCCATGATCACTCGGTGGTTGCTTGACCAGTACATAAAGTCGATATCTGATCCCACCAGTCTGAATCCTTCTCTTCTACTTCCACTCAGCATCTTAATGATCCCGTCATTAGGTGTCGATCGTCTTCTCACCATCTCCTCGGTGTCCACTGACTCCCTCCTGATGGTCACCTGTAGTGGGGTCCCTAGTATCTCACACAGTCCCACAAAAACAGACTCTGACATGTGCTCCATTTCCTCAAATCTGTTGCTATTTTAAAAATATATGGAAAACTACTCTCATTTTGTTTCTTTATCAAATTATATACATCAGCAAATAAAAACGAACTCATTAATTATATCTAGATTTGATTAGACAAAATGTATAGATATAATCTACTTACATTCGTAGAGAAAATTACTCCATATTTTATGTAAAGTATTGTAACAACTGTGGAAATTTTTGTACTACTTACAGGAGCTGAGTTTTTTGTATTTTGTTTTGATTCATTTTTTTTATTTTATTCAAATGCTAAATATGAGTCATAATAATACGTAAATCATGTCGCGTTGTCAGTCGACATCGTATTAAATACTATATATGTCTATGTATAGACAACAATTTCCTTTCTTGTTAAAAAAAATACATGGATAATATTAAGGTGGCTCGACACACCAGTATATTATTTGATGCATTGATAAAGAACCTTTTTTGGAAATATGACTTTAAAAGAAATGATACCAAAATCAGCGTTCAATCATTTTATATGATTTTTGTAACCTTAAGCAGAAACCAGAAACATCGATTTTGCTGCAAACAGAATATTTGAGAGCTAAAATTTGTCGTCTGCATTCCTGTCGATAGTTCTTAGAGAATGTATCGTAACGTTAAAAATGAATTATATCAAAACAGTAATAAAACTGCATATTTCTTTTAGATATATACTGCTGTTAATGCTAGGCGTACAGAATTCATACATACTAATAACCAGTTTCAAATAAGCTTCGTTAAAGGTAGAAGACTATTTATAAACTAGTGCTTTGGAGACTCCCTGCTACGCGTAAACAACTGAAAGAAGAAAGTGTAAAAACCAGTTTGGCGCAGTTGAAAGATCAATATAATTTTAGAATATTTTACGTTAAATTGGTAGAGAATATATGTACCCTTGAGAATTGTGCTTGGTAATTCTACAGATTTACCCCAAATTTTTGTAAATCGCTTTTGATTAGTAAAAATGTGCCTTAATTTGATGATTTTGTGGAATGTTTCAAAAATATCTTTGATGAACAAAATATCTATTTCAAGCCCAAGCAAGAACTTCAAAGTATATGACATATATAAGAAAGGATTTTTTTTCAAAATATTATGATTTAATGTCATTAATTACCTGCGCCGATGCAATTTATTTCGATCATTTGCAATGTTAGGATATGTCAATTACGGCTAGACCCCACCGTCACTAATATTTTCAAATCACTCAACTCAGTCCTTAAGAGGGCTGGATAGTTGTGGCCATTTTTTGTAGGCTATATTTACCCCCTTTAGAAAAAGAGCTCCGTATAAAGATACAGAAAAATGTTCAAATTTTAAAGCTAATAATAGTTTATGACTAAAAATATCATATTTAAAAGTCTCAGGCATATCTGATGGTTAATTTGTTGACCCCCAGCCTCCTTAGCTTAAATCCTTCAAGGAAAAGAACATATAGAACTGGGTGGGGTAAATAATCGAATCGGGACTATTGAAATGCGAAAAATCAAACACTTGCAATCTGTAATCTATTTGCAGAAATAATTCGAGTATGATACCATATGTACGGAAATGACAGTTCACGAGCGTTTGGTAATTGTAAAATCTAAAACCGGACTACAGTTTCGGATTTTCGCAAAGCGTTTATGTCATGTTTAATTATTTCTTAAATTCTGCATTCGAGTACATGTACAAAATATTTAGAGAGACACAATTCAAATATGCTGATTTTAAATTAAACAGAAAAAAAAATATTTACTTGACTTCGGCCACTTGAGGCTGAGTAATGACTTAATGAAAGTTGGTGAGGGTGGGGCCTGACAAACTTTATAATATCTCTTATAAATATTTATGAAATTGAGAATCAAGATTGGTAGATGTTTTTTAAAGGTAAATATGCCGTTTTAAATGAAAATTTTAAAAGAAAGAAATGTTTTTATTTTTCCATTATGCTAAAAAGTTATTAACTTTCTGCAAATTATACAGTTTAAATCAAATGCATTTTAAAGTATTTAATATAAATTCGAATTTATTTATTTTTTGACCGGGCCGGTCAATCAACACCCAACTTTGAAATATTCATTAGCACGTGATGTGACACGCTAATTTTAGAACGTACACAAGAGGTCGACACGGAAACGTGGTAGGTCCGTTGGCAGTGGAATAACGCGTTCAAAGAGAAAAGAAAGAAAGAAACAATTTGACAGAAAACGTTGTAAAATGAGAATCTATATATTGAAGACCACTTTGAGCGGTGGTCACGTGTTAGAAACTTCGTGTTTAACTATGGGCTTGCAGATTTCTTGCTACAGACAGGTGGGTCACACAGCGGTGTGTTTTCTTTGTTTAATAAGATATTATTTGCTCATAAAGGAAAATAAGCTTATGTGTATGGTACACTATTCATTGTTTGAATATGATAAAACTTGTATAGCTATCACTCGAATACTTAAAATCTTTAAATTGTATATGTTTTAAGTCGAGGGGCCCCAGACGGAATAATTTTGACATTCTATTATGATAATACATGTTGTCAATATATGAAAATAATGGTCAATTGCAAAAGAGCTCTCATCGATTGGCTTCGACACCGATACGCAACCATCCTCATTAAATGCAGATGACATTATCTGATATTTTTTCTGTTAACAGCACACAAACCTTTTTATATGAATTCAAACAAATGTAAACAAACCTGTCGTATTACCTCGTTCTGCATGCTGCTTTTCTAAATTACTATTCCCGCGCACATGCGCAAATCCACCTCAAACGTTCATGCATAGGTAAATCGCCGTTATTCATTTTTCAAATTATGGCTAGCACCTCGTTAATATTTATCAAAAAATTGCAGATTTCTATAAACTTCCTTTTCATATATCTAGTCATGCTGACAAAATTTGGGTGTGGTTTTCAACATTGCAAAAATGCCGTTAAAAACGGCATATATACCTTTAAACCTTTTGATAAATTATATAAAATAACTGTCACTCGCATTAAGGTGGTATATGAGACACCTCCATTATGTGACGTACTTCCTATCGAATTAAACAATAAAATTAAGTATAATTAGGTCTTTCCACCTTTCAGGTGAAAGACCTCTTGTTTTCTTTATGTTTTTTATTCTTCTTCTTCTTCTTTTTTTCTATTTAGCTCGGGGTGACTTTTTTGTTCTTAGAGTTATCCAAACAATTTAAACTTTATGTAATTGGTCATTAAAAGTTATGGTACCAATTGACCCTGTGTCAAAAAACTCCCAGAACTTACAGAGTTATTGCCCTTTGAGAAGGAAATGCTTGTTATCGCTACTCCTCTGAAACCATAAGAGATAGAGATTTGGAACTTTTACCAATGTCTTCATTACACTTAGAGGGTTCTTCAATCTATTCATACCAAAAGGATCTGAGGCCCCCTTGTAGTAGTTATTGCCCCTTAAAATATTTAAATTTCCATAAAATCACTTCCAACTTTTTTATTATTTATCATAGAGACTTCGGACTACTTGGGATGGAAGCGTCTACCTTGGCCGAACAAAATGACATAAAGGTCAAAGGTCAAGGTCATTTGAGTAGCTCTTAATTAATGAGTTTTTATATCTCTTTTGTTTAGGGTGGTAGAGAAAAACTTTTTCATGGATGTAGTAGGACATCTTAAGACAATTTAAAATATAGCCCCTTGGCTCATACCTTTGAATAGTTACAGAGTTATTGCCCCTATTGTATGAAATGCTTGTTATCGCTACTCCTCTGAAACAATAAGAGATAGAGACTTGGAAATTTTACCAATGCCTTCAGTACATTTAGAGGGTTCTTCAATCTATCATACCGAAAGGATCTGAGGCCCCCTTCTAGCAGTTATTGCCCCTGAAAGTATTGAAATTTCGATAAAATCGCTTCCAACTCTTTTTCTATCTATCATAGAGACTTCAAACTACTTGGGATGGGAGCGTCTGCCTTGGCCGAACAAAATGATATAAAGGTCAAAGGTCAAGGTCATTTGGAAATCTGTTAATAAATGAATTTTCATATCTTTTGAAATACAGAATTATAGTAAGGGTTTCAATTGCTTGTTCGATTGCGCAATAAGGTATTCAATTAGGTCAGCCAGGTATCACATCAAGTCCTGTGGTTACTCAAGTGGAAATTGTTTTTACAGTGAACCCATTCATATTGTACAACGATAGCTAGCCTCTAGAACACGCTCTTCTATTGTTAGGTTCTCTCTTTATATGCTTGACAATGTGTAAAGAATATTCACTTGGCGAGCACATCAGTTTTGTTCAGAGTAAGTGGGAAGAAATTCTAGTACAATATATGTCACAATTTTAATATTTTTTTGTATATCTTATCGGGCAATCTAGCAATTTATTAAAAATACTAAGGTGGAAAGACCTCTAATTGTTCGAGAACAATTAGACTACTAGTTTTATATTTTATTTCTTTCCAATTATTGTTACTAACAGCGCAGCGCAATTGCATGAACATATAGAGCGTCAACCACGAATCTGTAGGTCATGAGTTCAAATCCTATTAGGGCGTTTATAACTTTGCCTTTCAAAATATTCTTAAAACATATTTTTTGATCAAATATTGTAAAATTAGTAATTTCTAAAACGGTAAAATTTAAACTTTTGATTGTAATATACTTTTATTTACTCGTACAATAATGGGGCGCCTTTGAAACAGAGATCAAGTGATCTGCTCAATGATCCTATCTTTGCACTTATAATCCATCTATTAAATGAACTGGAGGCTAACTATTTGAAATCAACATCAGTTCAGAGAATGATTTTGCAACAACACAAAGCTAGGACAAAGTGGTGGTCCATACAAGGGGAAAGCTTGCTTAAGGTAGGAAATTTTGTATATATGCGGTCATCTTTTTGAAAGATATAACGATTTTTAAGTAAAGCTAATTTATAAGTCACCCGAGTCACTCAGGTGGCCTATTGCAATTGGGCTTCGTCTGTTGTCGTCCGTTAACAATCTTACGTTTATAACTACTTCTTGAAATCTTTTATAACCTCAGGGCCAGGACTCTTAAGTAGAGCCAACATGGCCATAATAATGAACATGTGTTTAATGTTAGAAAATGTTTTCTCCACTCTAATATACATTTAAAAAAACTAGATGCATGGTTATGATGTCCAGACAAGCCCTCTACCTAAATTGTGGAATTAATTGTCCCTCTATCAGGGGTTCAGGCCCTAGGACAGGGTCAATATGGCCTTATATTTATAATGTGTTAAATCTTAGAAAATCGTAGTCTATCTACTTAATTTCATGTGCATTTGGAAATCAACTGTATCATATGCGTGTCGTGTGCATTATATTTGAAACTGAATATCATTTACAGATTGACCATTAAAGGCCTGGTGGTCTCTGTTTACAATGCATGGTCACTGGAGCTAGGGTATATATAGATAATCCGAGATTCCTACGACTCTTGAACCAACCCCTACCCCCATTTTCATTAACACAAATATAAATGTTTTTCAAACATTAAATAATAAAAGCGGGGTAAAAGTCATAGGAGTTTCGGGTTCTGGTTAAAACGATAAAATGAAGCTTTAAATGCAAAGACGAGACTCCATGACAGCTATGATAGTCAGGTGACCGTCAAGGGCCGAGGGCTTCTTGTCATATGATAAATTGATTTTCAATAAATACTTTATTAATTTATCCATGTATTGAAATTGGTGTTAATCAAGATCGCGTTTTTATTATAGCTATTGGGGAGAACGATCAGTTTAAAAAAAACTAATAAAAATGTTTACATCTATATGACTATTGTAGTTTGAGATGTTGGTCTGGATAATGATAATTTCGGCTCTCGTGTCAACTGGATCCTCCAAGGGTATGTAAACCGTGAATATTTCTCAAGATTGGTGACGTATTTTAAAACTCCAAATCCCTCTTGGTGATTGTCAACAATAAATAATGTTAAACCATAACTGTCAGTTAGATTTTTGGTACGTTTATTCGTTTTTTTTTAAATTTAGGTTCCGACCCAAACTATATGACTCATCATTGTTCCTTTTGTTTATATTCTTTGTTTTTTTTTATTTTTCCATTTCATTGATTGAATGATGTACGGTATATCAGTTTTTGCTATCAAGATGTTTAAGATCTGCTTTTTATACGTCTTATTTTCCCTTGCCAAATGTTGTGTCCTAATACCCCATGTTTTATGTCTTTTAGTACTGACTAGCCTGGAAAAACCTCAGATCCAAGCAATTCCCGATAGAACAGTCACCGAGGGCGACACAGCGACCCTGCAGTGTCACGTGACAAACGAAACTCGGCCAATCATACAGGTTACAAAGTCATCCCAGTCTGGTTCTTCTTTGCTTCCTAGGAATCTATGATATTTGTGTAATCCGATATCGTATATTTAACGATTTTGCAGCAGAATTTCGTAACTATTACAAATGCTACTGTTTCCTAGGTAACAAACCCATCCAATGATGGCTGTTTGGTTTTTTCGCAACTGAAATATTTGCAGTACGAAATTTGACAGAATACACTAATGGCCATTTTATCAAGTCATGTCATATGTCGATTTATCGAGTAATTCATTGTGGTGATACCGGGAACAGCTCGTCTAATTTATGATTAGTAAATCTTTTTTACTTAATTCATTCTTTACAATATACGTTACAAATTTTACATCGTTTGATAACACTCTCGTTATGAATATGACGAAGTTAGGTTTAAGCAGGTTTTCATATCTTCACATGTACAGTGGCTGAAGAAAGCAGTTGAAGTATCCTATTACCCGCCTAATGCATTTGGCTTGAAGGGTCAAATCTTCACCGTCCTGAGATCAGGGCAACTGAAGGAATGCCCAGAAACGTATGCTACAGTCCTCTTGTCTTTAAGTCTGTGACAGAGGCAGACGAGGGTCTGTATGTCTGCCTTGCGGCCAACAGGTTTGGGTTCAGTCGCCAGTTGGCGAACGTGTATGTCATACCTGTGTCTACAACGCCAACGCCATAACGTGTTCTTTTTGTTATATATGAAATAAAAATCAAGCAGTTTTTCCTGGATTGTATTAATTATTTTCCATATATGGTATTCTGTAAACAACATTTTAAATCCCGTGAGAAAAATTTCCATGGGTTTGTGAAAAATGACATTGAGAATATTTCTCACATCATACAAGATTTATATATGTATCCGATAGATTTTAAAGTCATCAACATAGGGAGCAAAATTGGGTTATTGTAAACCACCAGAACACTCGTGAAACAGAGTTGTCGTGATTAAGGTTGATTAACAGTATCGTGTGTAATACTATCATGCTTTGTACAATTTTGTATACATTGTATTTGGAATTGCCTGAATGCTATTTTTTCTACATCTTACACGGAAAATTCGTGCAAGCGATTGATTCTTTGTCATGCAATTCAGACTGTTTGCAAATATCTTCCTAGAGAGTGTCATGCAGCTAATTGGAAGAAGTCGTCAATTACATGTATTCCCAATATGCGAGTTAATCCAGGGTTAATACACATATGCGAGACTGTCCTTGAGTTTCCATTGATATGAGATCTTATATCAGATAATGTAACTCTTGAGACTTTATACAAATTCTCAGTTATTCATCCGAGATTATTCATACTTTTCTGTGTCTACAAGTCAAACTTCTTTTTTTATTTTTCAATAATTATATTACTGGCACATTGCCTAAACTGGGCATTCAAAAGAGGCGTGTTCAGCAGAGGCGTGTTGCAGGTATGGGGAATTTTGGCGAGCGCTCGGTCTGCTGAACACGCATCCGCATTATTTTGACCAGTTCGTAGTAAACATCAATATATGACGGTGAGTTTTGATGACGGACCTCTAAGTCATCACTGTTTTGTTTCCTGTTATTTAAAAAAAGTTTTAAATTTGCTAAATGAACACTTCTTACTAGGTCAAGTTTTGATACATGTACCATGCTGTATATGAATGGAAATAACACTTTCATTCACACACATAAATGCATATTTATTAATGTTCTGCCAATTTTATGAATATTCATTGATCCTCTGCAAAATTTAAGTACATGTAACTGATATAAGATTTGCCATCTCCTAGAATGACAGTTGAAAAATGGTGTCTGGATAAAAAATGAACATGATTACTCTGAACAACATGGAGATCAGCGGACATAAATAAGAAAAAAGAATGAAATATTGTCTTTATAATTCCGAATGGGGGTCAAAACATCCCTGCTGTAATCACAACACACAACTATTCTGAACCACAAATACATCTAACTTCACCGAAAGTACTTCCTTCTATAACTACAATAAACATAATACGTATTGTATTAAAAATAAAATTAAATTAAATCGAATGGATTTCATTAGATTTGCAATCACTGTTCATGATTATTTCCATCCTGTGAGATTTTCAGGTTTCCATGGAAACAGGTTGGAAGCGAAGGACTGATTCTTCTAGTGTCCAAGGTGACTCATTTCTGACTGTAAAGAAAACCCAAAGCACAACATTAATTCTGATGAATCTAAGTACTGATTATATAAAATAACAAGCACAAGACAAGATTCACCCTCCTTATATTAATGGTTTTTTCCAAAACAACAAATTAAAGAGTTTATGATTGAAAAGTGGGGGTAAAATAGGTACTTAAATATTTTCCATCCTCTTTTTAGGGTACGCATAAGAATTCAACTTACTACAGGGTAAATCAAAATAATTCAATATAATAATAAAGGATACCATAAGATAATCCAAATAACTTAAGAGTATTAAAAATAATGCAACCCCCTACAGGGTACATCAAAATTATTTCTCCTCCCTTGAGGATACATAAGAATAATCCACCTTCAATTAAAGGGGCATGGTCACGATTTTGGTCAAAATTATTTTTCTGATTTTAATGTTTACAATGATTCAGTGAGGCATTTTTAATAGGCAACCAAAGTTTGAGTGTCATTAGTTGAGTTATAAGCGAGTTACAGAGCTTACAATTCTTTACTATGTAAACAAAGCTTTTGTTTACATTTTGACTGTTGAAGTAAAAATTCCAGTTTTAGACCTAAAATGAATGTTTAACGTAAGGAACTGTTTATTTATGCTTAAAATGAATACGAAGATAGACAAATAAGCTTGAAAAAAGATTTTTACTGGTATAATGAACATATGTAAACAAAAACAGGGCACGAGTCTTGTTTACATGACAAAGAATTGGGAGCCCTGTATCTTGCTAATAACTCAACGAATGACTCTCAAATTTCAGTTTATAATAAGAAATGCATCCCTAAAGCATTGTAAATAATAAAATCAGAAAAATAAAATTTGACCAAAATCGTGACCATGCCCCTTTAAGGTTCCATGAAAATAGTCAACAACAAGATCAGAAATCTGGTAAAGACAACAAAACACAGTGGACACGTGGAGCTTGCATGTATCGGTGTAAAGCAGAATAATGGGGCAGTTTACGCTTTATAAACCGCAAAGCGGTTTATAAATAAAATTAAACTGTTCCAAACCGTTTTATATCGTATAAAAGTAATAGATATTAAATTCATTGCTTATGATTTATTTTTATTTTTTTTGCTATTAATTGTAGATAAAAACAGTCAATTGACCTTTAAAATGAATTTATCCACCTTACACATAAATTCATAATTACCAATTTCTTACCACCTATTTATTTCAATTATTTATTGAATAAATACGAAAACGTATAGCCATATAAGACATGCATATAAACTAAACATTTCTTTTTATAGGTCAATGGTTTTCTGTATTATAATTATACAAACAAGGCAACAAATGTAGTAATTTTTCTCATGTTTCTGTACCAGGAAATTATATTTACCGATATCGTTGAATTAGAACAGACGGTTTTACTTACAGTGAACGGCATGTAGTTGAAATCATTGCATGCTGAACAACTTTGTTTCAAAAAGTGGATAATATCCCCTAAAAGTCTCGCATATTTATGATCACACAAAATGTTAACAATGTGCTGCTTGCGAAATATTGTTCATGGAAAAGTATTTGTCCGCAAATAAATCCCTAAACGACTTATCCGCTCCTCCAACCATAGTACATCTGAATGTTGAAAAAATCGAATGCTCAGCCTTATGTTATTCTTAACAAAATTTTGAGACTTGGATTTCATCTTTTCCTACAATTTTTTAAAACAATAATTGTTCTTTACATCTACATGACCTACAGTGTAAGAGGGGATACTCCTTCAGTCAGGTAGTTGTTTGATAATACGAGCCAATCGGGCAGGTTGTAATAAACAATGATGTCTGTTCTCACAGGAAGCTCAACAGACATTTTTCAGCTTCACCATCATGAAGGGAAACTACTCTGTTCCAGTATCGTATGTCTGCAATAGCTTAATAATTCATGATGTATTTACTAACGGATTACTAGTATTTTGGTGTTTTGTGATCATAATGAGTTGCATGTGTATATCATTTCTACCTAGCAAAATGATTGGATGCTTTCTTTTTCATTAATGACAAGTTATGAATTCGGTGATTTGTTAGAGAGTTCAATGCGTGTAAATGTAATGAAATTTCTATATATTGACTACAGAAGTAGTTATATTATTATTTTGTGATTGTGTGCTACTTAAAGAGATGTGGGGATATTTATTATAAATGTATGTCAATGTATGGTGCATATATGTATGTCTGTGTACAACTATATCGTGTGTAAAGTGCTAATTCTTCAACTTTTTATTTTAACTATGAAAGTTCTGTAAAAAAAAATACCGAGTACTTGATGTTGACTTATGTTATTTGATGTTGACTTATGTGTGTTTTTCGCTGTAATATCCACTGAGTCGTGTGACTGTCCATTACATTTATGTCATCACAGCCAATATGCAAGGAGGCATGATGTAGCATCACTGATGAATTCATACTGGTGCCAAAAAGCAGTAATATCTGACCGTCAGCTCAAACTTTACAGTCATGTATTGATGTTTTATAAACTAAATGTACATATGTCTGTATGCAGATCTCTATATTTTTTGTCCTCAATACAAAGCCTGTTGTATTTATTTAGAAAAATTGAGTTGATCACAAATTACATCGCCAGTTTGATTTAGCACAAGGTCTCACAAAGAGAAATTAAGGGGACACAACGTTGTATTTTGTTTCCGTCCGTTGTATTTGTTTCCTCCTATTTGCTTGTTTTATACCGTGTGTCCTCCAAAATGTACCAGACAGCATGAATAATATCGTGTATAAAACATAATGTGTCATGAATTAAGTAATACAATGTACTATTATGTTGTCAGTAGAGTTAGAAATTTATTGTACACATTTTATGTGAATGTCTTTGGTTCAGGTACCCGGCTACCTGCCTCAGTGTGCACAGGTAATCAGTTCTACAGGTAGATAGTTCTGCAGGTAATCAGTTCTACAGGTAGATAGTTCTGCAGGTAATCAGTTTTACAGGTAGGTAGTTCTGCAGGTAATTAGTTCTACAGGTAGACAGGTACAACAGTCAAAAGTTTGGCTATTAAATCATAAATCATATCATAGTAAGTGGTTAATATCTAGTGCTTTTATACAGTGCTTTCAAGAATATTTGCAAAAAGTGGGAAATGTGAAAGTAAGGTTTCTTTTAGATTAATAAACTGTTTTAGAAGTGTCCTTATTGTGTTAAAACAAAAACACTCTAACATACCTGTACAAAGACAGATGGTTAAATGGAACTTCATAAGGGGTAGGGAGAAAATGACTTGTACAAAGTCAGAAGGTTCGGTAAAATGTCATAGGGGGTAGGGAGAAAATAACATGTATTGAGGACAGATAGGTAGTTGGGTAAAATTCCATACGGTGAAGGGAGAAAATGACGTGTACACTGATGAATTAACATTTTTCTTTGAGTTTTGAAAAGGGAGGGGGGGGGGTGTTATAATTTGTATTGTATCAAATGTGCTATTGTCATTTAGATTTGTTGTCAGTGTGGACAACTGTACTGATGAAAAAAAAATGACAAAAACAAACCGTCAACCATCTCAAAAATCCATAAAAAGTCCATAAACGAAATACAAATTCAAAGCAGAACAACACGGACCTTCAAAAAGATAGAGGTAGGATCAGGGGCCTAGGAGGAGTGAGCATCCTCTGCTGACCGGTCACACCCGCCGTGTGCTCTTTGTCGTAATTTGATGCCAAACATTTTGTGGAGTTTTGTGTGAATGTCTATCACCATTGAATTGCTGAGCGATTGATTTTATTGTATTATTTGTACACCACAAAAACAGGGTGCAAGTAAGTTTGAAGAGATTTTCATATATATTTAATTATTACTAACCATTTATTACTAGAACAACAATTCTTGTGATTATATTTCATTTTCTTAAAAAATAATAAACTTTATTTAAAAAATTATGATGCTTTTATTTTATTGTTACTTTGTTGTCATCAAAGGCTGAAACTTCTTGTCAACATTTAGTTAGCTTTTTTGTTGTTGAGCTTTTCTGATCAAATTTTGTGAGGAGGCTGTCTGTCTGTAAAACTTGTGTAATTTTGACTTGTTCGTGAATTACTCGGAAAATTTCACTAAACATTTGTGTGATATCATAAACATAGACAGCTTCATTCTCTCTTTTAAATGTTAACTTATCTTTATTCAAATTCAACAGCAAACCCCAAAAAATGATTTTAAAAAAATTATATACTGTTACCTGATAATGCCAAGATAACCCACCCACCTTCGGCGCTATAGCCAGAAACCCTGTCTAATTAACAATTTAAGTAGACAGCTTCATGGTCTTTTTAGCTCAACTGAACCGAAGGTTCAAGTGAGCTTTTCTGATCACCTGTTGTCCTCCGTCCGTCCGTATGTCCGTCCGTCTGTCCGTCTGTAAACTTTTCACATTTTTAACTTCTTCTCTGATCCACTGGGCCAAATTTAACCAAATTTAGTACAAAGCATCTTTATGGAAAGGGGATTCTAAATTGTTAAAATAAAGGACTAAACCCTTTTTAAAAGGGAGATAATTGCGCAACAGTGGGTATAGGGTGTATGTCTTAAAAATATTCTTCTCAAGAATCACTGCACCAGAAATGCCAATATTAAACATAATATAAATATACATAACATAAAAGCTTGTATATATAGTGAAGATTCTAAATTGTAAAAAGCGTGACCCCGGACCAAAAATGGGGACCTAGGTGGGGTTCATAGACTCATTTAATACATGAACCATAAACCGGACTCATTCAATACATAAACAATAAACTGGACTCACTCAATACATGAACAATAAACTGGTACTACTGTCAATTGTCTTTACATTGTTGAAGTTGCTGGCTCTTTCTCTCTCTCTAACCATTGGATGAATTATTTCTAAACAGAGTAAAGCGTTAGAGTTTTAATATGTATTTCGTTGCTACCGTTGTGGCGAGCACAGCAAGAATTACACATACCTTGCACCATTGGCAACTTAGTGATATTTTGACTGACAGTTATCAACTAACATCAAAGAATTATTAAGAGAGAGAGAGAGAGAGAGAGAGAGAGAGAGAGAGAGAGAGAGAGAGAGAGAGAGTTATATAATATTTCTAAGTTTAAAAAATCCTTAAAAAATACATAGACTTGCTTCCCCCTAAAACCGTTCTTTACTTTCGAAGAAAACTGATCAGTCTGTAAAATGTAATTTTTGTTTAATTTGGTCAAAAGTGTAAAATGTAAATACTTTATTTTTCTTTTGTACCTTGTTATCTGACTTTTATTTTTTTTTTCCTGGTTCATATATTTTTTTAATTTGTTTATTTTTGCATACGTTGTATCTGTGCCCCCGGTCCCTGTTTGTAGGTGTGTAATTTCCCATTTTCCAATTTAATGGTTTGACAATATGCAATATCTTCATGGATTTTTAACTGTTTATTTTTTCTCTTTAGTATTTAATTTTTTTTTATTTCCTCCCTACTTATACTTACTGTTCATGCACGTAAAATTACCTTAAAATTTGATCGATATGAGAGTTCCATGTAAGTATGGCTCTTGCTTGTATATATATAATCTCTCTATCAAAAAAACCTAACAACAAAAACACCAACAAATCATCTAAGGCAGGTATTGCAGTTTATACTGAAATAGCTAGTACACGCATTACAGATGTTTGATCCACCTCTAAATTTTTTGCGGGAAATATAGGGCGAGATCACTGTGACGTCACACGTTGAAATCTATATTCGTTTGTTTACGTATCTCGACTCAATACGAAGGAATGGGAGCATGTAAAAAATATCTTGGGTCTCACCAAGGCTCATGCGCTACTCAAAACGTGTCTTCAAACCTCAAGGCATCGTTAATTACGAGTTAAATGTTAGCCATTTTTGGCATAGCGCCAGGGGAAAAGTCATTAGAGAGCATTATGAGATGTAGACAACAAAGTGTTTTTTATGAATCTGTAGGTTTAGCTTGTTCTTTTTCGCTATAAATCTTCAGTCGTTTTACAAATAACGATTTAATTAAAGCAGTCTGTTGAGGCAAAGAATTCAAATTTGAATAAAATATTTTTTTCTGTAGCACTGTCTGTAAACAGTTTGTAAAATGAAACACTTTGAACTGTCCGTGTCCGCGCATTTCAATGGTTTGTTTGCGATACTCCGGCTCTTTGATCGCTTGCTTAGAGATACTGGCTCTTAACGTAGTCCCTCTATCGCCGATATCACAACCATCACATACATAAGTAACCGTTCACATAGGTACGTACAATAAGAAAAACATTTCAAATCATAAATATGAAGAATAAGATATATTGTGATACATTGAAAAAAGACTATCTTTCATAAAATTCAACGTCCAGTGATCATATACACAATTTAAATTGATATAAGGGAAAAGATCATAAGACTGGATAAGCATGTAACAATTTGTAGAAAAAAATCAGATAAGTATTTTATTAAGTTCATCAAACAAAAATAAATAAAAACTAGAGCAAAGCTCGTTGCAAAGCAACGAGTGGGTCTTCCGTTAATGTCTAGAGTAAAGCTAGATATTCCTGTAAGGAGCAAAGTTCTTAAACCTTAAACAATAGTAACTAAAACAAAAAGATAAAAAATCGAATAATTCTTGGTACGACTTAACAAAATCCGAATGATTTTAAGTACGAATTAACAAAAACCTTTAAAATTTCAAGAACGACTTAACAAAAAAAATCCGAATGTGTCAAAGTACGACTTAACAAAAATCGAATTATTTTTGGTACGAGTTAATTTCACTTTGAACTTTACGCTATTTTTTAAACCAAGAACGCGGAATCAAAATTTGCGGAAAAGTCAATTTTTGAACCCAAATATCTCTGCAATGCATTGTCCGATTTAAAAACGGATTTCAGTTTCGTATTCAGCATTATAAATTCTACAAATAACATTAACTTTTTAAATTAACACAAAAAATTCAAAATTTCGAAAATTTTAAAAGACTTCCGGTTTGGACCGGAAGTGACGGAATGTAAATTCCAGCCTTATGTCCCAATAAAAATTGTAAATGTATAAACACAGAAAATTTGAAATCTCTATCTTTAAGCGTTTTTGAAAAACGCCCCGGACAAAATCACTTTTTGAAAATTTAAAAATTGACGTAACGTAAAAACGGAGGTGACGTTGTAATGGAAACTTTAACATCTTTAAGGGAAGACTATGCCACGTAACCTCTGAAAGTTTCACTGAAATCGGTTGAAAACTTTTAAAGATATGAAGCTTAAAAAAAGTCAGAAAAATAAAGAAAAAGAATAATAATAATAACTAGACACGATCTCGTTGCGAGCAACGAGGAGGTCTTCCGTCTGATTTTAGAATTTAAGATACATGTACTACCTTGATTTTGCTATTTAACAGCTAAACATGATTTAAAATAGAAGAAAATGGTCTACATTCTATGGGCCAGATACTATTTTGTTTCAGGTGTTTAGTTGAAAACATTTATACCCCTCTTGGTCTCTTATTTGAGGGGTCAGCCCCTTTTTATTAATATCAAATGAAAGGTCATTTACTTTTAAAGACATTTTGCTCAACAAGTGTTACCGTTCTTGAGATATCCGAGAAAGAACATTTTAGGGGCCGGTCCCTTATCTCCTTATTGGGGCCGCTGTACAAAATTTTGAAGGTTGCATATTGTAAAAAAATATTTTTCCTTTTTGAGTTATATGTGTTCAAAACTTTGGACTTTTGACCCCTAAAAACCCCTAATTACGTAACACAGTAGAAAATCATAATACTGTTAGGCTACATAACTGTAAGATAAACATATTTGCTTCTATAATTTATTACAAAATATCCCTCAGTAAATTGTTATAGATAAAAGACTTTAGAGCCCTTTAGGTCCCTAGTTTGAGGGGCCAGCCCCTTTTTCTTGGTACCAAATGAAAGGTCGTTTAATATTTAAGACATTTTGTTCAACAAGTGTTTAGAAATTCGATTCCGTTCTTGAGATATCTGAGAAAGAACGTTTTAGGGGCCGGTCCCTTATCTCCTTATTGGGGCCGCTGAACAAAATTTTGAAGGTTACATATTGTTAAGTACATCATTTTGAGCATCTCTTCTTCTATACTGCAATTCAAAATATTTTTCCTTTTTGAGTTATTGATGATCAAAGTTTTGGACTTTTGACCCCTAAAAACCTCTAATTACGTCACACATGAGAAAATCATAATACTGCTAGGCTACATAACTGTAAGATAAACATATTTTACTGCTAGGCTACATAACTGTAAGATAAACATATTTGCTTCTATAATTTATTACAAAATATCCCTCAGTAAAAGGTTATAGATAAAAGACTTTAGAGCCCTCTAGGTCCCTAGTTTGAGGGGCCAGCCCCTTTTTCTTGGTATCAAATGAAAGGTCATTTAATATTTAAGACATTTTGTTCAACAAGTGTTTATAAATTCGTTATCGTTCTTGAGGTATCTGAGAAAGAACGTTTTAGGGGCCGGTCCCTTATCTCCTTATTGGGGCCGCTAAACAAAATTTTGAAGGTTGCATATTGTTAAGTACATCATTTTGAGCATCTCTTCTTCTATACTGCATTTCAAAACATTTTCCCTTTTTGAGTTATAGGTGATCAAAGTTTTGGACTTTTGACCCCTAAAAACCCCTAATTACGTAACACATGAGAAAATCATAATACTGTTAGGCTACATAACTGTAAGATAAACATATTTGCTTCTATAATTTATTACAAAATATCCCTCAGTAAAGGGTTATAGATAAAAGACTTTAGAGCCCCCTAGGTCCCTAATTTGAGGGGCCAGCCCCTTTTTCTTGGTATCAAATGAAAGGTCATTTAATATTTAAGACATTTTGTTCAACAAGTGTTTATAAATTCGTTATCGTTCTTGAGATATCTGAGAAAGAACGTTTTAGGGGCCGGTCCCTTATCTCCTTTTTGGGGCCGCTAAACAAAATTTTGAAGGTTGCATATTGTTAAGTACATCATTTTGAGCATCTCTTCTTCTATACTGCATTTCAAAATATTTTTCCTTTTTGAGTTATAGGTGATCAAAGTTTAGGACTTTTGATCCCTAAAAACCCCTAATTACATAACACATGAGAAAATCATAATACTGTTAGGCTACATAACTGTAAGATAAACATATTTGCTTCTATAATTTATTACAAAATATCCCTCAGTAAATGGTTATAGATAAAAGACTTTAGAGCCCCCTAGGTCCCTAATTTGAGGGGCCAGCCCCTTTTTCTTGGTATCAAATGAAAGGTCTTGTAATTCTTAATTTTTTTGGCATTACATGTTTTACCAAAATATTTTCAAGAAAAGAGATAAACAAAGAAAACCACGAAAAATGATGACGTTTTTTTAATCTCAATTTTCGGGTCCAGGCGAGCTTCAGCGCCTTTTGAGTCGGACAAAAATGAATGCCTAAAGACACATCTTCAATCTTTCATCTACAATCCCTGAAAGTTTGAACTCAATATCTTGAATCGTTAAGGAGAAGATCCCAGGACAAGCCGACCCTCTGAAAACCGCTAAAACGTCAATATCTCAAAAACGGAAATGACGTCATCAAAATAAAAAATTGCGTATAAAGTTCAGATTAGTATCTATCATATCTGAAAATTTGATGAAAATCGGTCGAGTCGTTTTTGAGAAATCGCCTGCACAAAATTTGTTGGAAAAAAAAGAAAAATAATGAAGAAAAAGAAACCGAAGAATAACAATAAGGTCTTCCGTTGGAAACGGAAGACCTTAATAACTAGATCGTTCTCGTTGCGAGCAACGAGTGGGTCTTCCGTCCGATTTTTGAATAAATGAGATAAAACTCATCGTTTTAAAGATAAAATTGTGAGTCTACGCAAAAAAAAACGAAAAAAAAATTTGCGGCACTCGGGGGTTGAACCCGGGTCGCCTGGGCACTGTCCACGACCATAACGACTGAGCTACTCGGGTTCTCGCTTCAAGACTTTGACCCTTAATATCTCGAGAATGCGTTGATCGATTTTAAAACAAATTACATATTCTGAATTAGTAAAAGGGTCACTATCAACCCTACAGAAAATTTTTTTAAAACAAAAAAGTTGAAAAATTCGATTTTTGAAATTTCCTTCCGGTGTCAACCGGAAGTGACGGCGGACATTCTCTTGACCGAGGTACATTAGAAAAAAGATAGATCTATCATCTCTGAAAATTTCAGCTCTAAATCTTTACTCGTTTTTGAGAAACGTCGCAGACAAAATCGACTTTTATAAATCGTTTAACGACAATAACTTCCGAACGGAAGTGAATTTTAAAAAACTGTCGTAGCGGTATAAACTTCAGTTGACAAGGCATTATCCCTGAAAATTTGAACGAAATCGAACAAGCCATCTCCGAGAAATCGCCTGCACAAAATTTGTAAGACAAAAAAAGAATAATAATAATAACTAGACACGATCTCGTTGCGAGCAACGAGGAGGTCTTCCGTCCGGTTTTATAGTTGAGATACATGAATGATCTAGCGTTTGCTATTTATAAGGTAAACATGATAAAGAAATAGAAAAAAGTGATATTTCATTGAAAAGGCCAGAAGCTTTTTTCTTTCAGATTCATGTTTAAGAACTTTCGTTGGAAACATTTAGATATCTCTTGGCCCCTAATTTAAAGGATCATCCCTTTTTTTCTTGATATAAAAAGAAATTAAGGTATTTCAATATCAATAACATTTTGTTTAACAAGAGATTAGAAATTCGTTACCGTTTTTGAGATATTTTGGGGTTTTTTAGGGGCCGACCCCTATCTCCTTATAGGGGCTTTTTAACGAAATTTTGTTGGTGAAATATTGTTGAGTACATCATTCCTAGTATCGTCTCTTCTATAATGCTTCTCAAAATATTTGTCCTTTTAAAGATATAAAGATCTAAGAATTGTACTTCTTGCCCTTTAAAATACTTTGGCCCCTAATTTGAGGGGCCTGCCCCTTTTTCTTGATATGAAATGAAAGTTATTTTTAATCTAAACACATTTTGTTCATTAAGTGTTTAGAAATTCGTTAAATTTCTTGAGATATTTGAAAAAGATTGTTTTAGGGGCCGACCCCTTATCTCCTTATAGGGGCCATTTAACGAAACTTTGGTTAATACATATCATTACGAACATTATTCTGAGCATCTTTTCTTATATAATGCTTTTCAAATTATTTCTCCTTTTTAAGATATAAATGATCAAAATATTGGACTTCAAGCCCCTTAAAACCCCTAATTATGTATCATATCAACAATTTTTAACCATGTATAGATAAAAACAAAAAGATAAACAATTTTGCTTCTATAACACATTACAAAATATTTCTTATTAAAGAGATACAGATAATTGACTTTAGACCCTTCTGGGCCCCTAATATGAGGGGCCAGCCCCTTTTTCTTGGTGTCAGTTGAAAGGTATTTTTAATCTAAAGACATGTTGTTCATTAAGTGTTAAGAAATTCGTTACCGTTCTTGAGATATTTGAAAAAGATTGTTTTAGGGGCCGACCCCTTTTCTCCTTATAGGGGCCATTTTACAAATTTCTGTTTGTTACATATCATTACAAACATTATTCTGAGCATCTTTTCTTCTATGATGCTTTTCAAAATATTTCTCCTTTTTAAGATATAAATGAACACAATATTGGACTTCTAGCCCCTTAAAACCCCTAATTATGTAACATATCAGCAATTTTTAATCATGTATAGATAACTTACGAGAAGATAAACAATTTTGCTTCTATAAAACATTACAAAATATTTCTTATTAAAGAGATACAGATAATTGACTTTAGACCCTTCTGGGCCCCTAATTTGAGGGGCCAGCCCCTTTTTCTTGGTGTCAGTTGAAAGGTATTTTTAATCTAAAGACATGTTGTTCATTAAGTGATAAGAAATTCGTTACCGTTCTTGAGATATTTGAAAAAGATTGTTTTAGGGGCCGACCCCTTATCTCCTTATAGGGGCCATTTTACGAATTTTTGGTTGTTACATATCATTACAAACATTATTCTGAGCATCTTTTCTTATATGATGCTTTTCAAAATATTTCTCCTTTTTAAGATGTAAATGATCAAAATATTGGACTTCTAGCCCCTTAAAACCCCTAATTATGTAACATATCAGCAATTTTTAATCATGTATAGATAACATTATTCTGAGCATCTTTTCTTCTATGATGCTTTTCAAAATATTTCTCCTTTTTAAGATATAAATGAACACAATATTGGACTTCTAGCCCCTTAAAACCCCTAATTATGTAACATATCAGCAATTTTTAATCATGTATAGATAACTTACGAGAAGATAAACAATTTTGCTTCTATAAAACATTACAAAATATTTCTTATTAAAGAGATACAGATAATTGACTTTAGACCCTTCTGGGCCCCTAATTTGAGGGGCCAGCCCCTTTTTCTTGGTGTCAGTTGAAAGGTATTTTTAATCTAAAGACATGTTGTTCATTAAGTGATAAGAAATTCGTTACCGTTCTTGAGATATTTGAAAAAGATTGTTTTAGGGGCCGACCCCTTATCTCCTTATAGGGGCCATTTTACGAATTTTTGGTTGTTACATATCATTACAAACATTATTCTGAGCATCTTTTCTTATATGATGCTTTTCAAAATATTTCTCCTTTTTAAGATGTAAATGATCAAAATATTGGACTTCTAGCCCCTTAAAACCCCTAATTATGTAACATATCAGCAATTTTTAATCATGTATAGATAACTAACGAGAAGATAAACAATTTTGCTTCTATAACACATTATAAAATATTTCTTATTAAAGAGATACAGATAATTGACTTTAGACCCTTCTGGGCCCCTAATATGAGGGGCCAGCCCCTTTTTCTTGATGTCAGATGAAAGCTCTTGTATATATAAACTTTTATTGTTCTATATATGATAACAAAATATTTATTACAAAAAAGATATTCGTGATCAAGTCTCAAATTTCCCCAAAATTGTCAAAAAAAGTTAACATCAACATTTTCAGGTCCAGGCGAGCTTCAAGCACAATGCCTTCTGGTGAAATCTAAAACAAGCATGCAAATCTACCATAACCACTCTATCTTGCATAAAAATTTCAAGTCTTTAACTATAACGGTTTTTGAGAACACGCGTGGACAAAATCATGATCCAAAAAACACGAAAAAGGGAGATAATTCAAAAGCGGAAGTGAATTTTCAGACAGAAAGTGGGATGCAAAGAGACATTCACCTAAGACATCATCCCTGTAAAAATCATTAAAATCGATAAAGAAATGGCCGAGAAATTAAGGGTGTCTACCAAGAAGAATAATAATAACTAGACACGATCTCGTTGCGAGCAACGAGGAGGTCTTCCGTCTGATTTTAGAATTTGAGATACATGTACTACCTTGATTTTGCTATTTAACAGCTAAACATGATTTAAAATAGAAGAAAATGGTCTACATTCTACGGGCCAGATACTATTTTGTTTCAGGTGTTTAGTTGAAAACATTTATACCCCTCTTGGTCTCTTATTAGAGGGGTCAGCCCCTTTTTATTAATATCAAATGAAAGGTCATTTACTTTTAAAGACATTTTGCTTAAGGTAGTATGAGTGTGAGGATTTTTAACACAAAGCGGAATGAATGTTGCATTCAATGCAACGTCATTTGAAGTGTATTTAAAACATTAAATGATTAATTATGATGTGCATTTATCTTTAGAGCATAAAATTTTCGATAAAAAATAAGAACTAAAATACATGCATTGTCATCGAGTACGGCTTGTTTGTTTTACGACAACTGACCCGTTTCCGATTTACACAGTAACTACAGCGCGCAACTTCCCGAACTGACAGACGACTGTCACGACCGACCATTACACGTGCCAAGGGCGGCTCTGTTATCCACAGACAGAAATTTTGACACAATCTGAGGTGGATGCGGTGTCATCTGTATTTTAAAAAACCCGGTAAGTCATATTATAGTTCATCAATGTCGGCATCAACGATCACGGAGGCTCCAAATTATACATATCCCTAGTCGATACCAGACCATGTGCATGTGTGCCATGTATCTAGTCATTATACAAATGTTGTTGGAATTCATATATTATCAAGGAATCAGCTTTTTCAGTTTCAAGATATGTTGATCGATTAAGTGATTCGTGTTGCTTTGTTGATTATTTTTTCTTTCGGTTAGAGTTATTCCCCGTTGTGAAATAGAAAGTACATACAACCTGACATTTGTAAACAAACTGCTCGGGGATTGCAAGGAAACTATATAATCTGCAATGTATGCGAAAGCAAGTTTAGAGATATTTTATTGAATTAATCAATATTTGTGCAAGATTGATAAACATCAGGTGATATTATTGGCAACCAAGATAAATAATGACAAACTGTTGTCTTTGTTCAGCTACAGTACAGTACATGCATCTTTCCCCCTGAAATGTGGTTGACACTAGCAATCAACTCATACACTAATACGTTCATACCCAGTTATGAATAGGAGATATTTTGTTTTGGAAAACGTCTGTAAAAGTGAATGAATTTGATTCAGAATACTAATTCAAATTGTGTATAGAAAACTTCAAACAAAAGCATGTCAATACTCCATGTGTGACACCACCATGGGCATGCAGTGCAGTGCAAAACTGGTACACAAGTCAAATGTTAAACTTTAATTGACAATCAAACTTAAACTTGCATTGCAACTTAGATTTTTATTAGTAATTTTATTCCAGATGAATTCCTTTTAATATTTTTATTTATACATGGTGAGGATTGATAAGGAATAGAAATGTGCATATGAATAAGTCATGTCATGGTTGTGGTGTGAAAACAATTAACAATGTACTACTGTATATGGTAAGTGTCTGTCAATATGTTGAGAGAATAGTGAAGATGTGTCATAAGTTTTTTTTAATGAGTATTTATAATTAGATAACCTGTTTTGATTTTAAGTTAAACATGTTAAAAATTATAATTACTCGATAGCATGTGGTATTATATACTACATGTATTTATTCAATAAAGAACCAGCATGGGGCATATTTGCATATGTTCTTTAAATATCTTTTTTTTTCACAGGCAACAGAATACATCTACAAACAGCTTTAGGAAAGGAACTTCATATGTGTCTTGATGTGCTTTAGAGGAGCCTCGATCATCATATAGAAAAATACCAGCTCTTATGGAAACTCCAAATGCACAATTATGAACAATGACCAATGCAACAGAAATTATCTTTGACTTGAAAGCAACTGGTTTAGGTATTGGTACAATCATTTTGCCCCTCCGGCCATGACCTTTCAGTTTGGTCTACGTTTGAAAAACTTTTAGGCCTAAGAAAAAAAATTGTTTGTTTCCGCTTTCCCGACCGACCCTAGCTTTTTTACATCAACTATATATTTATAATATCATTTTTGTGTTTTCTTTAGACCAGCTTAATAGTCAGGAATGATATTAAAAGAATTTCTCATTTTATACCATTTAGCAGTGTCAGTATCTAACCAGCATGTATGGATACTCTAATATTAAAGGAAAAAAAAATATTTGAAAAAATAAAAAAAAATTCTGACCGACCGACCCTACTTTTTTTCAGCATGAAAGCGGAAACAAACTATTTTTTTGTTAGGCCTTACCAGGGCTGTCATTTACAAACTTGTACTCCTTGTGATAGTCAAAACTTTTTTATGTCGAGTAAAATTTAAGCCTAGTGGCTAGTGCATAATTTTAAATGGTTAGTGATAGGGCTTTCATATGTATTCCTTTGCTTTATTATATATATATTTAATATATATATTTGTAGTTGGCACAGGAGTAATATATTTGTCATATATAATTAATAAACCATCTCATCTAGTTTAGCAAAGCGTAAAACATTTTACTGTTTTTCAGCCAGAACATCACATATACTGCAGATTTCTTCCATCAATGGAGAAAACCACTCCAACCAGTTCATACTGCCAAAGATTCCAGTTCATCCAAAAGAAAGAGAAATAACTGGAATTAGGACAAAGGACAAGAAAATATACCACAATGACAAAGAACTAAAAGCAGTGAACATTAGTACAGGTCTTACAAGCTGTTTGGATTTTTTTGTGTAGCTTTTTCATCAATCTCTTCTGTCTTGTGGAATTATTAAAAAAAATTGTAACACAGTTCATGGTTTTTGAGACACTCTTCCATGAATCAAGTCAGGTGTTGGCTTTAATTAACAGTCTGCCTATTATTTTTTCAAATAATTGTTATATTGCTTATATATTATAAAATTTGAATCATGTTCAATTTCAATACATATAAGTTTAATTTAGAATATTAATTATTGCAAAGAAAAGTTGTTTAGAGGAAATTTGGACTGAAAATTTTCAAACTGGCTCCACTCATTTTTCTGATATTGGGACACATTGATCATTTGTTAAATAACATGCTATTTTCATTTTCATTACTCTGTATGTTGAGAAAATGTGATTACAATTCACATTTCTCATGTATTTCATTGTGAGTCAATGGACGATAGAGATGGCATATTATTGTGAGGATCGACTGTCTTATATATATGAAACACTAACCATGTTAATTTTTTATGTTACAAATGATATTTGTTCAGATAATATATAGTTGATGTAATATACTTTCTTGTTCAATTTCCATTTTTTATTGAATTTAATTTAGAGCAGTCGTAGAGAATGGTGAACATTTTGTAGAGAAAAGTTGTTCAGAGGAAATTCGGGCTGAATATTTTGAAAATTGCTCCACTCTTTTTTCTTAAATTTCAACACATTGATGAATTGTTGTCATACTTTATGAAAAGTACATTGTTTTTTTATTTCCATTACTCTGTGTGTTGAAAAATATCTGATAACGATTCACATGTCTCATATTTCAATGTGAGTCAATGGACAATATAGATAGCATTGTGAGGACATAATATGAAACATAAACCATGTTAATTTTTTTATATTATAAGTGATATTTGTTAAGGTAATATATAGGTCATGAAATATGGTATCTTGTTCATTTCCATTTTTTTATTTGATTGTAATTGAAAGAAATTTAGAGCAGTTGTAGAGAATGATTAACATTTTGTAAAGAAAAGCTGTTTAGAGAAAATTTGGGCTGAATATTTTGAAAATGGCTACACTCTTTTTTCTGAAATTTGGACACAGTGATTAATTGTTGTTATATTTTATAAATATAAGTTGCTTTTTCTGTTTCCATTACTCTGTCTGTGCTTTACAATTTGATTACTATCCAAAATTTATGGTAATTGCTGTGACAAATTGGACATCATAGGTGGCGCCGCAAGCGAAGCGAACAGTTTGTTATAATTTTTTTTATTGTTTTATATTGTCAATCAGATGCTAAATGTTTAATAAAAATTGATATTTTGAAAATTTTGTGTCATCTTTCACTTAAATATTAAAATTTATATAAGGGGTATATTTTTAAGGAAAACATAACACGGAGTTACCTCCCTTAGTTGGCCAGCCACTAGGGGCAAACGGCTACACTCTTTTTGTTTATTTTATACTCAAGTATTGTTTATACATATGTGTATCCACTGATATCAAAATCATTTGGTTTCCATTACTTTGATCTCACACTCATACTACCTTAACAAGTGTTAATTCGATACCGTTCTTGAGATATCCGAGAAAGAACATTTTAGAGGCTGGTCCCTTATCTCCTTATTGGGGCGGCTGTACAAAATTTTGAAGGTTGCATATTGTAAAAAAATATTTTTCCTTTTTGAGTTATAGGTGTTCAAAACTTTGGACTTTTGACCCCTAAAAACCCCTAATTACGTAACACAGTAGAAAATCATAATACTGTTAGGCTACATAACTGTAAGATAAACATATTTGCTTCTATAATTTATTACAAAATATCCCTCAGTAAATGGTTATAGATAAAAGACTTTAGAGCCCTTTAGGTCCCTTGTTTGAGGGGCCAGCCTCTTTTTCTTGGTACCAAATGAAAGGTCGTTTAATATTTAAGACATTTTGTTCAACAAGTGTTTAGAAATTCGATTCCGTTCTTGAGATATCTGAGAAAGAACGTTTTAGGGGCCGGTCCCTTATCTCCTTATTGGGGCCGCTGAACAAAATTTTGAAGGTTACATATTGTTAAGTACATCATTTTGAGCATCTCTTCTTCTATACTGCAATTCAAAATATTTTTCCTTTTTGAGTTATTGATGATCAAAGTTTTGGACTTTTGACCCCTAAAAACCTCTAATTACGTCACACATGAGAAAATCATAATACTGTTAGGCTACATAACTGTAAGATAAACATATTTTACTGCTAGGCTACATAACTGTAAGATAAAAATATTTGCTTCTATAATTTATTACAAAATATCCCTCAGTAAAGGGTTATAGATAAAAGACTTTAGAGCCCTCAAGGTCCCTAGTTTGAGGGGCCAGCCCCTTTTTTTGGTATCAAATGAAAGGTCATTTAATATTTAAGACATTTTGTTCAACAAGTGTTTATAAATTCGTTATCGTTCTTGAGGTATCTGAGAAAGAACGTTTTAGGGGCCGGTCCCTTATCTTCTTATTGGGGCCGCTAAACAAAATTTTGAAGGTTGCATATTGTTCATTACATCATTTTGAGCATATCTTCTTCAATACTGCATTTCAAAATATTTTTCCTTTTTGAGTTATAGGTGATCAAAGTTTTGGACTTTTGACCCCTAAAAACCCCTAATTACGTAACACATGAGAAAATCATAATACTGTTAGTCTACATAACTGTAAGATAAACATATTTGCTTCTATAATTTATTACAAAATATCCCTCAGTAAAGGGTTATAGATAAAAGACTTTAGAGCCCTTTAGGTCCCTAATTTGAGGGGCCAGCCCCTTTTTCTTGGTATCAAATGAAAGGTCATTTAATATTTAAGACATTTTGTTCAACAAGTGTTTAGAAATTCGTTATCGTTCTTGAGATATCTGAGAAAGAACGTTTTAGGGGCCGGTCCCTTATCTCCTTTATGGGGCCGCTAAACAAAATTTTGAAGATTTCATATTGTTCATTACATCATTTTGAGCATATCTTCTTCTATACTGCATTTCAAAATATTTTTCCTTTTTGAGTTATAGGTGATCAAAGTTTAGGACTTTTGACCCCTAAAAACCCCTAATTACATAACACATGAGAAAATCATAATACTGTTAGGCTACATAACTGTAAGATAAACATATTTGCTTCTATAATTTATTACAAAATATCCCTCAGTAAATGGTTATAGATAAAAGACTTTAGAGCCCCCTAGGTCCCTAATTTGAGGGGCCAGCCCCTTTTTCTTGGTATCAAATGAAAGGTCTTGTAATTCTTAATTTTTTTGGCATTAAATGTTTTAACAAAATATTTTCAAGAAAAGAGATAAACAAAGAAAACCACGAAAAATGATGACGTTTTTTTAATCTCAATTTTCGGGTCCACGCGAGCTTCAGCGCCTTTTGAGTCGGACAAAAATGAATGCCTAAAGACACATCTTCAATCTTTCATCTACAATCCCTGAAAGTTTGAACTCAATATCTTGAATCGTTAAGGAGAAGATCCCAGGACAAGCCGACCCTCTGAAAATCGCTAAAACGTCAATATCTCAAAAACGGAAATGACGTCATCAAAATAAAAAATTGCGTATAAAGTTCAGATTAGTATCTATCATATCTGAAAATTTGATGAAAATCGGTCGAGTCGTTTTTGAGAAATCGCCTGCACAAAATTTGTTGGAAAAAAAAGAAAAATAATGAAGAACTAGAGCAAAGCTCGTTGCAAAGCAACGAGTGGGTCTTCCGTTAATGTCGAAAGAAAAGCTAGATGTTCCTGTAAGAAGCAGAGCTCTTAAACCAATACCAGGAGTTTTAAAACAAAAAGATATAAAAAATCGAATAATTCTTGGTACGACTTAACAAAATCCGAATGACTTTAAGTACGATTTAACAAAAACCTTACCGATTTCATGAACGACTTGACAAAAAAATCCGAATGTGTTTAAGAACGACTTAACAAATATCGAATCATTCTAGGTACGAGTTAATTTAACTTTGAACATAACACTATTTTCTTAACCAAGAATGTGGAATCAAAATTTCCGGAAAAATCAATTTTTAAAGCCCTATATCTCTGTAATGCATCGTCCGATTTTAAAACGGATTTCAGATTTAAATTAAGCGTAATAAGTTGAACATTTTTGCTTCAATAATATATAACAATTTTTTTTCAGTAAATAGTTATTATTAAAAGACTTTGTAGCCCTCCTGGCCCCTAATTTGAGGGGCCAGCCCCTTTTTCTTGATATCAAATAAAAGGTCTTGCAAATATAAACATATTTTGTTCAACAACTGTTCACGAATTGTTAACCGTTCTAGAGATATCTGAACAACTGTGTTTTAGGGGCCGGCCCAATAAACTCCTTAATGGGGCCACCAACAAAAAAGGTTTAGGTATTATATTATTAAAAACATTATTTTGAGCAACTTTTCTTCTACAATGCTTTTCAAAATATTTCTCCTTTTCTAGCTATTACTGATCAGAGTTTTGGACTTCTGGCCCCTTGAAACCCCTAATTACGTAACATATGACTTAGGTATGGTACTGTATAGATAAATAACTGTACAAAGAATATTTTTGCTTCTATAATATATAACAAATTATTTTTCAGTAAAAAGTTATTATTAATAAACTTAAGAGCCCTCTTGGCCCCTAATTTAAGGGGCCAGCCCTTTTTTCTTGATATCAAATGAAAGATCTCACAAATATAAACATATTTTGTTCAACAAGTGTTCAGGAATTGTTGACCGTTCTAGAGATATCTGAACTAATGTGTTTTAGGGGCCGACCCTTAAACTCCTTACTGGGGCCACCAACAATTTTTTTTAGGTAGCATATTGTTGAGAACATTATTTTAAGCATTTTTTATTCTACAATGCTTTTCAAAATATTTCTCCTTTTCTAGATATTAATGATCAAAGTTTTGGACTTCTGGCCCCTTGAAACCCCTAATTACGTAACATATAATTAAGGTGTGGTACTGTATAGATAAACAGCTGTACAATAAACATTTTTGCTTCTATAATTGATAACAAATTATTGTACAGTAAAGAGTTATTGCAAAAAGACTTTAGAGCCCTCTTGGCCCCTAATTTGAGGGGCCAGCCCCTTTTTCTTGATATCAAATGAAAGCCCGTGGAAATTGAAACAACTTTTGCATTACATGTTTTATTAAAATATTTATACATCAAAAGATATTAGACAAAATGTTAGAAAATTTTGTGAAAAAATTTGGTGCTAATGTTCAGGTTCAGGCGAGCTTCGAGGCCTTGCGCAATTTTAATAATTGGAAGCAGGGGGGTACAACTTTAAACATTTATCTACAATCCTATAAAAATTTGAAGCTTTTATCTTGATTGGTTTCGGAGGAGATGCGTGGACAAAATGACCCTTAAAATTTTACAAAATCGTCAATATCTGAGACCGGAAGTGACGTCATCATTCGGAAATTTAATAATATGTAGCGCCGATGATTCTCTATCAGTCCTGAAAATTTCATGTAAATCGGTTGGATAGTTTTTGAGAAATAACGCTCCAAAAAAGTCAGAAAAAGAAAAAAAAGAATAACTAGAGCAAAGCTCGTTGCAAAGCAACGAGTGGGTCTTCCGTTAATGTCGAAGGTAAAGCTATAAGTTCCTGTAAGAAGCAGAATTTTTAAACCAATAAACATAAGTAACTAAAACAAAAAGAAAAAAATCGAATTATTCTTGGTACGAATTAACAAAATCCGAATTATTCTAAGTACGAATTAACAAAAACCTTATCGATTTCAAGAACGACTTAGCGAATACAAATCGGAATTTTTTTAAGTACGACTTAACAATATTCGAATTATTTTAAGTACGAGTTAATTTCACTTTGAACATAACACTATTTTCTTAACCAAGAATGCGGAATCAAAATTTCCGGAAAAATCATTTTTTTTAAACCCCTATATCTCTGTAAAGCATCGTCCGATTGTAGTACGGATTTTAGATTTAAATTAAGCCTTATGAGTTGAACATTTTTGCTTTTATAGTTATGAACAAATTATTTTTCAGTAAAAAGTTATTATTTAAAGACTTTGTAGCCCTCCTGGCCCCTAATTTGAGGGGTCAGCCCCTTTTCCTTGATATCAAATGAAAGGTCTTGCAAATATAAACATATTTTGTTCAACAACTGTTCACGAATTGTTGACCGTTCTAGAGATATCTGAACTAATGTGTTTTAGGGGCCGACCCTTAAACTCCTTACTGGGGCCACCAACAATTTTTTTTAGGTAGCATATTGTTGAGAACATTATTTTAAGCATTTTTTATTCTACAATGCTTTTCAAAATATTTCTCCTTTTCTAGATATTAATGATCAAAGTTTTGGACTTCTGGCCCCTTGAAACCCCTAATTACGTAACATATAATTAAGGTGTGGTACTGTATAGATAAACAGCTGTACAATAAACATTTTTGCTTCTATAATTGATAACAAATTATTGTACAGTAAAGAGTTATTGCAAAAAGACTTTAGAGCCCTCTTGGCCCCTAATTTGAGGGGCCAGCCCCTTTTTCTTGATATCAAATGAAAGCCCGTGGAAATTGAAACAACTTTTGCATTACATGTTTTATTAAAATATTTATACATCAAAAGATATTAGACAAAATGTTAGAAAATTTTGTGAAAAAATTTGGTGCTAATGTTCAGGTTCAGGCGAGCTTCGAGGCCTTGCGCAATTTTAATAATTGGAAGCAGGGGGGTACAACTTTAAACATTTATCTACAATCCTATAAAAATTTGAAGCTTTTATCTTGATTGGTTTCGGAGGAGATGCGTGGACAAAATGACCCTTAAAATTTTACAAAATCGTCAATATCTGAGACCGGAAGTGACGTCATCATTCGGAAATTTAATAATATGTAGCGCCGATGATTCTCTATCAGTCCTGAAAATTTCATGTAAATCGGTTGGATAGTTTTTGAGAAATAACGCTCCAAAAAAGTCAGAAAAAGAAAAAAAAGAATAACTAGAGCAAAGCTCGTTGCAAAGCAACGAGTGGGTCTTCCGTTAATGTCGAAGGTAAAGCTATAAGTTCCTGTAAGAAGCAGAATTTTTAAACCAATAAACATAAGTAACTAAAACAAAAAGAAAAAAATCGAATTATTCTTGGTACGAATTAACAAAATCCGAATTATTCTAAGTACGAATTAACAAAAACCTTATCGATTTCAAGAACGACTTAGCGAATACAAATCGGAATTTTTTTAAGTACGACTTAACAATATTCGAATTATTTTAAGTACGAGTTAATTTCACTTTGAACATAACACTATTTTCTTAACCAAGAATGCGGAATCAAAATTTCCGGAAAAATCATTTTTTTTAAACCCCTATATCTCTGTAAAGCATCGTCCGATTGTAGTACGGATTTTAGATTTAAATTAAGCCTTATGAGTTGAACATTTTTGCTTTTATAGTTATGAACAAATTATTTTTCAGTAAAAAGTTATTATTTAAAGACTTTGTAGCCCTCCTGGCCCCTAATTTGAGGGGTCAGCCCCTTTTCCTTGATATCAAATGAAAGGTCTTGCAAATATAAACATATTTTGTTCAACAACTGTTCACGAATTGTTAACCGTTCTAGAGATATCTGAACAACAGTGTTTTAGGGGCCGACCCTTAAACTTCTTACTGGGGCCACCAACAAAAAAGTTTTAGGTATTATATTATTAAAAACATTATTTTGAGCAACTTTTCTTCTACAATGCTTTTCAAAATATTTCTCCTTTTCTAGATATTAATGATCAGAGTTTTGGACTTCTGGCCCCTTGAAACCCCTAATTACGTAACATATGACTTAGGAATGGTAATGTATAGATAAATAACTGTACAAAGAATATTTTTGCTTCTATAATATATAACAAATTATTGTTCAGTAAAAAGTTATTATCAATAGACTTAAGAACTCTCTTGGCCCCTAATTTAAGGGGCCAGCCCTTTTTTCTTGATATCAAATGAAAGATCTCGCAAATATAAACATATTTTGTTCAACAAGTGTTCACGTATTGTTGACCGTTCTAGAGATATCTGAACTAATGTGTTTTAGGGGCCGACCCTTAAAGTCCTTACTGGGGCCACCAACAATTTTTTTCTAGGTACAATATTGTTAAGAACATTATTTTAAAATCTTTTTGTTATACAATGCTTTTCAAAATATTTCTCCTTTTCTAGATATTAATGATCAAAGTTTTGGATTTCTGGCCCCTTGAAACCCCTAATAACGTAACATATGATTAAGGTGTGGTACTGTATAGATAAACAGCTGTACAATGAACATTTTTGCTTCTATAATTGATAACAAATTATTGTTCAGTAAAGAGTTATTGCAAAAAGACTTAAGAGCCCTCTTGGCCCCTAATTTGAGGGGCCAGCCCCTTTTTATCGATATCAAATGAAAGCCCGTGAAAATAGAAACAACTTTTACATTACATGTTTTAACAAAATATTTACAGGTTTAAAAATATTTCAGAAAATGTGCAAAATTTTTGTAAAAAAAATTGGTGTCAATTTTCGACCTCAGGCGAGCTTCAACGCCTTGCGTATTATCCATATTATAAAACAATGCGGTACATCTACAGACTTTCATCTACAATCTCTGAAAATTTCAACTTTCTATCGTGAATAGTTTCATAGGAGTTGCATGGACAAAATGACCCTTAAAATTTCATTAAAACGTCAATATCTTAAACCGGAAGTGACGTCATCAAAAAATGTAACTAAAAATATCTGTCCCCTCCGATGCTGTATAAGTCCTGAAAATTTGGTGCAAATCGGATGAATAGTTTTCGAGAAATAAAGCTTTAAAGAAGGCAGAAAAAGAATATTAAGAATAATAATAATAATAGAAAGAAACAGTAGAATAACAAGAGGGTCTTCCGTTGGAAACGGAAGACCCTAATAAAGAACTAGAGCAAAGCTCGTTGCAAAGCAACGAGTGGGTCTTCCGTTAATGTCGAAAGAAAAGCTAGATGTTCCTGTAAGAAGAAGAGCTCTAAAACCAATACCAGGAGTTTAAAAACAAAAAGATATAAAAAATCGAATAATTCTTGGTACGACTTAATAAAATCCGAATGACTTTAAGTACGAATTAACAAAAACCTTAACGATTTCAAGAACGACTTGACAAAAAAATCCGAATGTGTTTAAGAACGACTTAACAAATATCGAATCATTCTAGGTACGAGTTAATTTAACTTTGAACATAACACTATTTTCTTAACCAAGAATGTGGAATCAAAATTTCCGGAAAAATCAATTTTTAAACCCCTATATCTCTGTAATGCATCGTCCGATTTTAAAACGGATTTCAGATTTAAATTAAGCTTAATAAGTTGAACATTTTTGCTTTATATATATATAACAAATTATTTTTCGGTAAATAGTTATTATTAAAAGACTTTGTAGCCCTCCTGGCCCCTAATTTGAGGGCCCAGCCCCTTTTTCTTGATATCAAATGAAAGGTCTTGCAAATATAAACATATTTTGTTCAACAACTGTTCACGAATTGTTAACCGTTCTAGAGATATCTGAACAACTGTGTTTTAGGGGCCAACCCTTAAACTCCTTAATGGGGCCACCAACAAAAAAGGTTTAGGTATTATATTATTAAAAACATTATTTTGAGCAACTTTTCCTCTACAATGCTTTTTAAAATATTTCTCCTTTTCTAGCTATTACTGATCAGAGTTTTGGACCTCTGGCCCCTTGAAACCCCTAATTACGTAACATATGATTTAGGTATGGTACTGTATAGATAAATAACTGTACAAAGAATATTTTTGCTTCTATAATATATAACAAATTATTTTTCAGTAAAAAGTTATTATTAATAGACTTAAGAGCCCTCTTGGCCCCTAATTTAAGGGGCCAGCCCTTTTTTCTTGATATCAAATGAAAGATCTCGCAAATATAAACATATTTTGTTCAACAAGTGTTCAGAAATTGTTGACCGTTCTAGAGATATCTGAACTAATGTGTTTTTAGGGGCCGACCCTTAAACTCCTTACTGGGGCCACCAACAAATTTTTTTAGTTAGCATATTGTTGAGAATTACATTATTTTAAGCATTTTTTCTTCTACAATGCTTTTCAAAATATTTCTCCTTTTCTAGATATTAATGATCAAAGTTTTGGACTTCTGGCCCCTTGAAACCCCTAATTACGTAACATATGATTAAGGTGTGGTACTGTATAGATAAACAGCTGTACAATAAACATTTTTGCTTCTATAATTGATAACAAATTATTGTTCAGTAAAGAGTTATTGCAAAAAGACTTTAGAGCCCTCTTGGCCCCTAATTTGAGGGGCCAGCCCTTTTTTCTTGATATCAAATGAAAGCCCGTGGAAATTGAAACAACTTTTGCATTACATGTTTTAACAAAATATTTATACATCAAAAGATATTAGAGAAAATGTTCGAAAATTTCGTGAAAAAATTTGGTCCTAATTTTCAGGTTCAGGCGAGCTTCGAGGCCTTGCGCAATTTTAATAATTGGAAGCAGGGGGGTACAACTTCAGACTTTAACCTACAATCCTGGAAAAATTTCAAGCTTCTATCTTGATTAGTTTCGTCGGAGATGCGTGGACAAAATGACCCTTAAAAATTTACGAAATCGTCAATATCTGAAACCGGAAGTGACGTCATCATTTGAAAATTTACCAAAATGTAGCGCCGATGATGCTTAATCAGTCCTGAAAATTTCGTGCAAATCGGTTGAACAGTTTTTGAGAAATAATGCTCCAAAAATGTCAGAAAAAGAAAAAAAAGAATAATAACTAGAGCAAAGCTCGTTGCAAAGCAACGAGTGGGTCTTCCGTTAATGTCGAAAGAAAAGCTCGATGTTCCTGTAAGAAGCAGAGCTCTAAAACCAATACCAGGAGTAATTAAAACAAAAAGATATAAAAATTCGAATAATTCTTGGTACGACTTAACAAAATCCGAATGACTTTAAGTACAAATTAACAAAAACCTTAACGATTTCAAGAACGACTTGACAAAAAAAATCCGAATGTGTTTAAGAACGTCTTAACAAATATCGAATCATTCTAGGTACAAGTTAATTTAACTTTGAACATAACACTATTTTCTTAACCAAGAATGTGGAATCAAAATTTCCGGAAAAATCAATTTTCAAACTCCTATATCTCTGTAATGCATCATCCGATTTTAAAACGGATTTCAGATTTAAATTAAGCTTAATAAGTTGAACATTTTTGCTTCAATAATATATAACAAATTATTTTTTAGTAAATAGTTATTATAAAAAGACTTTGTAGCCCTCCTGGCCCCTAATTTGAGGGGCCAGCCCCTTTTTCTTGATATCAAATGAAAGGTCTCGCAAATATAAACATATTTTGTTCAACAACTGTTCACGAATTGTTAACCATTCTAGAGATATCTGAACAACTGTGTTTTAGGGGCCGACCCTTAAACTCCTTAATGGGGCCACCAACAACAATTTTCTAGGTATCATATTATTAAAAACATTATTTTGAGCAACTTTCCTTCTACAATGCTTTTCAAAATATTTCTCCTTATATAGATATTAATGATCAGAGTTTTGGACTTCTGGCCCCTTGAAACCCCTAATTACGTAACATATGACTTAAGTATGGTACTGTTTAGATAAAAAGCTGTACAATAAACATTTTTGCTTCTATATACTTGATAACAAATTATTGTTCTGTAAAGAGTTATTGCAAAAAGACTTTAGAGCCCTCTTGGCCCCTAATTTGAGGGGCCAGCCCCTTTTTCTTGATATCAAATGAAAGCCCGTGGAAATAGAAACAACTTTTGCATTACATGTTTTAACAAAATATTTACAGGTTTAAAAATATTTCAGAAAATGTGCAAAATTTTTGTAAAAAAAATTGGTGTCAATTTTCGACCTCAGGCGAGCTTCAACGCCTTGCGTATTATCCATATTATAAAACAATGCGGTACATCTACAGACTTTCATCTACAATCATTGAAAATTTCAACTTTCTATCGTGAATAGTTTCAGAGGAGTTGCGTGGACAAAATGACCCTTAAAATTTCATTAAATCGTCAATATCTTAAACCGGAAGTGACGTCATCAAAAAATGTAACTAAAAACATTCGTCCCCTACGATGCTGTATAAGTCCTGAAAATTTTGTGCAAATCGGATGAATAGTTTTCGAGAAATAAAGCTTTAAAGAAGGCAGAAAAAGAATATTAAGAATAACTAGAGCAAAGCTCGTTGCAAAGCAACGAGTGGGTCTTCCGTTAATGTCGAAAGAAAAGCTAGATGTTCCTGTAAGAAGAAGAGCTCTAAAACCAATACCAGGAGTTTTAAAACAAAAAGATATAAAAAATCGAATAATTCTTGGTACGACTTAACAAAATCCGAATGACTTTAAGTACGAATTAACAAAAACCTTAACGATTTCAATAACGACTTGACAAAAAAAATCCGAATGTGTTTAATAACGACTTAACAAGTATTGAATCATTCTAGGTACGAGTTAATTTAACTTTGAACATAACACTATTTTCTTATCCAAGAATGTGGAATCAAAATTTCCGGAAAAATCAATTTTTAAACCCCTTTATCTCTGTATGCATCGTCCGATTTTAAAACGGATTTCAGATTTAAATTAAGCTTCATGAGTGAACATTTTTGCTTCAATAATATATAACAAATTATTTTTCAGTAAATAGTTATTATTAAAAGACTTTGTAGCCCTCCTGGCCCCTAATTTGAGGGGCCAGCCCCTTTTTCTTGATATCAAATGAAAGGTCTCGCAAATATAAACATATTTTGTTCAGTAAATGTTCACGAATTGTTTACCGTTCTAGAGATATCTGAACAACTGTGTTTTAGGGGCCGACCCTTAAACTCCTTAATGGGGCCACCAACAAAAAAGGTTTAGGTATTATATTATTAAAAACATTATTTTGAGCAACTTTTCTTCAACAATGCTTTTCAAAATATTTCTCCTTTTCTAGCTATTACTGATCAGAGTTTTGGACTTCTGGCCCCTTGAACCCTTAATTACGTAACATATGACTTAGGTATGGTACTGTTTAGATAAATAGCTGTACAAAGAATATTTTTGCTTCTATAATATATAACAAATTATTTTTCAGTAAAAAGATTTTATTAATAGACTTCAGAACCCTCTTGGCCCCTAATTAAAGGGGCCAGCCCTTTTTTCTTGATATCAAATGAAAGATCTCGCAAATATAAACATATTTTGTTGAACAAGTGTTCAGGAATTGTTGACCGTTCTAGAGATATCTGAACCGGTGTGTTTTAGGGGCCGACCCTTCAACTCCTTACTGGGGCCACCAACAAATTTTTTTTAGGTAGCATATTGTTGAGAACATTATTTTAAGCATTTTTTCTTCTACAATGCTTTTCAAAATATTTCTCCTTTTCTAGATATTAATGATCAAAGTTTTGGACTTCTGGCCCCTTGAAACCCCTAATTACGTAACATATGATTAGGGTGTGGTACTGTATAGATAAACAGCTGTACAATAAACATTTTTGCTTCTATAATTGATTACAAATTATTGTTCAGTAAAGAGTTATTGCAATAAGACTTTAGAGCCCTCTTGGCCCCTAATTTGAGGGGCCAGCCCTTTTTTCTTGATATCAAATGAAAGCCCGTAGAAATTGAAACAACTTTTGCATTACATATTTTAACAAAATATTTATACATCAAAAGATATTAGAGAAAATGTTCCAAAATTTCGTGAAAAAATCTGGTGCTAATTTTCAGGTTCAGGCGAGCTTCGAAGCCTTGCGCAATTTTAATAATTAGAAGCAGGGGGGTACAACTTCAGACTTTAATCTACAATCCTGGAAAAATTTCAAGTTTCTATCTTGATTAGTTTCGGAGGAGATGCGTGGACAAAATGACCCTTAAAAATTTACAAAATCGTCAATATCTGAAACCGGAAGTGACGTCATCATTTGAAAATTTGATAATATGTATCGCCGATGATGCTTAATCAGTCCTGAAAATTTCGTGCAAATCGGTTGAATAGTTTTTGAGAAATAACGCTCCAAAAAAGTCAGAAAAAGAAAAAAAAGAATAATAACTAGATCGTTCTCGTTGCGAGCAACGAGTGGGTCTTCCGTCCGATTTTTGAATAAATGAGATAAAACTCATCGTTTTAAAGATAAAACTGTGAGTCTACGCAAAAAAAAAAAACGAAAAAAAAATTTGCGGCACTCGGGGGTTGAACCCGGGTCGCCTGGGCACTGTCCACGACCATAACGACTGAGCTACTCGGGTTCTCGCTTCAAGACTTTGACCCTTAATATCTCGAGAATGCGTTGATTGATTTTAAAACAAATTACATATTCTGAATCAGTAAAAGGGTCACTATCAACCCTACAGAAAAATTTTTTAAAACAAAAAAGTTGAAAAATTCGATTTTTGAAATTTCCTTCCGGTGTCGACCGGAAGTGACGGCGGACATTTTCTTGACCGAGGTACATTAGAAAAAAGATAGATCTATCATCTCTGAAAATTTCAGCTCTAAATCTTTACTCGTTTTTGAGAAACGTCGCAGACAAAATCGACTTTTAAAAATCGTTTAACGACAATAACTTTCAAACGGTAGTGAATATTGAAAAACTGTCGTAGCGGTATAAACTTCAGTTGACAAGGCATTATCCCTGAAAATTTGAACGAAATCGAACAAGCCATCTCCGAGAAATCGCCTGCACAAAATTTGTAAGACAAAAAAAGAATAATAATAATAACTAGATGCGATCTCGTTGCGAGCAACGAGTGGGTCTTCCGTTCGATTTCTCATAAGAAGCGATGATATGAGATTTTAGATATGTCTGGTGTCATGTTATCTCAATTTAAATGAGTTTTAAAATTTCAAAAATCCTATAATTCATCCAATGATTTTGAAAAAAAAGATGTCTATAGACGCAGAAATGCAAGAGCAGTACAAAAGTCATGTTTTAAAATTAGTCTGAGGTCTGTTAACACGATTTAAATGAATTTAAAATTTTTGAAAAATTTAAATTTTATCCAATCAATTCGAGAAAGATGTCATGAGACGTAGAATTGCAAGCGCAACTGATATATTATGTTTCAAAATTAGTATGAGATCATTATACCACGATTTAAATGAGTTTAAAATTTTTGAAAAATTTAAATTTCATCCAATCAATTCGAGAAAGATGTCATCAGACGCAGAATTGGAAGCCCAACTTAAATATCAGGTTTCAAAATTAGTTTAAGATCATTTTACAACGATTTAAATGAGTTTAAAATTTTTGAATAATTTAAATTTCATCCAATCAATTCGAGAAAAATGTCATCAGACGCAGAATTGCAAGTGCAACTTAGATATCATGTTTTAAAATTTGTTTGAGGTCATTTTAACACGATTTAAATGAGTTTAAAATTTTTGAAAAATTTAAATTTCATCCAATCAATTTGAGAAAGATGTCATCAGACGCAGAATTGGAAGCGCAACTTAGATATCATGTTTCAAAATTAGTTTAAGATCATTTTACAACGATTTAATGGGTTTAAAATTTTTGAAAAACTTAAATTTCATCCAATCAATTCGAGAAAGATGTCATCAGACGCAGAATTGCAAGTGCAACTTAGATATTATGTTTCAAAATTAGTCTGAGGTCTTTTTAACACGATTTAATTGAGTTTAAAAATTTTGAAAAATTTAAATTTCATTCAATCATTTCGAGAAAGATATCATCAGACGCAGAATTGCAAGCGCAACTTAGATATCATGTTTCAAAATTAGTCTGAGGTCATTTTAACACGATTTAAATGAGTTTAAAAATTTTGAAAAATTTAAATTTCATCCTTTCAGTTCAAGAAAGATGTCATCAGACGCAGAATTGCAAGCATAACTTAGATATCATGTTTTAAAATTAGTTTGAGATCATTTCACAACGATTTAAATGAGTTTAAAATTTTTGAAAAAATTAAATTTCATCCAATCAATTCGACAAAGATGTTTTCAGACGCAGAATTGCAAGCATAACTTAGATATCATGTTTTAAAATTAGTTTGAGATCATTTCACAACGATTTAAATGAGTTTAAAATTTTTGAAAAAATTAAATTTCATCCAATCAATTCGACAAAGATGTTCTCAGACGCAGAATTGCAAGCGCAACTTAGATATCATGTTTCAAAATTAGTTTAAGATCATTTTACAACGATTTAAATGAGTTTAAAATTTTTGAAAAACTTAAATTTCATCCAATCAATTCGAGAAAGATGTCATCAGACGCAGAATCGCAAGCATAACTTAGATATCATGTTTTAAAATTAGTTTGAGGTCATTTTAATACGATTTAAATGAGTTTAAACTTTTTGAAAAATTTAAATTTCATCCAATCAATTTGAGAAAGATGTCATCAGACGCAGATTCGCAAGCGCAACTTAGATATCATATTTTAAAATTAGTCTGAGGTCATTTAACACAATTTAAATGAGTTTAAAATTTTTGAACAATTTTAATTTCATCCAATCAATTCAAGAAAGATGTCATCAGACGCAGAATCGCAAGCGCAACTTAGATATCATGTTTTAAAATTTGTTTGAGGTCATTTTAACACGATTTAAATGACTTGAAATTGTTTCAAAAAATTAAATTTCATCAAATCGATTTCGAGAAAGATATCATCAGACGCAGAATATATTATTCCTCAAATTTTCAGCATTATATTTTTAATCGTTTTTAAGGAGAACCGCGGATTAAAGAAAATCCATTGCAAATTTTTGACCTTTATTTTGATCCGAGCTAGCTTCCGTTCTCGGAAAGTCCGGACAAAAATTTTTCCTGGAGCGACTAGACTAGCATGTCCTCTATCATTCCTGAAGATTTCAGCTTTCTATCTTCATTCCCTTCTGAGGAGATGCGTGGACAAAAAGTCACGAAAAAATGGCAAAATGGGGGATAAGTCGGAACCGGAAGTGATTTTTACAAAATAAAAAAAAAGATATAAACTTCAAATTATGATAGATCGATGCTAAAAATTTGACGAAAATCGGACGACCCATCTCCGAGAAATCTTCTGCACAAAAATTGTAAAGAAAAAAAAAAGAAAAAAAACTAGATGCGATCTCGTTGCGAGCAACGAGTGGGTCTTCCGTCCGATTTTTCATAAGATGCGATGAGATGAAATTTTGACTGAAGTTTAAATCTGTCTGGTGTCATGTTAACTTGATTTAAAAGACTTTGAAAATTTCGAAAATTTTATAATTCATCTAATGATTTTGAAAAAGATGTCACCAAACGCAGATATGCAAGAGCATTACAAAATTCATGTTTTAAAATTAGTCTGGGGTCATTTTAACACGATTTAAATGAGTTTAAAATTTTTGAAAAATTTTAATTTCATCCAATCAATTCGAAAAAGATGTCATCAAACGCAGAATTGCTAGCGCAACTTAGATATTATGTTTTAAAGTTAGTATGATATCATTTTAACACGATTTGAATAGATTTAAAATTTTTAACAAATTACAATTTCATCCAATCAATTCGAGAAAGATGTCGTCAAACGCAGAATTGCAAGCGCAACTTAGATATCATGTTTTAAAATTAGTTTGAGGTCATTTTAACACGATTTAAATGAGTTTAAGATTTTTGAAAAAAATTAAATTTCATCCAATCAATTCGGGAAAGATTTCATCAGACGCAGAATAGCAAGCGCAACTTTGATATCATGTTTTAAAATTAGTCTGGGGTCATTTTAACACGATTTGAATAGATTTAAATTTTTTAAAAATTTAAATTTCATCCAATCAATTCGAGAAAGATGTCGTCAAACGCAAAATTGCAAGCGCAACTTAGATATCATGTTTTAAAATTAGTCTGGGGTCATTTTAACACGATTTAAATGAGTTTAAAATTTTTGAAAAATTTAAATCTCATCCAATCAATTCGAAAAAGATGTCATCAGACGCAGAATTGCAAGCGCAACTTAGATATTATGTTTTAGATTAGTATGAGATCATTTTAACACGATTTGAATAGATTTAAAATTTTTGAAAAATTTAAATTTCATCCAATCAATTCAGGAAAAATGTCATCAGACGCAGAATTGCAAGCGCAACTTAGATATCTTTGTTTTAAAATTTGTCCGAGGTCAATTTAAGACGATTTAAATGAGTTTAAAATTTTTGAAAAATTTTAAATTTTATCCAATCAATTCGGGAAAGATGTCATAAGACGCAGAATAGCAAGCGCAACTTAGATATCATGTTTTAAAATTAGTCTGCGGTTATTTTGACACGATTTAAATAGATTTAAAATTTTTAACAAATTTAAATTTCATCCAATCAATTCGAGAAAGATGTCATCAAACGCAGAATTGCAAGCGCAACTTAGATATCTTGTTTTAAAATTAGTCTGGGGTCATTTTAACACGATTTAAATGAGTTTAAGATTTTTGAAAAAATTAAATCTTAAACAATCAATTCGGGAAAGATGTCATCAGACGCAGAATAGCAAGCGCAACTTAGATATCATGTTTTAAAATTAGTCTGGGGTCATTTTAACACGATTTGAATAGATTTAAAATTTTTAAAAAATTTAAATTTCATCCAATCAATTCGAGAAAGATGTCAACAGACGCAGAATTGCAAGTGCAACTTAGATGTCATGTTTTCAAGTTAGTATGCTGTCATTTTAACACGATTTAAATGCGTTTAAAAAAATTTAAAAATTTAAATTTCATCCAATCAATTCGAGAAAGGTATCAACAGACGCAGAATTTATCATTCCTCAAATATTCAGCATTATACCTTTATCGTTTTTTAAGGAGATGCGTTAAGTAAGGAAAATTTGTTGGAAATTTTTGACCTATATTTTTATCCCAGTTAGCTTCTTTACTCGGAATTTCCGGAAAATAATTTTTCCAGGAGCGACTAGGCTAGCATGTCCTCTATCATTCCTGAAAGTTTCAGTTTTCTATCTTCACTCGTTTCTGTGGAGTTGCGTGGACAAGAAGTCAAGAAAAAAAGACAAAATGGCGGATAAGTCCGAACCGGAAGTGATTTTTGCAAGATCAAAAATGGGGTATAAACTTCAAATGATGATAGATCGGTGCTGAAAATTTGACGAAAATCGGACGACCCATCTCCGAGAAATCTTCTGCACAAAAATTGTAAAGAAAAAAAAAAGAAAAAAAATAATAAACCTGAAAAAGAAACAATAGAATAATAGAAGGGTCTTCCGCTGAGACGGAAGACCCTAATAAACCTGAAAAAGAAACAATAGAATAATAGAAGGGTCTTCCGCTGAGACGGAAGACCCTAATAAGAAAAGTGAAAAAGAAACAATAGAATAATAGAAGGGTCTTCCGCTGAAGACGGAAGACCCTAATAATAATAATAATAAGAAAAGTGAAAAAGAAACAATAGAATAATAGAAGGGTCTTCCGCTGAAGACGGAAGACCCTAATAAATAAGGTCTGTTTTTGTCTTAATTTAAATGGAACAGTGTTTTTCAACTTGTACTACATTCCAGCAACCCCTTTGTGAAGAGTATTTTTGTTAGAAAATCAAAAAAAAAAATGGAGAGAAAGAAAAGGAGAGAAAGAGCAAATCTTGGCTCCGGCGAGATTAGAGTTATCACACCGGTAATCCACCAATGAAAATGAACTTAGTCAATTGTAGTTCCATACATTTATAGGGAATATTTTTTTCTCTTGCCCGCATTTTGCATTTTCCCATATTTGATTTGAATAAAAATGATATCTCTGATTAGGGAAATTTCTGTAGTTTGTAAATTTGATTCTACTTTTATCGGGAACTATTTCTTAAAGGGCATATAGGCCGACTTCATGGGGTGCGCGCAGTCTGTTTACAAACAGCTTGAAAACACGTGGTTTGGGGGGTAGGCATGTTCGCAGCTAGAAAACTTGAGAAAATGCCGTATCGCATGCGCATTTTTTGATGTTAGATAATGCGTAATGTATCATAGAACACTGCTATCTATCATTTTTCTCACGAGAAAATTATTTCGATTTTTTACGAATTTTTTTCTTACATAGAATTATATAGCCCGAACTTGATTTTCGTCGTAAATAAATCGAAAGTAGAATTTTGAGGTGTGGATCTCGGATTCGGTTAACGACAATTAGGGTAAGTCCTAAAACAATGACTGATGCATTTCACACATGTATTTCAAGCGATGAGATTTTTTTTCGTGTCGTTTACTATTATGTATGACTGTTTTATTTCAACAGGATTGATAAAATCTTTATAAATGTAGAAATAACGAAATCAATAACATGTAAATTTATTCGGTAAAAATTCGATGACAGTAATTTTGACATTTCTAACATTCATAAGTAGTTCACACGCTATCGTAGATACAGACTAAACGGAAAACAAGAAATATACATGCACCAGATATATTTACACGGCTGCTTACATCCCGTGTACTGTGTAAATTTTAATTCCCCGTACATGCAATACTCGCCGTTTGATCTCAGGAATTTCTTCTAAATTGTTCAATCCGCTGCATATTTGGCAGACAATAAGAATAGGGTCCGAGGTACATTTACACGAGATTTCATTAGGATCAAGTGAAGGGTTCGGGAGTTAGAATTTTTTTCTACAGTATATGTCAAGCACGCTAATTGAAACTCAAATGCCCCAAAATTCATAACTCTGTTCAAAATGAAAGAATTGGCCTGGTCATTAGTAGAGTAATCTAGAATAGTATTAGGTTGAAAGTACAGGTCAAAGATCAAGTAAAATCAGGCCAGAAAAACTAAATGATTTTGTGAATCGGGTTGGGGGGGGGGGGGGGGGGTCGGTGCGTGTACTGTGTAAATTTGAATTCCCCGTATAGACAATACGCGCTGTTTGATCTAAGAAATTCCTTCAAAATTGTTCAATCCGCTGCATATTTGGAAGACGGTAAGAATGGGGTCCGAGGTACATTTACACGAAATTTCGTTAGGATTAAGTGAAGGGTTCGGGAGTTAGAATTTTTTTCTACAGTACATGTCAAGCACGCTAATCGAAACTCAAATGTCCCAAAATTCATATCTCTGTTAAAAATGAACGAATTGGTCTGGTCATTAGTACAGTAATCTAGAATGGTAATAGGTTGAAATTAAAGGTCCAAGATCAAAGATCAAGAAAAAGCAGGCCAGAAAAACTAAACGATTTTGTGATTTGGGGGGGGGGGGGGTGGAGTGTCGGTGACTTCTGTATTAAACTTAAAATATTAAATTGTAAATATTACATATAACACAATTACTAAATGATATACATGTGTTAGAACAATGTATAAGCGTGTTATTAAAGATGTAACTATTCATTTTTCTGAACATTTTAACTAGATCTCAATACACAAATACGGGGGAAAGCGCTATTATTGTAACTTCTTTTACAAAATTAAAACGGAAAAGAACAGAATTCATCATTTTAAAGATAAAATCGTAGGTCTAAGCGAAAAATGAGTTGAAAAATTGGGCGGCACTTGAGGCTTGAACCCGGGTCGCCTGGGCATATGTCCAGGACTCTAACGACTGAGCTACTCGGACTCTCGCTTCAGGACTTTGACCCTTAATATCTGGAGAATGCGTTGATCGATTTTAAAACAAATTACATATTCTGAATCAGAAAAAGGGTCACTATCAACCCTACAGAAAAATATTTTAACAAAAAAAAGTTGAAAAATTAAATTTTTTAAATTTGCTTCCGGTGACAAACGGAAGCGACGGCGGCCATTCTCTTGACCGAGGTGCACCAGAAAAACGGTAGATCTATCATCTCTAGAAATTTAATTCCAATATCTTCACTCGTTTTTGAGAAACGTCGCAGACAAAATTGACTTTTAAAAATCGTAAACTGACGATAACTTCCGACAGGAAGTGAATTTTGAAAAACTGTCGCGGCGGTATAAACTTCACATGACGGGGCATTATCCCTGTAAATTTGAAAGAAATCGAAAGAGCCATCTCCGAGAAATCGCCTGCACAAAATTTGTAAGACAAAAAAAGAATAATAATAATAATAACTAGATCGTTCTCGTTGCGAGCAACGAGTGGGTCTTCCGTCCGATTTTTGAAGAAATGAGATAAAACTCATCGTTTTAAAGATAAAATTGTGAGTGTACGCAAAAAAAACGAAAAAAAATTTTTCGGCACTCGGGGCTTGAACCCGGGTCGCCTGGGCACTGTCCACGACCATAACGACTGAGCTACTCGGGCTCTCGCTTCAGGACTTTGACGCTTAATATCTCGAGAATGCGTTGATCGATTTTAAAACAAATTACATATTCTAAATCAGTAAAGGGGTCTCTATCAACTATAAAAAATTCAAAGAAAAATAACAAAAAATAAAAAAGTCGAAAAATTAATTTTTTTTAGTTTCCTTCCGGTGACGACCGGAAGTGACGGCGGACATTCTCTTCACCGAGGTGCACCAGAAAAAAGATAGATCTATCATCTCTGAAAATTTCAGTCCTACATCTTTACTCGTTTTTGAGAAACCTGACAGACAAAATTGACTTTTAAAAAATCGTTTAACGACGATCACTTCCGACCGGAAGTGAATTTTAAAAAACTGTTACGGCGGTACAAACTTCATATGACGGGGCATCATCTCTGAAAATTTGACTAAAATCAGTCGAGCCATATCTGAGAAATCGCCTGCACAAAATCGGTAAGAAAAAAAAAAAAGAATAAGAATAACTAGATCGTTCTCGTTGCGAGCAACGAGTGGGTCTTCCGTCCGATTTTTGAATAAATGAGATAAAACTCAACGTTTTAAAGATAGAATTGTGAGTCTACGCAAAAAAAAACGGAAAACGGAAAAAAAAATTTCGGCACTCGGGGCTTGAACCCGGGTCGCCTGGGCACTGTCCACGACCATAACGACTGAGCTACTCGGGCTCTCGCTTCAGGACTTTGACGCTTAATATCTCGAAAATGCGTTAACCGATTTTGAAACAAATTACATATTTGGAATCAGTAAAAGGGTCACTATCAAACCTATAGAAAATTAATTTAAAATAAAAAAGTTTAAAAATTCGATTTTTGAAATTTACTTCCGGTGCCGACCGGAAGTGACGGCGGACATTCTCTTGACCGAGGTACATCAGGAAAACGGTAGATCTATCATCTCTATAAATTTCAGGCCTTTATCTTTACTCGTTTTCGAGAAACGTCGCAGACAAAATTCACTTTTAAAAATCGTTTAACGACGATAACTTCCGACCGGAAGTGAATTTTCAAAAACTGTCGTTGCGGTATAAACTTCAGATAATGAGGCATTACTCCTGAAAATTTAAAGAAAATCGGGCGAGCCATCTCTGAGAAATCGCCTGCACAAAATTTGTAAGAAAAAAAAAAAGAATAATAATAATAATAAGAAAAGTGAAAAAGAAACAATAGAATAATAGAAGGGTCTTCCGCTGAAGACGGAAGACCCTAACTAGATCGTTCTCGTTGCGAGCAACGAGTGGGTCTTCCGTCCGATTTTTGAATAAATGAGATAAAACTCATCGTTTTAAAGATAAAATTGTGAGTCTACGCAAAAAAAACGAAAAAAAAATTTTGCGGCACCCGGGGCTTGAACCCGGGTCGCCTGGGCAATGTCCACGACCATAACGACTGAGCTACTCGGACTCTCGCTTCAGGACTTTGAGCCTTAATATCTCGAGAATGCGTTCATCGATTTTAAAACGAATTACATATTCTGAATCAGAAAAAGGGTCACTATAGAGTGTAAAAATTTTAAAGAAAAATATTAAAAAATAAAAAAATTCAAAAATTGAATTTTTCAAATTTCCTTCCGGTGACGACCGGAAGTGACGGCGGACATTCTCTTGACGGAGGTGCACCAGAAAATAGGTAGATCTATCATCTCTGAAAATGTCAGCCCTTTATCTTTACTCGTTTTCGAGAAACCTGACAGACAAAATTGACCTTTTAAAATCGTAAACGGACGATAACTTCCGACCGGAAGTGAATTTTCAAAAAGTGATTTGAAAACATCAAATTCAAATAAAAACGCGTTTATCTTGAAAATTTGAACGAAATCGATCCAGCCATCTCCGAGAAATCGTCTGCACAAAATCGGTAAGAAAAAAAAAGAATAATAATAATAACAACTAGATCGTTCTCGTTGCGAGCAACGAGTGGGTCTTCCGTCCGATTTTTGAATAAATGAGATAAAACTCATCGTTTTAAAGATAAAATTGTGAGTCTACGCAAAAAAAACGAAAAAAAAATTTTGCGGCACTCGGGGCTTGAACCCGGGTCGCCTGGGCAATGTCCACGACCATATCGACTGAGCTACTCGGACTCTCGCTTCAGGACTTTGAGCCTTAATATTTCGAGAATGCGTTGATCGATTTTAAAACGAATTACATATTCTGAATCAGAAAAAGGGTCACTATAGAGTGTAAAAATTTTAAAGAAAAATATTAAAAAATAAAAAAATTCAAAAATTAAATTTTTCAAATTTCCTTCCGGTGACGACCGGAAGTGACGGCGGACATTCTCTTGACCGAGGTGCACCAGAAAATAGGTAGATCTATCATCTCTGAAAATGTCAGCCCTTTATCTTTATTCGTTTTTGAGAAACCTGACAGACAAAATTGACTTTTTAAAATCGTAAACGGACGATAACTTCCGACCGGAAGTGAATTTTCAAAAAGTGATTTGAAAACATCAAATTCAAATAAAACCGCGTTTATCTTGAAAATTTGAACGAAATCGATCGAGCCATCTCCGAGAAATCGTCTGCACAAAAACGGTAAGAAAAAAAAAGAATAATAATAACAAGAAGAAACCTGAAAAAGAAACAATAGAATAATAGTAGGGTCTTCCGCTGAAGACGGAAGACCCTAATAATAATAACTAGATCGTTCTCGTTGCGAGCAACGAGTGGGTCTTCCGTCCGATTTTTGAATAAATAAGATAAAACTCATCGTTTTAAAGATAAAATTGTGAGTTAACGCAAAAAAAACGAAAAAAAAATTTTCGGCACTCTGGGCTTGAACCCGGGTCGCCTGGGCACTGTCCGCGACCATAACGACTGAGCTACTCGGGCTCTCGCTTCAGGACTTTGACGCTTAATATCTCGAGAATGCGTTGATCGATTTTAAAACAAATTACATATTCTGAATCAGTAAAAGGGTCACTATCAACATAATAGAAAATTATTTTAAAACAATAAACTTGAAAAATTCGATTTTTGAAATTTCCTTCCGGTGACGACCGGAAGTGACGGAAGACATTCTCTTGACCGAGGTACACTAGAAACAAGATAGATCTATCAGTTTTGAAAATTTCAGCTCTAAATCTTTACTCGTTTTTGAGAAACGTTGCAGACAAAATTGACTTTTAAAAATCGTTTGACGACAATAACTTCCGACCGGAAGTGAATTTTGAAAAACTGTCGCAGCGGTATAAACTTCAGTTGACAAGGCATTATCCCTAAAAATTTGAACGAAATCGAACAAGCCATCTCCGAGAAATCGCCTGCACAAAATTTGTAAGACAAAAAAAGAATAATAATAACTAGATCGTTCTCGTTGCGAGCAACGAGTGGGTCTTCCGTCCGTTTTTTGAGTAAATGAGATAAAACTAATCGTTTTAAAGATAAAATTGTGAGTCTACGCAAAAAAAAACGAAAAAAAAATTTTCGGCACTCGGGGCTTGAACCCGGGTCGCCTGGGCACTGTCCACGACCATAACGACTGAGCTACTCGGGCTCTCGCTTCAGGACTTTGACGCTTAATATCTCGAGAGTGCGTTGATCGATTTTAAAACAAATTACATATTCTGAATCAGGAAAAGGGTCACTATCAGCTACAAAAATATGAAAGAAAAATATTAAAAAATAAAAAAAATCAAAAATTTGAATTTTTGAATTTCCGTCTGGTGACGACCGGAAGTGACAGCGGACATTTTCTTGACCCAGGTGCAAGACAAAAATGCTATGTCTAGCATCCCTAAAACTTTCAGCCCTCTATCTTTGCTCGTTTTCTAGATCTCTAGCCGACAAAATTGACTTTTAAAAATCGTAAACGGACGATAACTTCCGATCGGAAGTGAATTTTAAAAAATCGATCAGAAAACATCAACTTCAGATAAATGCGCGTATATCTTAAAAATTTGAACGAGATCGATCCAGTAATCTCCGAGAAATCGTCTGCACAAAATCGGTAAGAAAAAAAAGAATAATAATAATAATAATAAGAAAAGTGAAAAAGAAACAATAGAATAATAGTAGGGTCTTCCGCTGAAGACGGAAGACCCTAATAATAACTAGATAGTTCTCGTTGCGAGCAACGAGTGGGTCTTCCGTCCGATTTTTGAATAGATGAGATAAAACCCATCGTTTTAAAGATAAAATTGTGAGTGTACGCAAAAAAAAACGAAAAAAATTTTTGCGGCACGCGGGGCTTGAACCCGGGTCGCCTGGGCACTGTCCACGGCCATAACGACTGAGCTACTCGGGCTCTCGCTTCAGGACTTTGACGCTTAATATCTCGAGAATGCGTTGATCGATTTTAAAACAAAATACATATTCTGAATCAGTAAAAGGGTCACTATCAACCCTGCAGAAAAATATTTTAAAACAAAAAAGTTGAAAAAATCGATTTTTAAAATTTTCTTCCGGTGACGACCGGAAGTGTCGGCGGACATTCTCTTGACCGAGGTACATTAGAAAAAAGATAGATCTATCATCTCTGAAAATTACAGCTCTAAATCTTTACTCGTTTTTGAGAAACGTCGCAGACAAAATCGACTTTTAAAAATCGTTAAACGACAATAACTTCCGACCGGAAGTGAATTTTGAAAAACTGTCGTAGCGGTATAAACTTCAATTGACGAGGCATTATCCCTGAAAATTTGAACGAAATCGAACAAGCCATCTCCGAGAAATCGCCTGCACAAAATTTGTAAGACAAAAAAAGAATAATAATAATAATAATAATAAGAAAAGTGAAAAAGAAACAATAGAATAATAGAAGGGTCTTCCGCTGAAGACGGAAGACCCTAATAAGAAAAGTGAAAAAGAAACAATAGAATAATAGAAGGGTCTTCCGCTGAAGACGGAAGACCCTAATAAGAAAAGTGAAAAAGAAACAATAGAATAATAGAAGGGTCTTCCGCTGAAGACGGAAGACCCTAATAATAAAGAAAAAGAAACCGTAGAATAACAAGAGGGTCTTCCGTTGGAAACGGAAGACCCTAATAATAATAATAGAAAGAAACAGTAGAATAACAAGAGGGTCTTCCGTTGGAAACGGAAGACCCTAATAACTAGAGCAAAGCTCGTTGCAAAGCAACAAGTGGGTCTTCCGTTAATGTCGAAAGAAAAGCTAGATGTTCCTGTAAGAAGCAGAGCTCTAAAACCAATACCAGGAGTAATTAAAACAAAACGAAATAAAAATTCGAATAATTCTTGGTACGACTTAACAAAATCCGAATGACTTTAAGTACAAATTAACAAAAACCTTAACGATTTCAAGAACGACTTGACAAAAAAAATCCGAATGTGTTTAAGAACGTCTTAACAAATATCGAATCATTCTAGGTACGAGTTAATTTAACTTTGAACATAACACTATTTTCTTAACCAAGAATGTGGAATCAAAATTTCCGGAAAAATCAATTTTTAAACTCCTATATCTCTGTAATGCATCATCCGATTTTAAAACGGATTTCAGATTTAAATTAAGCTTAATAAGTTGAACATTTTTGCTTCAATAATATATAACAAATTATTTTTCAGTAAATAGTTATTATAGAAAGACTTTGTAGCCCTCCTGGCCCCTAATTTGAGGGGCCAGCCCCTTTTTCTTGATATCAAATGAAAGGTCTCGCAAATATAAACATATTTTGTTCAGTAAATGTTCACGAATTGTTTACCGTTCTAGAGATATCTGAACAACTGTGTTTTAGGGGCCGACCCTTAAACTCCTTAATGGGGCCACCAACAAAAAAGGTTTAGGTATTATATTATTAAAAACATTATTTTGAGCAACTTTTCTTCAACAATGCTTTTCAAAATATTTCTCCTTTTCTAGCTATTACTGATCAGAGTTTTGGACTTCTGGCCCCTTGAACCCTTAATTACGTAACATATGACTTAGGTATGGTACTGTTTAGATAAATAGCTGTACAAAGAATATTTTTGCTTCTATAATATATAACAAATTATTTTTCAGTAAAAAGATTTTATTAATAGACTTCAGAACCCTCTTGGCCCCTAATTAAAGGGGCCAGCCCTTTTTTCTTGATATCAAATGAAAGATCTCGCAAATATAAACATATTTTGTTGAACAAGTGTTCAGGAATTGTTGACCGTTCTAGAGATATCTGAACCGGTGTGTTTTAGGGGCCGACCCTTCAACTCCTTACTGGGGCCACCAACAAATTTTTTTTAGGTAGCATATTGTTGAGAACATTATTTTAAGCATTTTTTCTTCTACAATGCTTTTCAAAATATTTCTCCTTTTCTAGATATTAATGATCAAAGTTTTGGACTTCTGGCCCCTTGAAACCCCTAATTACGTAACATATGATTAAGGTGTGGTACTGTATAGATAAACAGCTGTACAATAAACATTTTTGCTTCTATAATTGATTACAAATTATTGTTCAGTAAAGAGTTATTGCAATAAGACTTTAGAGCCCTCTTGGCCCCTAATTTGAGGGGCCAGCCCTTTTTTCTTGATATCAAATGAAAGCCCGTAGAAATTGAAACAACTTTTGCATTACATATTTTAACAAAATATTTATACATCAAAAGATATTAGAGAAAATGTTCCAAAATTTCGTGAAAAAATCTGGTGCTAATTTTCAGGTTCAGGCGAGCTTCGAAGCCTTGCGCAATTTTAATAATTAGAAGCAGGGGGGTACAACTTCAGACTTTAATCTACAATCCTGGAAAAATTTCAAGTTTCTATCTTGATTAGTTTCGGAGGAGATGCGTGGACAAAATGACCCTTAAAAATTTACAAAATCGTCAATATCTGAAACCGGAAGTGACGTCATCATTTGAAAATTTGATAATATGTATCGCCGATGATGCTTAATCAGTCCTGAAAATTTCGTGCAAATCGGTTGAATAGTTTTTGAGAAATAACGCTCCAAAAAAGTCAGAAAAAGAAAAAAAAGAATAACTAGAGCAAAGCTCGTTGCAAAGCAACGAGTGGGTCTTCCGTTAATGTCGAAAGAAAAGCTAGATGTTCCTGTAAGAAGCAGAGCTCTGAAACCAATATCAGGAGTTTTAAAACGAAAAGATATAAAAAATCGAATAATTCTTGGTACGACTTAACAAAATCCGAATGACTTTAAGTACGAATTAACAAAAACCTAAACGATTTCAAGAACGACTTGACAAAAAAAATCCGAATGTGTTTAAGAACGACTTAACAAATATCGAATCATTCTAGGTACGAGTTAATTTAACTTTGAACATAACACTATTTTCTTAACCAAGAATGTGGAATCAAAATTTCCGGAAAAATCAAATTTTAAAGCCCTATATCTCTGTAATGCATCGTCCGATTTTAAATCGGATTTCAGATTTAAATTAAGCTTAATAAGTGGAACATTTTTGCTTCAATAATATATAACAAATTATTTTTCAGTAAATAGTTATTATTAAAAGACTTTGTAGCCCTCCTGGCCCCTAATTTGAGGGGCCAGCCCCTTTTTCTTGATATCAAATAAAAGGTCTTGCAAATATAAACATATTTTGTTCAACAACTGTTCACAAATTGTTAACCGTTCTAGAGATATCTGAACAACTGTGTTTTAGGGGCCGACTCTTAAACTCCTTAATGGGGCCACCAACAAAAAAGGTTTAGGTATTATATTATTAAAAGCATTATTTTGAGCAACTTTTCTTCTACAATGCTTTTCAAAATATTTCTCCTTTTCTAGCTATTACTGATCAGAGTTTTGGACTTCTGGCCCCTTGAAACCCCTAATTACGTAACATATGACTTAGGTATGGTACTGTATAGATAAATAACTGTACAAAGAATATTTTTGCTTCTATAATATATAACAAATTATTTTTCAGTAAAAAGTTATTATTAAAAGACTTAAGAGCCCTCTTGGCCCCTAATTTAAGGGGCCAGCCCTTTTTTCTTGATATCAAATGAAAGATCTCGCAAATATAAACATATTTTGTTCAACAAGTGTTCAGGAATTGTTGAGCGTTTTAGAGATATCTGAACTAATATGTTTTAGGGGCCGACCCTTAAACTCCTTACTGGGGCCACCAACAAATTTTTTTTAGGTAGCATGTTGTTGAGAACATTATTTTAGACATTTTTTCTTCTACAATGCTTTTCAAAATATTTCTCCTTTTGTAGATATTAATGATCAAAGTTTTGGACTTCTGGCCCCTTGAAACCCCTAATTACGTAACATATGATTAAGGTGTGGTACTGTATAGATAAACAGCTGTACAATAAACATTTTTGCTTCTATAATTGATAACAAATTATTGTTCAGTAAAGAGTTATTGCAAAAAGACTTTAGAGCCCTCTTGGCCCCTAATTTGAGGGGCCAGCCCTTTTTTCTTGATATCAAATAAAAGCCCATGGAAATTGAAACAACTTTTGCATTACATGTTTTAACAAATTATTTACATGTTAAAAGATATTTTACAAAACGTGTTAAACTTTTGCCAAAAATTTTGGTGCTGATTTTCGACCTCGGGCGAGCTTCGGCGCCTTGCGCATTTTCCACAATGTCAAATACAGAGGATCATCTACAGACATCCATCGACATATTCCTGAAAGTTTCACGTTTCTATACCCTTTAGTTTCGGAGGAGTTACGTGGACAAAATGGTCCTTAAAAATTTACAAAATCTTCAAAATCTCAAACCGGAAGTGACGTCATCCGCCCGAAATTTTATAATCGCAAGCACGTTTAATGTTCTATCAGTCCTTAAAATTTGGTGAAAATCAACCAAATAGTTTTTGAGTTATAGCTCTCGAAAAATGTCAGAGGAAAAATAATATAAAATAATAATAAAAAGAAACCGTAGAATAACAAGAGGGTCTTCCGTTGGAAACGGAAGACCCTAATAATAATAAAGAAAAAGAAACCGTAGAATAACAAGAGGGTCTTCCGTTGGAAACGGAAGACCCTAATAATAATAATAGAAAGAAACAGTAGAATAACAAGAGGGTCTTCCGTTGGAAACGGAAGACCCTAATAACTAGAGCAAAGCTCGTTGCAAAGCAACAAGTGGGTCTTCCGTTAATGTCGAAAGAAAAGCTAGATGTTCCTGTAAGAAGCAGAGCTCTAAAACCAATACCAGGAGTAATTAAAACAAAACGAAATAAAAATTCGAATAATTCTTGGTACGACTTAACAAAATCCGAATGACTTTAAGTACAAATTAACAAAAACCTTAACGATTTCAAGAACGACTTGACAAAAAAAATCCGAATGTGTTTAAGAACGTCTTAACAAATATCGAATCATTCTAGGTACGAGTTAATTTAACTTTGAACATAACACTATTTTCTTAACCAAGAATGTGGAATCAAAATTTCCGGAAAAATCAATTTTTAAACTCCTATATCTCTGTAATGCATCATCCGATTTTAAAACGGATTTCAGATTTAAATTAAGCTTAATAAGTTGAACATTTTTGCTTCAATAATATATAACAAATTATTTTTCAGTAAATAGTTATTATAGAAAGACTTTGTAGCCCTCCTGGCCCCTAATTTGAGGGGCCAGCCCCTTTTTCTTGATATCAAATGAAAGGTCTCGCAAATATAAACATATTTTGTTCAACAACTGTTCACGAACTGTTAACCGTTCTAGAGATATCTGAACAACTGTGTTTTAGGGGCCGACCCTTAAACTCCTTAATGGGGCCACCAACAACAATTTTTTAGGTATCATATTGTTAAAAACATTATTTTGAGCAACTTTCCTTCTACAATGCTTTTCAAAATATTTCTCCTTATATAGATATTAATGATCAGAGTTTTGGACTTCTGGCCCCTTGAAACCCCTAATTACGTAACATATGACTTAGGTATGGTACTGTTTAGATAAAAAGCTGTACAATAAACATTTTTGCTTCTATACTTGATAACAAATTATTGTTCAGTAAAGAGTTATTGCAAAAAGACGTCAGAGCCCTCTTGGCCCCTAATTTGAGGGGCCAGCCCCTTTTTCTTGATATCAAATGAAAGCCCGTGGAAATAGAAACAACTTTTGCATTACATGTTTTAATAAAATATTTACAGGTTTAAAAATATTTCAGAAAATGTGCAAAATTTTTGTAAAAAAAATTGGTGTCAATTTTCGACCTCAGGCGAGCTTCAACGCCTTGCGTATTATCCATATTATAAAACAATGCGGTACATCTACAGACTTTCATGTACAATCCTTGAAAATTTCAACTTTCTATCGTGAATAGTTTCAGAGGAGTTGCGTGGACAAAATGACCCTTAAAATTTCATTAAATCGTCAATATCTTAAACCGGAAGTGACGTCATCAAAAAATGTAACTAAAAACATTCGTCCCCTACGATGCTGTATAAGTCCTGAAAATTTGGTGCAAATCGGATGAATAGTTTTCGAGAAATAAAGCTTTAAAGAAGGCAGAAAAAGAATATTAAGAATAATAATAATAATAGAAAGAAACAGTAGAAAAACAAGAGGGTCTTCCGTCGGAAACGGAAGACCCTAAAAAGAAACCGTAGAATAACAATAGGGTCTTCCGTTGGAAACGGAAGACCCTAAAAAGAAACCGAAGAATAACAATAAGGTCTTCCGTTGGAAACGGAAGACCTTAATAATATAGAAGAATGAGAAACAGTAGAAAAACAGTAAGGTCTTCCGTTGGAAACGGAAGACCTTAATAATAATAAGAAAAGTGAAAAAGAAACAATAGAATAATAGAAGGGTCTTCCGCTGAAGACGGAAGACCCTAATAATAAAAAGAAACAATAGAATAACAAGAGGGTCTTCCGTTGGAACGGAAGACCCTAATAAAACACTAACTAAACGTGGATTTCAGATAATACAACAGATGAAATGCCTCATATGAATTAAGGTAGCAAAACAAGCTAAATACGCATTAACATTTTTAAACTATCTTGTGTATGATAGTTGTCCACATTTCTATCAATTATTGATGTTTGTTTGACAGACGTTATCTTGTATTCTCTTCTGTGTAGCCGGTAGTATGCTGTGTAAAGGATACTGTGTGAGTGACTGTTGGTATGAGTATAGAGCAGCCTGGAGGTTCCCTGTGATCTGTTGACAGATCCCCAGGATCTCCCAGGAGATGTCCCTGTATAGATCAGGTACATACAGTCCCTCATAACGGTGAACTAGGACCTGTAGCTCATCTAGAGCTGCTTGTGATAATGTTGTATCAATGTGTCTGTAACACAAGAACTCTAGGAAATGTAACATTACTAACACTGGGATATTTAATGTAAGATATTTGTTCTGTAGAGCATACTGTTGTTCTGGTATAAGTTCATAAATATAACAGATTCTGTTGTTTATTATGATATCCATAACCATAGTTTGTCTCATCTTTGTAGACCAGGACTGTCCCCCTACAGCCTCAGTATACCTTTCTCTGTCAATATGTCCCCAATACATCAGATATGGCTGTGCTAAATTGACCTTTATCATCTCTATAACATATAAAGCTTCCCTGTATCTGTGTCTTGTAATCATACATGGCAATGTATAGCACATCAGAAATCATGATCCAAATTTGGCTGCTATTATCAGCATGTTACAAGATATTTTGTCTGCAATATACATCTGTTTGTTGACACCGGTGTTTTGTACTTGTTTGATGTTATAAAGACAAGACTCTGAAATATGGAGGCTGTAAATGTCTGTAATGTAACAGTTTGATACTGAGGTGATTCTAATAACTGTTCTATTGTATGCATGGCTTTGGTAAGGCCTTCTTGAAATATAGTAAATGGAGTAGGGTCCTTGGAAAGTTCTGCATCAAGATCAATTTCAGACACATTTAGTCTCTCATCTGTATGAACAGAAAGTCTAGGTTTGTACAGGACATCAATGATGTAGAACCTGATAGAGGAACTCTGCAACAGACAGGCCAGACCTTTCTTGTACAGTTCATGTAACTGTAGAAACAATCTGTTTTGTGCTGAGCCATGGACGTTTGTCAGAAACAAGTTGTTTTGTGGGATGAAAAAGTTCGGACAAATCCCCACATACACCCATTTTAGGAGGAGTTTAAAGCAGACCCAGAAACCGGCAGCGAGATTTTGAGGACACCAGTGGAATAGTGTGTTTTTTTTAAACGCCAAGAAAAACTGTTGTCTTTATGTGCTAGGAACACAACAGTTTATTGGTTTCTTCTGATTGTTGATATATAACTTCTTTTAAAAATAGTTTTAACAATCCATATGTCAAAAATTGGCAATGATTCATTGATGTCACAAGTTTATATTCTGCCTCAGAAAAAGAAATTCTGCACTCCTGGTGCTCTCAGAACTGCCAGTGAGAATCAATGTTGTATTAGCTGTGTTGTAATACTCAGACTGTGGTTGTTATACCAGAACATAAAGTCCAGATCTGATCCCTTCAGTCTGAATCCTTCTCTCCGATTTCCACTCGTCATCCTGATGAATGCATTATTAGGTGTAACTCGTCTCTCCACCATCTCACTGATGTCCCTTGACTCCCTCCTGATGGCCACTTGTTGTGAGGTCCCCACTATCTGACACATCCTCACAAACACTGACTCTGACATACGCTGCATTCCCTCACATCTGTTGTTATTTTGCAAATATATATGAAAAACTACTGTCATTATGTTTCTTTGTCAAAATGTATAATGAACAAAATAAAGACTTACTCATTATGTCTATATCTAATTGAAATCAGAAAATATAAATATAATCTACTTACATTCCTAGAGGCAAGGACTCCATATCTATCTGCTTACACCTTTAGTATTTCAACAGATGTGATTTGAGGTCTGTAAGCTTTAATTGAATTTTACCTGATAAGTAAATTGAGGATTAAATCAAAACATACTTTCATAGATATGAATTTTGTCTATTCTCTTAGAGAGAGAACTGATAAGACTCAATAGAAATAACATAAGGTTAAACAAATCTGCTGAAGTGTTGTTTTCATAATTTCCCAAACTGATCCATGGACAATTCCCGGATCTCAGAATTGATTCAAACTTTGATATAAGAATACATATGGAAAATTGTTTAACATCTTTTCAAAAACTACTACCTTATGTGATAACCGAGTATGCAAGACCCTTGATACATATATGGTGTAGATTTTAAAATGTTGAAACTGTAACCTTTTGACCAACTGGGACCCCACGACTTTGAATGTTTAAACAATGACATCCAAACTCATAATTAGTCACAGTATAGGTAAATAGAAAAATATCTTCAGAAATCTTCTAATCCAGAGCGGCAGTGCTATATGAAATTTGCAATATCATAATTATGTATCAAAGCATCTTGATTCGTATTTGTTGCTATGTGATTTAAATGCTATGCAACGCCTTGGTGTTTGTTGTAAAAGATACACTTGAACTGACCGTATCTGTCATTTTTTCAAAAATGTATGAAAAACTCCTCTCATTTTGCTTCTTTATCAAATTATATTCATTAACAAATTAAACATGTACTAATTATATCTATATTTAATTAAAAATAAGAAAATATAGATATAATCGACGTACACTCACAGAGGAAAGGACTCCATACTGTGGTTTCATTAATATTCAAGGGTATCAATTTTCGTGATTAAAGTGAAAATCACAGTTTCAAGAATACGTAAATTCGTGACCAATGACGTTATCAATACAAACTGTTAGTAGAAATTGCACTTCAATGAACATTTATTTTCATGGATAAACTTAACAACGAAATCCACGAAAATTGGTATTCAACGAATATTAATGAAACCACAGTATTTAATGTAAAGTAGTCTAACAACCTTGGAAATTTTAAAACTAATAATAGGTGCTGGATATTTTGTACTTTCATTTTGTTAGACCGATGGGATTTATTTTAATGAACCTAAAGCATTATCTTAAGGTAAGACTTAAGATCTTAAGATGACATTTTTTAAAATAAAGATTGTCCTCAAATCTATAATTATTTTATACATGTATTTTTAAATGTTAAGGTACACCGCCATAAAAATAATTTAATATGCTGTACTCTAGGCGTCTGCGGCATTTTCTGGAGCTGGTCCTAGCTTCACCAAATTTGCATGCATGTGCGGATCCAACAGTTTCCCAAGAGAGGGGGGGGGGGTCAATGGGATATCCTAATTGCCGGAGGGGGGTCTGAGGTATTTTTGGGTAATTTTAATTTATGTGGTGTGTGTACTTGACAGGCTTGAAACCTGACTCTGAGCCAAAGGTTTTGGATGCTGGAGTAGGTTGAAGCTTTTATGGGAGGTTAAAGTTTTTGAAGTAGGTGCTCTTAGAGGGCCATATTTATGTTATTACTGTTTTTTTGGACGAATGGTGTATCTTTTGATACTGATTCACTCAACATGTTTGCATGCTGAATCTGAGCCATATATTTCAGAACCACAGAGCCAATTTTAACAAAAATTAATTTAAATTTGATTGGAACATATTTTTATTGTACATTAATACAATTGGGATTGAGCACAAGTTCCAAATCTTAGACCACCCTCTCTCAACTTGATACAAAGCATCCTTGGGAAAAGGCATTTTATTACTTTGTACAAATGAAGAACCTGGCTCTGGGTTAATTAAATTGTCTTGAAAATTTAGTTTGACTTAAGTCCAAAAATCTGCACACAAAGTTTATGATTAATCTTAAATGAATTGCAAAATAATAACTTTTAAGACTGCTAATAGAAAGACTTCAGATCGTTATTAAGTTTGTTTAAAATGGCGGCACTTATTGTATTTTTTTAAAGAAGTAATGATGGTCATGAAGGCGGATCTCTTGTCCTATGGATTTTTGTCGTAGCCTTTGTAACCCAATTTCAGAGAAGACATAGTTTTACACAGTATTCGAAGCATTGTCAAAGTTAAAAGGGAGGTTAGACTGTCCAAAGTTATTCTACATCTAACGTAACCCACACGCTTAGATTTAGGAAAAATCGTATTTTAGAAAAACAAACACCTATTTAAGTATGATATGTTCAAGTTGGATTTTCCTAAAACACTGCAATCTGTAGAAATTAGAAATGTATATAGAACATTATGGACTCAGACTTAAGTTTGATTTTACTAAGATACTGCAATCTGTAAAATTGTATAAAGTACTTAATGGACGATAAATCAGACTCCCAACGGGATTGTCAGGAAAGATCATTATTGCCTACTTGTGGCTTGAATACTAACTGTATTTGTATTAATGTAAATGAATAAAAATCATTTGTTTGAAAATTTTGATTGTTTTAAATTTATCGCCCTCCCTCGTAGGTTTGATATTTTAAAGTGACGTTAAACGTAAAATTAACTTTAGGCGGCCTTAATTATATACATGTATTAAGAAAAATAGGCCTAGGAAAATCCATATATAACCCGGTTACAGTTTTCGGAAACTTTACTGTTTTATTGCCATGTTTAGTTCTTCTAGTTTGCTGAGTGACTTTGGAATCTGATTCCACCAGCCTAGAAGATACGTACTGTCATAATAAGGTTTCTACTCAGCCGGTAGAATCCTGTCCATTCCATGAGAGAAAGAACTGATCGGACTCTGCAAAAATAACATTAGGTAAAAATAATCTGTTGTAGTGTTGATTTTTAACTTGTTCAAATTGTAACCTTTGGACCAACTAGGACCCCAAGATATTAAAAGTACAAACAATGACATCCAAACTCATAACTGGTCTCAGGAGAGATTCATGGGGAAAATCTTTAGAAATATTCTAATCTAGAACTGCAATGCTACATACACTTTGCAATATCAATATAATGCATTAAAAGCATCTTGATTCGTAATTTTTGACACAACAACCACTGAAACAACACTGGCTAAAATCTATGTATTTGATTTTTATAAAGCTGCTTTGATAAGAATGAGCTGTTATGATTAGAGTTATGCCAATATTACGTAGCTGAGCGATGTGGCCATTGGACTTTTTTAAGATGAGAATCGTTTTTGCAATGATTTATCATATATATCATATAAAATATCATATAAAAATTTTTAAAATATGAACTTCAAGTTCAACAATAACAATCGTTATTAACAAAATGACATCCACCTGGTTATAATAATTTCTTAGGAACAATTAAAATAGGATACACCAAAACTATGTGAGTGCATATTTTAAATTAAATGAAGCAATGAGTGATTATGTTTCATATGAAATAAGAGTTTATCAGAATTACCGGAAACTGTTTACCATAGAAAAACATCAAGAAAACCCGTAGTGCTCATCAAGTAACGTTACGCTTAATACAGCAGTTTAGGAATTACAGCCAGTTGTAGCTACTTTGGAACAATTTTTCTTGAATAAAAAAACCTACTTGATATGATGTACAGATTCAATTTATCCAAGGACATACTAGACTCTTAGCAAAACAGGAGAGCTAGCTTCCCAAAAAATAGTGAAAAAAATGAATATTTCCGCATTCGAAGGAATAGATTTGCTGATAATGGGACCAGAACAAAAGATTCGCAAGCAGCATAAGCTGTTCTAGCACGTACGACCCATTTAAAGGATTCTGTCGTATTTGGGAACCTTTGGAAGAATCTACTTAGAAGAATAAGCATCTCAGATTTTCCAAAGATATCTGTGAACCAACCTTATGTTGCTACTTCATCTACGTTATTCATATAGCAGAGAAAGAATCAGAAAGGAGCACAAACAATACGCATTACTTCTGTCATACTACGACACATCTTTCGGTGTCATTCTTATCATCAAAAAGCAGCCCCAATGCCAACAAGGAAGCGGATGTCTCAAGCGTACAAGTATAAGAGATACTAATACTATTGTGTTTCACTTCCGTCATTCAGTTTTCTTTTGAATTTAATGCGTGAATTATGCATTATTTCGAATTGTTCAGATTTTCAAACTGATAGATTTCGACATCTATAACAAAGAAATGAACTTACGAATCAAAATAAACCGTTTATGTTACAATCGAAATATTGATGATGGAATCAAACAAGAAAACTCAACCAGATGACCAATTCACAAAACCAACCACAAATCTTTTACCGGAATTTGGTTTCTGTTATAAATGCTGTGAGTCCACATTTTGTTTAGAAAATGTATAGCCACCATGATATGTGAATTTTGTGAAGCTCTTGGCATGCTTTAGCATTGCATATAGATCAAAAATGAATATGAACTAGTAGATGCTAGATCTAGATGTAAGACAAAAAAAAACCCTCAAGTAAACCAAAAGATACCGGAATTTTTGCCGACTTTTCAATGCAATGATTCGTTAATTGCAACTGACAGGACGAATACGTTGACAACGAGATATATTGTTTCATTCTTAGCCAAAGCAATTGCAATCATAAACTCCAAACCAATAGCACCATTTCCAGTCTAAGATAAACATTCATACTCACACCGTATATCTTTTGACGCCGAAAGACAGAAAAAGATGAACAACCACTTGAACCATTTGACGAGAAAGATGCCATCAAAGCGCAATGGACACGAGTTTAGCAACTCGCGAGCCTATTATGAAAACGATGGTAGAGAGAATATTTAGTCACTTTACGAAATTCGAACTTCATGTGAACAAATAAAACAATTTATTTTTCTATTTCATTTCAACGAATTATATTTTCTTTCCTAACAGCGAATACACTCACACCCACAAACAAGCACAAATACCTTGTTTCAAAGGGAGGAATAAATATATAGTTTATAGAAATTAATTATAGACACGAATTTGACTTATTAATTTTAAAATTATTTTAACTTAAAAATATTTATATTTTTCGGTGTCTTTGTCTGTGATAAAATTACGAATCGATTTTGTACTGTACAGTCCAATAAATGCAAATGACGTTTTGGTGGGGCACAAACGGGGTTTGAATAATTAAGAGAAATGATAATCACAAAAATATGTCAATGTTCTAAAGCATTGAATAATTATTTTTTGAAAGATACAGTCTCATTACTGCGCGTTATGAAAATTTGTATGCACTCATCGCTGTAGTTACATGTATGAGACTGTATCTTTAAAAAAAATAATGATTTAATGCTTGTTTACATTTTTTAAAATTCTTTCCTTGTGTACAAATTGATTTATACCTTAAAATTCTTATTTTATCCTAAGTCCATATTAAAAGTTCATATATGGAAGAGCCACTATAACAGCCACAAGCGTGAACTTTTTGATTTTCATTTGTGACGTTGCAGTTTTCAGCGTTCAACGTTTATGACGTCATAATAAAATTCGCATTTTAACCTTTGAGTACCTCGGTGAATTAAGGAATGAATTCAATATTTATTTGTTTTATACGATATAAAATGGTTTGGGGCAGTTTACGCTTTATAAACCGCGAAGCGGTTTATAAAAAAACCGTGAACTGTTCCAAACCATTTTATATCGTATAAAACTAATAAATATTTGAATTCATTGCTTATAATTTAATATTTTGCTATTTAACTGTAGATAAAAACGGTGATTTGACCCTTAAAATGACATCAATTTGTGCAAAATTCAAACGTAACGTCAGGCGGATTGATACGTTTTTTGACGTTAGTCTTACTATGTAGGGAACATTCTTTATACGATGTAAAATAAATGTTTAGCCAATCAGAAAGCGTGTTACATCCAAAATTAAATTATAGTGTTATAACTGCCGTAGCTTTCAAACACTTTACAAGCAAATATATGTGGAATGTAATTATTAATATTTAATCATACAGTTGCTGCAAATTATATAAATATAAGTAATAAGGAATCATTCTTTGAATATAATGAGGTGATAATTTCGGCCGGGGGCTTGATCTAATCTATCATAAAGCGCTTTTTTGGATTTGAACCCGACCGAAATCATCATCTCAAATAATGATTCCTTAATTATTCCTTAAATAGTAACTTCCCGTTGTTTCCTTTTGTAACCATAACTGTGACATTTATCTTGTCAGTTATTTATCGGTATTCTAGTACATGATGACACTCATTGTAAATAACCCTGTATATCTTTTGTCTCAGTAGCACTACCATTCATACTTTGAATATTGAGATCACTGCTCATATGTCTAGTTGTGAGACCGCATTGTATTGTGATCATAAATGCTAGACAATGCTTTACGTCCTTTTTGAATACGTAGATAATATTTACTCATTATGTTAAATATTGGACATATTGCTGGATGTTGAACAAAGTTGCAAGTACACTAATGATGCGCTTTCGAAACAGAGTCATCAAGTAAACTGCTCAATTTCCCTATCATTGCACCTATTATCCATCTGTTAAATGTACTGAATGCTAATTATTTGAAATCAACATCTGTTCAGAGAATGATTTCGCACAAACAGCACAAAGCTAGGACAAAGTGGTGGTCCATACAAGGGGTGCATTTGATTAAGGTAAGTAATTTTGTATATTTGTGGTCGTCTTCCGTAAAAATAAAACGATTTTCAAGGTGCGACATTTCTATATACACACGTTTAAGTAATTATGTGTTAATAAAATTACATGTAACGCATCACGTGTTAAGGCTACAGATGAGAACGTTCAGTGAAAAAATTGTGCATCGGTAGTCAACCATATGAGTTCTATTTTGGCGCAAGAATAATAGATCTGCTTATTGGACTTTTGCAGTTTAAAAATGTTGGTCTTGATAATGATGATTTCGGCTCTTCTGTCAAAAGGATCCAGGGGTATGTAAACCGGGAATATTTCTCAAGATTGGTGACGTTTAACATTCAAATACTCTCAAAGTGATTCTCAACAATATTAATAATGTTAAAACATAAATGACTGTTAAACGATATAGGGTGTGTATTTTAGAGTATGAACGTATTTTTAAAATTGATTTTTGGTACGCATATTCTTTTTACATGCTTAGGTTCCGTACCAAACTATAATATTGTTTGACTTTCGTTTTCTTTATATTCTTATTCATTTGTTTATTCCATTAACTGAATTCGGTATATCAGTAACTGTTATCAAGATGTAAAAAAAACTTCTTTTTTTTACATTAGATTTCTCCGTCTTCTTTCCCCATGCCTCATGTCTTCTGTCTTCATGCACCTATGTTTTTATGTCTTTCAGCACTTGTACTGACAGACGTGGACAAACCGGAGATCCAAATAATTCCCGATACAACGGTCACCGAGGGCGATACAGCGACCCTGCAGTGTCACGTGACCAGCAAGACTCGACCAATCATACAGGTAACAAATCCATCCGAGGGTGGGGCTCTGTCTCTTAGGTAACTATGGCATTTGTAATCTGAAATTTGACGATTTCGCATTACAATTTCGTAACTATTGCAAATGCCCCTGTTTCCTAGGTAACAAATCCATCCAAGGCTGGAGTTTTGTTTCTTAGGTAACTATGGCATTTGTAATCCGAAATCATGTATTTGGCGATTTCGCATTACAATTTTGTAACTATTACAAATGTCACTGTTTGTTAGGTAACAAAGTCTCCCAAGGCTAGATCTTTAGTTCCTTTGCAACTGTTGTATTTGTATAACGAAATTTGACATAATACACTCAAGGCCACATATAGACTCTCTCGTCAAATCATGTCATATCGTTATACCGAGTAAAATATTGCATGATACCGAAAACAGCTCGTTTCAGTTATAGAATGTAATTATTTATCTATGAAAAATATGTCATAAATTATACAATATGACACATTTTTGTTATTATAGGACTGTGACGAAAAAATTTGGTTTTTCTTTTTCGTATATCTTCACAGTGGTTTAAGAAGGCGGATGATGCATCGTATTACCCGCCTACTGCATTTGACTTGTACGGTCAAATCTTTACCGTCCTGAGATCAGGGCAAATAGAGGAAGGCCCAGGGAACGTGTACTCGAGTCCTCTTGTCTTAGAGTCTGTAACAGAGGCAGACGAGGGGCTGTATGCTTGTCTGGCTTCCAACAAGTTTGGGTTCATTGACCAGTTCACCAACTTGTACATCACAACTGTACTTCCTACTACGCCAACGCTCTAAACTGTTCAATTTGGTGATATTTGAAATAAAAATCAAGCAGTGTTTTTTTTTTATTTGTAACAATTATAAACGGAAAAGTGTCCTTTCAAATATTTCTCACATCGAACAATTTTTTTATGTACACAGGAAATTCATGCAAGTGATTATCATGCTGTTTAACTTGCCAACGAGGTTATTCTTTCAAACAATGATTTCACCGTTGTTGGATTTTTTAAACCTCCGTTTGGTTGCTCTATCCATTAAGCAGCGTACCTTGATATATTTCAACATGAGTTTTCTCACAAGAACAAATAATTTATTTTAAAAACCCAGATCTTTATTAGTGTTGGAAAAGATATTACAATATTCAAAGTATGCTGTGTACAGTTAGTAAACGACCATCACTGACAATTCTTTATCACAAAAAGCTGTGTCAAGTCAATCCGTAAAATTGGCAATGGAAACAGAGAAGTGAATGGATTTCTTTGATCTCGGCTCAATAAAAAGTAATGATTATATAAAATCTTATATACAATGTATTATTTAGAGCCTGTTGTCAGTGATTTTGAAATATGCAATAAAAATAACAATATTATGCAAATTGAAATGAAAAGACTAACTTTTTAAATGTAATCTATTCATTGTTACCAATTTGAGAATCATGCATAAACTTTGTATGTAAATTTATATATGTACAAAATAAATGTATTTATATAAGTAAAATTAAAATTTTTAATTAAGTATGGCATTTTAAAATATTATCATATCTGTATATTGATCTACGTAATGGGCCTTAAACTACAATGCAGTCGCACACACATGTAAATTCAGTTACATGCACAGTTTGTAACAAAAATCAAGTGTTTTCAATATGAACAAACACAATTTATTAAAAAATTTGAAAACTTGCGCAAAAAAGATTTTCTTCCTCATCCATGTATTTGTTAATCATTCTTCAGAAAAATAAGCTTAGTGCAGTATCCATAACAACAGATCAATGCTAGTAAATGTAGTTATTCAAATTCTCTGAATGTTTCAAATGAATTCCAAAATCAAAATCAATGTATCAATCTGATTATAATTTTATTATTTTATAAAATTTAATCAGAAAACTAAAATAAAATATAAGTCGCTTTTTTTTCTTCGTGTGTAGTAAGAAACATTACATACAGATTTTATAAACAAAAAAAAAATTCAACTTCATTTTAATCTCATAAAAATAAAACTATTTCTTGAAACAATCATAAATACTTGTACAATTATAATTTGTTACAAAAAATAATGCTTGGAAAGCAATCTAATATATGAAAAATTTCTTCAATTTATTTGTCTTATAAAATTGATTGATTGAATTAAAATCTCTAAAATTGGGCAAAATGTTCGATGATTATCATTATTTTGCCATGGGAAAAATACGTCCAATCACCAAGTACTTGTATATCGGATTACGAAACTCAAAAACATATTTTAAATATTTTCATCACTTCGCTGTGTAAATTGTCTAAACATAAACTAATCACCATGTAGATGCCTGATGAATTTCTGTGAATGCGGTCTTTTTTATCCTTACAATTAGATATGGTTTATAGGGAGCAAGGCACGTAACACTATCGTATAAACAATCCTTCTTCAGTTCAACAGTTCATCAATACCAGATTTCTATTTGATATTTTATAAACTAAATGTAAATATGTACAAAGACAGATGGTTAGATGGATCTTCATAAGGGGTAGGGAGAAAATGACATGTATTGAGGACAGATAGATAGTTGGGTAAAACTCTTTTAAGGGGTAGAGAGAAAATGACATGTACACTGATGAATCAACATTTTCCTTTGAGTTTTGAAAAGGGTGTGTGTGTGTTATAATTTGTATTATGCTAAATGTGCCATTGTCATCTAGATTTGTTGTCATTATGGACAACTGTACTGATGCCAAACATTTTGTGGAGTTTAGTATGGATGTCTATGATTATTGATTTGCTATGAGTGATTGATTTTATTGTATTAATTGTACACCACAAAAACATGGTGCGAGTAAGTTTGAAGGGATTTTCATATAATTTAATTATTACTAACCATCTATAACTAGAACAACGATTCTTAAAAGAAAATAAACTTACTTTCAAAAAGAAAACTTGCTTTTTGTTTATGTTATCATAGGTTGCATCTTCTTGCCAACATTCAGTTCTGATCAACATTTGTGAGGAGACTGTCTTCTTTAGGTTGTAAGTATTTCTGACTCACTTGGAAAACGTAAGGGCGTTCAAAGTTTTGTTTAAAATGAACGACACTGAACGGTCAGGTCCTATTCAAAGTAATTATAATATGGAGATATTGGGTATAAAAGAAGGTCATTATTTGAACAAACAAAAGGGGGTGCTTAATTTTTTTTTTCAAAATTCTTAAGAAAATAGATAATAGGGTATATGTGAGAGTATAAAATAAAGATAAAAAACTCTTGAAACAATAATTGAAGCTGTAATTTGTAAAAATAATATCGATCTAATATAAGATATCAGGAATTTCAAAAGGTTCATTTATATTCTGGAACTACTGGGAGTTCGGGGAATTTAAAGGGTTCTCCAATTTTCAACTAGCATAGAAAGGCATATAAAAAACTCTTCTGAAAAGAATAGGGGGTGCAAACAAGTAAGAGGAAGCTTACTGTTTACTTGTACCATAATACCAGTTCCCTGTGGGTCAGGAGGGAGTCAAAATTTGGGAGGGGTTGAATGTTCCATTTTACATTAGGTCACTTGACTCGCCAAAATGACCTGTTGTAGTTGGTATCTGCCCGTCGTCTTGCATTGTGCATTGTGGGGCGCCTGTAAAGTGCGAAACGAAACGAAACGAAACCAATCGAAACGAAACCAAACGAAACGAAACGAAACCAATCGAAACGAAACCAAACCAAAAATCGAAACGAAACCAACGAAACGAAAAAAAAACCCAACGAAACGGAATTAAACAAAATGTTTTGTTGATTTGTTTGGTATATTTAAGGAATAAGGAATCATTCTTTGAGTATTATGAGGCGATAATTTTGGTCGGGGCGTGATCAAATCGAATAAAGCCCGAAGAGTTTATGATAGATTTGATCACGCCCCGACCGAAATTATCACCTCATAATATTCAAAGAATGATTCCTTATTTCTTATATTTACATAATTTTAAGCCACCGCACGATTGATTATTAAAAAATATAAATAGGCAAAGCCCGCTGGTGCCTCAATTTGGCGTCATTTGAAGTTATGGGTTATATTGTACAAAATCGATACGTAGTATTTTCACTGGCAAGACACTGGAAAATGTAAATTATTTAGTGTAAAAACAAAATGCATTTGAAATATTGTAAAGTGTGTATATAGGCCTATAATAAGACAATATCCGATCACATGGGTTTTTCTTTAAAGAAGGCAATATTAAATTCAAGTTTACGTGTCGTTACTGATAAGTTGACTCACGAAATTTTAACACTGTGAAAGTTAGAAGAAATTGACTTTCTATAATCTGTAATTGATTAGTTTATCGGATCTTAAATTTGTAGCCATTAGAACTTTCATACGATCATCATAACCAAAGATTTAGAGCATACTAGATGGTGACCAGTTGCTAACAATACAATAAGAATTGTTTCAAGATATGTAGAATGAATTTGGACGCTGTATTTTAACAAAATTTACTTTATTGAATAAAGCGCTATTATTCATGTTTACTACCTCAACACAATCACCTCTTTCTCTCCCTCTTTTTCGCACACACACACGCACATTGTATTGCACATATTCGTTTCATTTTAATATTTCCTATGGATAGAAAAAAATTAAATGTCTTCGTAAGTTTCATCATTCTCTTTCTCTCTCTCTCTCTCTCTCTCTCTCTCTCTTACACACACACAAACACACATTCGGTTCACATAGTCAATAAAATAACGAGTAAAATGATTTGATTTGCATAGTTTAAACACAGCGATGACAAATAATTTGGTTTTCAAAAAAATTCAGTATCATCTCTCTATCTATATGTCTAAACACAGCGATGATGAAATGCTTTGGTGAAAAATGACAATAACAAACTGTCAACCATCTCAAAAATCCATAAAACGAAATACGAATTCAAAGCGGAGCAACACGGACCTCAAGAAGGATAGAGGTAGGATCATGTGCCTAGGAGGAGTAAGCATCCTCTGCTGACCGGTCACACCCGACGTTTGCTTTTTGTCGTAAACGGGAAAATAAAAACCGCAAAAGTCCGTAGACAATTAGGTGATTAATTATAGTCTAACAATTAGTATGAAAAACGTCAGTCAGCATGCGGCCCAGTGAAAGATTGTATTTGCTGACAAGGTCGTTGTATCGACCATAGAACTTACGAAAAGATGACTTCAAACGAGACTGTTGATAGTCCTTTTTTTATCAACTTGTTTGTCAGTAGCTTGCCTCGCCTTAGAAACTGTTTATATTTTGAACAAGAAAATATGGATTAGAAAAGATTCACATTATACCATTTAATGCATAATGTACATTACAATATAATTATACTAATACTTCAGGATAGATAAAACTTATGTTTATTCCGTTGTTACTTAATCATAACCGATTTCGATATATCATTCATTCTCTAGCGCAGCATGTTCACCAAAAAGTCTGACTATCCTTTTAATGAAATAAATCAGAAGCATAAAAAATATTAGAATGTACATCAGTTATTTACATCATTCTATAATTTTTGCAAATACCGGGTAAGCGGCTTAAGAATTCAGAACAACAATCTGAAAGATGAAGGCCATTATGTTTATGGTTTAAAATTTTTTTTAAATGAATATATTCTATCACTTTTATGTAGTCATTAATGATTTTCAGTTTTGTTTGGTTTTGTTTATTCCGTTTCGTTGGTTTCGTTTCGTTTCGATTTTTGGTTTCGTTTCGTTTCGATTGGTTTCGTTTCGCTTCGTTTCGATTTCGTTTCGCACTTTACAGGCGCCCATCAGTTTTTGCTATCAGATGTTTAAAATCTGCTTTTTATACGTCTTATTTTCCCTTGCCAAATGTTGTGTCCTTATACCCCATGTTTTATGCATTTTAGTACTGACTAGCCTGGAAAAATCTCAGATCCAAGCGATTCCCGATAGAACAGTCACCGAGGGCGACACAAGGACCCTGCAGTGTCACGTGACCAACGAAACTCGGCCAATCATACAGGTAACAAAGTCATCCGAGTCTGGTTCTTCTTTGCTTCATAGGAAACTATGACATGTGTAATCCGATATCATATATTTAATGATTTTGCAGCACAATTTCGTAACTATTACAAATGCTACTGTTTCCTAGGTAACAAACCCATCCAATGATGGCTGTTTGGTTCTTTCGCAACTTAAATATTTGCAGTACAAAATTTGACAAAATACACTAATGACCATTTTATCAAATCATGTCACATGTCGATATATCGAGTAATTCATTGTGGTGATACCGGGAACAGCTCGTCTAATTCATGATTAGTAAATCTTTTTTACTTAATTCATTCTTTACAATATATGTTACAAATTTTACATCGTTTGATAAAACTCGTTATGAAAGAATTGTGACGAAATTAAGTTTGAGCAGGTTTGTACAATGGCTGAAGAAGCAGATGAAGCATCCTATTACCCGCCTACTGCATTTGACTTGGAGGGTCAAATCTTTACCGTCCTGAGATCAGGGCAACTGGAGGAAGGTCCAGGGGACGTATATATACTCCAGTCCTCTTGTCTTAGAGTCAGTAACAGAGGCAGACGAGGGTCTGTATGTCTGTCTGGCGGCCAACAAGTTTGGATTCAATCGCCAAGTTCGCGAACGTTTATTACATACCTGTGTCTACAACGCAACGCCATGTGTTCTTTTTGTTATATATGAAATAAAAATCAAGCAGTTTTTCCCGGATTGTGTAAATTATTTTCAATATGTGGTATTCTGTAAACCAAATTTTATATCCCTGCGAGAGAAATTTTCATAGGTTTGTGAAAAATGTCATTGAGAATATTTCTCACATCATACAAGATTTATACACATGTATCCATAAATTTTAAAGTCATCAACATAGTAAACGAAATTGGGTCATTGTAAACCACCTGAACACTCGTGAAATAGAATAGTCCCCGTGACTACGGTTGATTTACACTATCGGGTGTAGCACTATCCTGCTTTGTACAATTTTGTATACATTGTATTTGGAATTGCCTGAATGCTATTTTTTCTACATCTTACACGGAAAATTCGTGCAAGCGATTGATTCATTGTCATGCAATTCAGACTATTTGCAAATATCTTCCTAGAGAGAGTGTGATGCAGCTAATTGGAAAAAGTCTTGAATTACATGTATTCCCAATCTGCGAGTTAATCCAGGGTTAATACACATATGCGAGACTGTCCATGAGTTTCCATTGATATGATATCTTATATCAAATAATGTAACTCTTGAGACTTTCTACAAATTCTGAGTTATTCATCCGAGAGTATTTACACTTTTCTGTGTCTACAAGTCAAAATTTTTTAAAATTTTTCAATACTTCTATTATTGGCACATTACTGAGCTGGGCATTCAACAGAGGCGTGTTCTGTTGAACACGACTCCGCATTACAGAGTTATTTTTGCACCGGGTGAGTCTGCGTTTTATAAAAATCGACATGTCAAATGACGTACACTTTTGAGGCTCAACCGGTGTTAGCATAATAAACACAATGTGAAAATATTCATAATTTTAATTGAGTGTACAATTATTGAAAAATGATGAAATATAAGTAATAAGAAAGCTTTCTTTAACTTTATGGCAACTTTATCATCTATTTTTATAATCTAAGATCTAGAATCTATCAAAATAAATTTGCAAAATGAACACCTCTTACTAGGTCATGTTTTGATACATGTACCATGCTTTATTTGAATGGAACTTTTATTCACATACATAATTGCATATTCAGTAATTTTCTGTCAATTTTATGAATATTCATTGATTTTCTGCAAAATTTCAGTACATGTTTCAATTATAACATATGTCAATTCCATGAATGACAGTTTAAGAATGGTGTAGGGATACAAAATGAACATGATTACTGTGAACAACATGGAGATCATTGGACATAAATAAATAAAAAGAATGGAATATTGTCTTCATATCTCTGAATACGGAAAAATCTCCCTGCTGTAATCACAACACACAACTATTCTGAGCCACAAATACACCTAACTTCACCAAGAGTATTTCCTTCCTTCTATGCTCTAACAATTAAAATCCATCAAAAAACATAATGGAAAGTACCCTCTTCTAAGTATTATATTAAAAATAAGTTAAAATTAAATTGAATGGATTTGATGACATTTGTCATCCCTGTTAATTTCCATCCTGTGAGATCATCAGGTTTTCATGAAAACACGTTGGAACTGAAGGACTGATTTTTCTAGTATCCATGGTGACTCATTTCTGACTGTAAAAAAAAAACAAAACACAGCATCAATTCTGATGAACCTAAGAACTGATTATATAAATAACAAGCACAATACAACATCCATTCTCCTTATAGATACTCCCAAAATAATCCATCCTCTTTTTAGGGCACATACAAGAATTCAACTTACTACAGGGTAAATCAAAATAATTCAATAATAATAATAAAGGATACCATAAGATAATCCAGATAACTTAAGAGTATTAAAAATAATGCAACTCCCTACAGGGTACTTCAAAATTATCTGTCCTTTCTTTAGGGTACATAAAAAAATCCACCTTCCCTTAAGGTTACATAATAGTCTACAACAACAAAATCAGTAATCTGGTGGAGACAACACTGACACAGTGGACAAGCTGTGGACAACACGGATCTTACCGGCACCTGTACGGGGGGCAGGTGATGAATGACCCCGGAATGCTTGTAGGATTAAAGTTCATTTAATGCAGAACAGTCAGTTTATAATGTGAAGTGTTAATGAAAACAACTCTTTAACCATCTGTAAATTTAGATGAATAATAGGACTCAAGTAACTTACCGACGGATCCTCTATGTTCTGTGTGCCGTCACCATAGTAACCAGGAGGCATGACATGTGACCTTGGACTCTCAAAGTCGCCGATGCTGGCCTCACTTCCTTCTGTCTCCATTGGAGGTCTATTCATTCAAATTTATAAAGTTAATATTTAACACAATGTGATTTATATTCAGTAGATGATTAAAATTGTGTTCAAAAATCAATAAATATTGTTGAATTATTTAATTTTTGTGTTGGCAAATTTTTGTAGACTGAAAGATATTTATCTGTTTGTTGAAACTTTATTTCATTTTTATGAATATCTATTATAGCTATATAATATTTAACAACTCTTTGAAGATATAAATATTTAGATGAGTGAAACAAGTGAAATCTGTGAAAATAAAAATTAAATGACCAGTTTTCATATTTTGGATTCTATAAGGACTCATTGATAAGGTGTAATCTGTCCACCTGTTACAAGATGTTTGTTACATACAAGTTTCCGGCCTGTCTGTAGTGTCCGTACGCCGCCTCCATCTGCCTCTGGGCGCCAGTTTGTCCTTTCTGTGCAGTCATCCATGACATGTGGGGTGTGGGAGGGGCCCCACCAATGTACCTTAAAGATAACAAAAAGTAGTGAATTGAGTACCACCAATGTACCTTAAGATGAACAGAGTAATTGCAAGGTTTGAACATAACCAGAATTCATCCACAGATCAATTTATTACCGGTATTTGCCATTTCTTACTTCCTAATTATTCTAATTATTTATTGAATAAATACAATAACCATATAAAACATGTTCATAAACTTGAAAAATTCTTTTTATAGATCAATAGTTCCCTGTACTATAATTATACATACAAGGCAACACATTTGGTGATTTTTCTCTTGTTCCTGTACTAGGAAATTATATTTACCGGTATCCATGAATTATAACAGATCTTTTTCCTTAGTGAAGGTTAGGAATGATACACTGTATTTGAAATCATGGCATGCTTGACATTTCTGTTTCAGTAAGCTAATAATAACCCAAAAAGTCCCCGCATATTTATGATAACACAAAATGTTAAAAATGTGCTACTTGCGAAATAATGTTCATGGAAAAGTATTTGTTGGAAAATATGCCCGGTACTCCTAAATGACCAATCCCCTCCCCCAACCAAAATAAATATGAATGTTGGAAAATCTCATGCTCAATCTCTTGTTATTCAAAAGAAAATCTTGAGAGGTTGAATTTTTTATTTTCCCTACAATTCTGAAAACAATAATTTCTCATCTCATCTATATGATCTACAGTGTAAGAGGAGATAATGTTGAACAATACTTGTATACCTCTTTTACTAATAATGTCCTATTAAATATAATGTACCGATGGTAGAATCTCTGTTTGCATACCAGTATATACGGTAACAATGAATATTTATTCACAAGGTAATTTGCAATCTTTCAGGAATAAAGACCAACTATGGACAATGGTGCAAGTTGTACTACATTTTATTCACATTTTAAAACATGTCTGTTTCTGTACATTGAGATTCTATATACATTATATACAGTCTATATTCACAACAGATTTTTCTGCCTTGAAGTTCATGACATGGCCTCTCTCCATCTGATAGCTCCTTACACATGAAATGTTACTCAATTTTAAGTGTTTATCATGATTTTAAAAATTCACTGCCTTAAAGCTGTAAATCCAACAGAACACATGAAGGAGTTGTTGTCTAAAAAAGTCACAGCTGCCTTAATTAACTCCCAGGTGCAGAACGAAGCTGCTTTAATTAATTTCCAAGTGCAAAACAAAGCACAAGGAAAGAATACAACATCACATAACTGAATCAAACTCCAGAATGTCACCATAATCTAAAATAAAAACAAAAGGAAAAAATAGTGTAAACAACACCAACAAAAGATGGAAAAAATAAAAAAATGCCTAGCATGCATAAAATGAAGAAGGTAGTGGATAAAAAATAAAATCATTAAGACCAAAGAATCCAATTCAAAATTAATCATATTTAACAAAAGAATTTAGCAAAAATATCAAAGTAGCAAAAAATTCAGAAATTCTCCTGACCAGAGTAATTGGTATGAGAGAATCATGCACACACACATGGAATACGACAAACTTACGATTCCTGGAAGTCCTCTGACTGCTCCGAGGCCCCACCCACACTCTCCTCGTCCATACGACGTCGTTTGATGGCGGTTGAGGCCATCACAGGGACCCCCGGGGCGGGTGTTCCGACCGACATGTCCACCCAGTCACTCATGTTAGAGTCATGGTCAGACACTGTAAACAAATGGAGGGATCAGATCAAGAGGTCATTACATTGTACACCAGTATTACACTCTTATCCAAGAACAACATATATTTCTTGTCAATGCAGCAAACAGAGAACAGTTCAGGATGCCACTACTTGGATTACTGGTATACAAGTAGCTTTATTACAACATAATGTGTAAATTAATTCTTGTACACATCATCTAGTCAAAAAAGTATAAGACAGTCATTTCCAGAGGAAACCACTTTGAAACATACATGTACATTCATTGTTAATAAAGAAGTATTAGAACCTTATAACTACATGTATATTTCTTATAAGTGAAATTTAAGCATTCCGATTATTGCAGATATTTCTCTATTATCACTCCTCAAGTTTAACTATAATAACATACTAAGCATATGTTATCACTGTGTAGAAATTTCTTAATAAACTCTATAAATGAGACTCACCATCGATCTGCTTGCGTTTGTTAGCGTAGCGCCTCTGAGTGGCCTGTTTGAGGGTGATGGGGTGGACCTCCCCGTCTCCCTGGGACAGACTGTTACGGTAGGTGAACAGGGACTGCCACTCCTCAGACCGAGACTGGGGCATCATCCCACCAGGCAGGTGCTTGTCCAGGTAATGTAACCTACAGACACACAACAGTTCTTGTCAGTTACTCGGTTAACTCAATGTAAGTGACCAGATACATGTACCTACACCTCGGAAGCTGTAAATGATTAAATACCATACATTTTTCTTTTTAAGAAATCATTCATTACACTAAAAGTTGATTGTCATAAAGATCGGTACTGCAACCTAAAAACAGACAGACAATATAGTGCATCTTAGGTAACTGCTTGTAAGGGACCAACATGTAATACAGAGGTGATCTGTAGCTGCTTGTCTCTAGTAAAAATAGGTTGTGTATTCTGTACAAAGATTATTCGTTTGACTGAATATTTACCAAGACAGCTGATGAACTGACTATGCATGGAATGACTTACACAACTTTCTTGTCCTGCTTCATCAGTTTGTTGGTGAACTCACAGATGACCTCTAGGAAGGAGAGGTTGGGGGGCGGGGTGCTGAGGTCGTGGTGTTCGTCCACATGTAGACTGAACACGATGCCTTCTCTGTGAAACAACATCAGTTTAAAAATAAACTAGAAAAACAGTCTTACTTCTTTTACTTTTTTCTCTCTATCTATAGCCTTTCAATCTTTCTTCTTATTAAAAATTCTCCTTGAGCAGGAAATCAAATCCAGACATCTAATCAATAGTGACTCACTTGTGCATGGCTGCAACAGCCTCCCTGTTCTTGACCTGATCCAAGCCAAACGACAGCGCAAACCTTCTGGACAACTCCTGTCAAACACAAAATCATTGAAATCATTGATATACATGTATATTATGTAGAGTACTCTTTAGAAACTCACCACATATATATGCAAAGTAAAGTACATGTAATACATTAAACTATGTAGTTATATATTAACATAATATCATTCCAAAAGGTAACAGAAATAACGACCTTGGTTGGTGAAATGACACTACTGTTGAGAGATATCGTATGCCAGTCCACTGTTCCTTTCTGTATAGTATTAGTACTAGTACTGGATAGATATTAGTTACACTGACCTTGAGTGACTGGAAGGCCTCCGATGACCGGTCCACTGCCCCCATCTCCATCTGTAGCTCCTTGTACAGCTGGGTCAGACTAAGAGCCAGTGTTTTGGCTGTCGACACCTTGTTAATCTCGCGAGCTTTACCCAGAGTGGCTTTGATGATATCTCCATAGTCATTGTAAAACTGCAAAAAATCAAAGTACTGAAGTACTGACGGGAGTTGATTTTATCGATTATTATTTATTTTAAAATCAACGATATGTTATTTTGCATTGCAAGTTGTTTTCCATATGTATTTGAATTACCCACTTTTTTCATAATATGAATTCTCCAACAGGAATTTCGTGAAAACCCAATATGAATCATGTTGTGTAATATTCAAAGAATTAATTTCACCAAACAACATATCAGTAGTCGAAATAGTTCAGAAAAATTGTATAGATCCAAGCAATATTGAACTCTAGTCTCGTTCAACCAGACGCTCGGCTGTCTCCGTTAATCTCCGACAAGCAAGAGACTCAATGCTTGTCGGAGATTTACGAAGACAGCCGAGCGTCTGGTTGAACTAGACTATATTGAACTCTGGCGTATGAATACATACAATGTACGACTACAAAAAATGTCTAAATTGTTCGTACCATTTAAAATCTGAATATTTACAAGGTATCTATAAATAAGTTTCTTTAAAAAACAATGCTTTAGAACACATTACATCGAATTTATCGATTAGAACTAAATGTTGTCAGCGGTATTGATTTGTGCTTAGGTCCAAACACTGTTTCACTTTCGGTTTGCCCGAGTAACTGCATAGGAGAGTTGATTAAAATCAACTCCCAAAAAGTGATTAGACAGTACTTAAAACATTTACAGATTAGACAGTACTTAAAACATTTACAATGTAAAATAAAGAAATTCAAGGTCAATTCTAAAGTGTTATAAATGAATGGAAGAGCAATTTTAATTCATAAATAAACTAATAAATAAACTAAATGCTCAAGATGCTAAAAAAAAATGCTAAAAACATTTGAAGGAAAGGTTCATAGGTTGAACTTAAAAAATATTAACAATAAACATGATAAAACAATCTAAAATCTTGATCAATAAAAAAAATATGTAAAAGGAAAACAATAAGCAGATATATTTCCAAATAGATAAATCCCTTCATGTATATCTGTTTACCTGTGTAATTAGACCTACCTCCCTGAGTGTTTAAATAAGTCAATGTACCTCTGTAGTGTTAAGGTGCAGTCACACAATGCAATTTTCCATCAGATTTTCAATCGACTTGCTCAGGTAAGTCGATTGGAGTCGATTGTTGAGGTAGTCACACGATATGATTTTTACTATTGAATTTTTATCAATAAAACCTATTCAATATTTTTGTTGTACGGAAAAAAAAGTCACTGTGACGTCACGATTTCAACACAGAGTCGATTGAAAATCGGACGCACTTCAGATTTTCAATCGACTTCAGACTTTGCTTTCGACTTTCGACTTTCGACTTCGGTGGTCACACGGTACGATTTTAGTCGAAGGCAAATAGGATGAGAAAATCTGATGGAAAATCGTATCGTCTGACCGCACCTTTAGCTACTTTCTATGTACCTGTATAGTACGACCTACCTTCATGTAGTGTTTGAACATGTCCGCTGCCATCCTGATCTGGACGATGTTGTAGATGACCAGTTTACAGAATGAAGCCAGAAAGTTACGACGCTTGTGGAGTTCCTCAATCTTCACATTTTCATCAATATCATCTGCAAAACAGACAGAACTCATTATACTTGTGTTGAGGAGATTCCTCTCAGTTCCCCTTCCCCCAATAAATATCAAAATATCTCCAATAGTTAAGAACATTTGCAAAAACTAACATAAACCAAGAACAGAATAGTGGCGGAAATAAAGTCAAGTTTAGGAAATAGATCAAGTAAATTCTTCAGTACAAACATTATCATATAATCTACGCTAATTCTTGTTGACTGCATACATTGTAGGATTTATCATTGAGCTATTCAGCTCTGCCTACTGACCGTCGTCGTCCTCGATGAAGACCTTCTCCGTCAGGAAGTTACTGAGCTGTTGCTGAAGGTTCTTGTCCGGCTCATACACCAGCGGCCGCATGACCTCATTAATCTCCCCCAGGTGACGGCTAAACATGACCAGTAGGTCACAGATTGTAATGTAGGCCTACAACACAAACACACAGTGAAACCACACTGACTGTCTCATACCTCACCGATACACTAAGGTGTTAATATATCTGTTTAGTTTTATCCTCTAATGTACCGTATATACTCGCTTATAAGTCGGTATTTTGGGAGTAGAAAATAGAATTAAAACTGGGGGGCCCGACTTATAGGCGTGACATACAAATAGAAATTTTTTCCACTGGATAAAACTTCGTTTTTTGGTACCATTTTGCTTCCAACTGTTGACTTGCTATCCCTATACTTGACAGGTTTATTTTTTAATTACTAAAAAGATAAACTCATTAATAAATGCATTGAAAGTTGCTTAAAAATATAAACAAGGTTCATTTGATAATTATTTTTATTTAAGCAGTCAATTATTTATGCCTGAGGTGATAATAGCTGTAGGTAAAAATGTACTTAAGACAACACAAGCCTGCACTGAGTTTAAGAGGCTAATAACCAACCCTAATCAGTCAGTAGGGTATAAAAAAATCACTGTCATTTTATTTTCAGTAGCATTTAAAATAGTTTTTGAGCTATTATCCAGTTGAAATGAGTGTTTAAAAAAAATAATGGCGTTTAAAATCGAAATTTACTAACCCCAAGAGAGATAACTCTGTTTACAGAAAACTATTAAAAAACATGGCACCTAAAAGCGATCTAGCGGGATCAAAGAACAGCAATATCTGTTTAATAATTTAAATAAAACACATGAATAAATGATGGTCTGTTTAAAAAAAATAGAGATTGTTTTATCATTGTTCCTATTCATAATTATTTACACCCATTTAATTACACCTGAGGTGATAATAGCTATATTGGTTGCCGTAGATGGCATGTCACCTAAAACAACAAAAGCTAACACACCAGTTTTAAAAGGGGCTAATTACTATCTTAATCAGTCATCAGGGGATCAAATCACAATCATAGTATTTTAAATAGTCTAGAGCTTATAGCAGGTTTTCATTAGTGTATTATAAAAAAAAAAGGGCGTCCAAAATCGAAAGTTATTCACAAGATAAATGTCTTAACTGAAGACAATACTTTTAAAATGCATTGCATCTAGAAATGATAACAGAGAGGTCAAACACAATATTTTTTTATCTAGAATTTAGTTATGCTTGATAATATGTGCTAATTTGATTAAGAATCTGTAGACTGAGAATTTGTAGACTGACTATCCAGAAAAAATGACCCGACTTATAAGAGGGTCAACAGCAAAATCTTCAGAATATATCTGAAAAAGGGCAACCGACTTATAGGCGCGCAATACTTATAGGCGAGTATATACGGTAAGAGTTATTACATAGCTATTTCTTAGAAGTAAATAAATACAAATCAGTTTGATATTAGTTTGACCATAGTGAAATAATTTTCATGGAATGTCAATTTATTACTTACTGGTCTTAATTAACATGTATGATGAATGGATAATATTGTGTTTCATAATTTATCAAGGATATAAATTTCTAAGAGAGGGTGACCCAAGGAAACCACAAAAATTGAACCAAAAGGAATTCATTGATTCCAAAGTGTGTTTTATGTTAGATGGTTAACATTTGTTTATTAAGGAGTAAGAGTACTAAGAACCATTTTAACAAGACCTTGGACTTTTGATAGGACATAATTATCCATTTCTTGCATCAAAACAAGTTAAAAATGACTCTTTCTTAAGTGAAATATGCATAAATTGCGTAGTCTTAACTCAAAAGCGAGACAAATCGTGTTGATTTCAAAGAGCCATGGCTGAGTGGCCAACAATGAAATAGACAGGCCTACGTCACATTGCTGTTTGACACAACTAAACAAGGTCTAAGCTGTTGAAAGAACGATTCTATGACCACTCACTTACCTCCTCTCCAACTTTGTCCTGCTGGTGAAACAACAGATCATGGCAGTACTTCATCATGTCGTTCAGACGCTTCCTCAGAGACTTCATCTCGTTCTTGTTCGGGTTCGCCTCGTCCAGCTTGTTCAGGTACCACAGCAGGGCCTGACTACCACAGGCCAGGGCCTTACACACTATCTGTAAAAACATCAAAGATAGCAAGTACAATTACTGCTGTAAACAAAGGCCAGGGCTTTACACACAATCTGTAAAAACATCCCAGAGTAAAAGGAGGTACTGTTATTGTTTGGAAAAAAGTGACAAGATCTGTCCATAGATTATAATAAATGATATTTCCATTTACCAATATATAATTAAATAGCTACCTCTTCAGGAATTCCTTGGCTGTCATTCCCCGACTTTATGATGTGAAATATATCATCCCAGATGTCCCAGCTGTTTAAATCATGACAACTGAAAATAATCATAACAATTCTCCTTAGTGTTAAAGCTTGCAAGATCTGTAAATAAAGGCAGCAATGTTATTATAAAGCATATATAATATGCAAGTTCATGAATGGGACATTATCAAGCATACAGTTTTACAATTATTAATTTCCTTTAAAGAAGGTCAACTATAAAAACAAAGCCAATGATTCTACATTTTTTCTGAAAATAACCAAAATTTCACTTGATGAAAGTTAGTTATTTGACAATTTAAGGGTCAATAACAGCTGATCAATAGAAAAATTATCTGGTTGAGAATTGTGGGATCACATCTGAACTTACCTGTACAGATAACTGGGGGATCACCTATACAGAGAATTGTGGGATCACACCTGTACTTACCTGTACAGAGAATTGTGGAATCAAACCTGAATTTACCTGTACAGAGAATTGGGGGGTCACCTATACAGAGAATTGTGGGAACACACCTGTACTTACCTGTACAGAGAATTGGGGGATCACACCTGTATTTACCTGTACAGAGATTTGTGGGATCACACCTGAACTTACCTGTACAGAGAATTGGGGGATCACCTATACAGAGAATTGTGGGATCACACCTGTACTTACCTGTACAGAGCCTCGATTCGTTTGAGACAGGCCAGCAGAGCAAAAATCTCGTCATCATCCGGTTCCTCACCCTAAAGGACACAGGGAAATTGTAATCAAATTTATTCTCTCTTTATTTCAGGAATAACATGTGTCAAAATAGAAACTTTCCATCCAACTGAGCATAAAAGGATTTTTTAAAATTAAATCTAAGAACAATTCACTGCAAAATATTTGTCAATAAATTATAAATATGAAACTTTAAACAACCTCTGCAAAGAAGTCATGCATGGATTCCTTGAACTTGGCAATGAGGCTGTCAATCAAAGTCTTCCTTGCCACATCACACTTCCCAGCAATGGCAAATTCCTCGGAACATAGAGATTCGTAGCACTTAGATGCTGCCTCCAAAACCTAAAACAAACCATAAGTATTTATATCACTTGAACATGCTTTCACTACACAAAATCATTTGAGAGCCTACAATCATAACAATTTCAGTTTTTATAAGTATAATGAGGATGCTACAAAATTCCTTGTTTGTTTCCATTGTCAATATCAATGAGTCAAAGTCTGCATAAACAAATATCAGATTAAATCAATAATGCAACTGAATTTTTTTGCCAGTTAACATCCTTGACATGTCTGATGGGGTTGTGTTTTACATACCTCAGAGTCTGTGTGTTTCTCCATGATCTCATGTAAGTACCTCAACAACAGCTCCAAGTTCTAGACAGAAAAAATCAAATACTCGATAATAAAGACAAAGTAAATACAACATTACAATACCACAAAGAATGATGAAGTTGAATAAGAAATTTTTAGTCACTGTTATCAACATTTTCCCAGTTATTCTTTAGAATTAATCAGAAGTTACTGTTAATGTATTATATGTAGTGTGTATGATATTGGGTGGAAAATAATTTTTCAACAAGTAAGCTTAGGTTTGAATGCGCTAATTCTAATATGTACATGAATGGCCTTTAGCGTTCTATTTGATTTTAGTGGAAGTGGCTTTTTGCAAAAAACGCCAGAAAGAATACACAGCCAAATGCAATATGTTTACAATAATTTGTTTAGACAGTCAGTCTCTCACCTTCTCCTGTCGGCTGGTGGTGTAGATGTCAAGATCAAAGTACTGAGGGATCTGAAGCAGGTTGGCCACCTTCTCTCCATCCATCAGGTACTGTAAAAACAAAGATTGAGTGAATAACAAAGTACTGAGGGATCTGAAGCAGGTTGGCCCCTTCTCTCCATCCATCAAGTATTGTAAACACAGACTGAAAGAGTGAATAGTCACAAAGTTAAATCTCTCTCTCAGAAATATGCACAATGGCAGAGAGAGAACCCCTGTATCCACTGACCTTCAGAAGGAGCTGTGGTAGGGTTGCTATGAAGTGCTCAGTCAGCCTCGTCTTGTCCTCAAGCACCTGTTTGTTTTCTTTGGATGTCAGCTGGAAAATATGGTTAAAGTAAATATAAAATATTCCAGTAAACTGTCCTACTAAATAATTTGGAATTAAATTTTTCTTCAAATTCACATATAGTTACAATAAAAGTCACAGACCATTTCTATTATTAATCTACATGTTAACTGGAACCAGGCCTGACCTTTTTGCTGGTGCCCCTTCCTACAGGAGATTCCCCTGTTGCTGCCTGACGAACACAACACACCATGATTTCTATCAGACTGGTCTCTTGTTTGTCGTCCATATCTAGTAAAATATGTATAATTATTGCTTGTACATACAATTCTATCACATGAGGTAATGGAAATAAATTTTTATACAGTCAAATTACTTTATACAAGGTTATTTTTGCCCCGTGTAATTTTCGCCAGTCTACACTTGCAAAAAGTTTCGCCCCCTCTTGAATACACCCAGACACAAATGTGTTTAAAGAGAGATAATTTGAGACATTGGAGTACGCCCAGTCTTGAATTTGCCCGCTGACAACGAGGGTGATATGGGCGAAAATAAAACGGGCAAATATTTCCCTGTATACCGTAACACAATCAACCTCAATAAACTTGTTTATTCAGCATCAACTTCCCAGCTACTTTCTTAGCACACATTATATCTTTTTCTTTAATTTAAACTCTGTGCTCTGTGGAGAGGACAGTAGCATAAATTCAAAAGCATAAACCTTTTTGCTATATATAAAGCCTTTGTTGATTACAAAGACTTCTATATACAAACTCCTTCACCTTTAAAAATGAAGTATGACCTACACTAAAACATCTGAATAAATGATATGCTATGCTTTTCAAATATGCCCTCCTTGGCTGTTGACTTGTACATCTGCCCTGCCCCCTTTATGCTGGGGAGCTGCTGACTTACACTACCCCCCCCCCCCCCAAGGCAGGTTTCTCCAGCAGAAATATGTCAGTCATACACTCCATCCACCACAGCCGTTACGCTAACTTACACTCCTCCCCCTTGGCTGGTTCTTTCTCCAAAAGTAGGCCAGTCATACAACCCCTTACTGGCTTTTTATCAGACTTACAAACCCCCTTCCCCCAAGCTGTTATGCTGACTTAACCCCCCCCCCCTCCTTTGATTGGTTCCTTCTCCAAAAGTAGGACGGTCATACACCCCCCTTACTATTTATCAGACTAACACAACACCCCGCACCCCGAGCTGTTACTTTGACTTACACTCCTCCCCCTTGGCTGGTTCCTCCAGAAGTAGGTCAGTCATACACTCCCAGTCCTTCATCATGTCGTTAATCTCCCACAAACTGTCCACCAAGTACGCACCATGCTCGTGTAACTGTTAAACATCAAAGTTATTATGTCGTTAAACAGCTCGTGTAACTATCAAACATCAAAAGTTACTATGTTGTTAAACTGTGTTAGTGTAAAAGTTTCATCACCTGTTGAATTGTAAGTCAGCTGTTTAATTGTTAATTACCATAATATTTATCATTTGTTAAATGGGTAAATGTTAAATAGATATCTGTTGAGACAGGAAATTAATAATAATATTGCAACATCACAATTGTTTCACAGCACCCTGATAAATGGATGAATCTTTACCTTGACTGCAGTTTTACACAAGGCCATTTATAAATAAGGTCCAAAACAAAAATATATATCTTAAAGACAATTTCTACTAAAAATCAGAAGCTACATACCTCGCTCTCAATAAAGAATTGGACAAGATCTCGTAACAAGGGTGTGTTGAGACTCTGTTTCTTGCCGCGGTGGATTTTGAGTTTGTTGGTGCTGTTCTCGTCGCGCCTGAACAGCTTGGCGTTGAGGAACTCGCCGGCGGCCTGAGCCACATGTCTGTGAGAGGAGTATACCAACTCATACACATTCTCACAGTCCTTGTCGGCCAGAATCTGCTCATTGAACCTAAAACAAACACATGTATGAGATGTTGACATGATCACATGTTGAAGTCCAACTGTTGAAGGCTTTGTGTCACTCTCTGATAATAAAGGATAACTTATGATATTCTGGTGGGTGTTTGAAAGGATGTCTCATATAAAATTCTTTTTTTACTGCATTCTTAAACTTATTATAATCCAGTTTTTAAAAATTTTATTCAGCACAGTTTCATCATTGAAATAAAACTTTTCTTGAGGTATGGGCATTATTTTGAGTTAATGCTAATTCAGTATAAAAAGATTATATTTTTAATTATATTTTTAATAAGTAAGACCGTTGCATAATACTAACTGTAATATACTGATGACCAAATTGATGGCTTATATGCCTTATTGATACAACACAGAGTGTAATAATACTAACTGTAATATACTGATGACCAATTTGATGGCTTGTACGGCCACTTCATGCTCCTTGTCAAGAGTCATCTCCACAATCCTATCCTACAAATACACAATATCCCATTGTTAACATCAGACTTCACTGGTCGCAGTCTCTGTGACTGTTACACTTATACAACATTGAGCACCTTAATACATCCCATTTATACATGGTTCCTCAATTCTGTTATATTAATATTAATGTTACAATTGGTACAATGGACCTGTTACATTATTGCTACGTTTGGTGCCATGGACCTGTTACATTACTGTTACAGTTGGTACCATGAATCTGTGACATTACTCTTACATTTGGTACCAGGGACCTGTTACATTACTGTTACATTTGGTACCATGAGTCTGTTACATTACTGCTATATTTGGTACCATGAGTCTGTTACATTACTGTTTCATTTGGTACCAGGGACCTGTTACATTTGGAACTATGGACCTGTTACATTACTTCTACATTCCGTACTTTGAACCTGGTACATGAGGTACTTTGAACCTGTTACATTAGGTTTTTTGAACCTGTTATCTTACAATATATTTACATTCCATACATTTTTTTGTATGTAGAGTGTTTTGAAAACTACAGCATTCAAACATGATTATACAGACAGTGTGCTTAAAAGTCATTTGTGTTTTATTCTGATGTCACAATAGCAATGCTGTTAAAGTGTAACATCACAGCGAAAATCAAAATCCATGGTTGTGACTTGTGTAATGATTTAATGCTTGATTAGATACCTTGAATCTGTTACAATACATATCCAGAACCTGTTACATTAGATAGTAGGAACCTGTTAAACAAGATAACTGGAACCTGTTACATTAGATACCTTGAGCCTGTTACATTATGTTAAAAATTAATTACAAACCTTGAATCTGTTGGTAAACAACTCCAGCTTTGTGGCGAGTTCCTCTGTGTCGTACAATGGCTGCAGACTTTTAAGGCAGCATAAGCGTACTTCACCACTCTGTGAAACAAATATTTACAAGATATAGGCATCACTATTCACTGATTGCCATAGGCCCTGCTATCTATAAACTCCTTCTGATCTTTAAAACATTTAACCATATATTTCTTCAAACTACAGATTGTAGACTTTTCATTGATGATGATAAAATTAACTTATAACAGTTGAGAAAGCGACCTACCTTGTCATAGAGGGTCCACCCAACATACTTGAGGTAGCCGTCATCCAGAAACATGTTGGGGTACTTCTTCATCCAGGTCCCGATTTCTGCCATACAGATGGAGCGGATCTCAGGCTGGGAATCCCTAAAATTATACATTTATATAATGCTTCATATTGATGACTACTCCAACATGCAGAGTTACCTTCCCTTAATGCTCAAGTGTGTAAATTACAATCAAAGGTTCTTTTAAAGTGGGCATCAAAATATCCAAGTTAAATAAATGTTGCCTTTTCTTTAATAAATCACTTTACATGTGATTTTCACATGGTCTGATAATAAATCTGTTAAGATTTTGATTTTTTAACGCCCAGGCCTGCGTGATACAGTTGTGTTACTACTTTGCTAATGAACCATCAGTGGAGGTAAGCTACTACAACAGCTACAAGTAAATGTTTGTGAACTCTACCTGTATCTGTGGACAAAGACTCCTTTAAAGATATAGGTCAACATGTTCCTGATTTCTGCTTGGTTTTCTTCCAACTGAAATAAAGAAATTCACATACAGTAAAACAGAAGTCATATCAATCATTTTCCATATAACCTAGCACCAGATGATGGACCTTTTATCACACCATCCGTTTTTCCCCGTTCCCTTACCTCCTGCCTGCGCTGTAACAACATCTCCAGTCGGTCATTGGCCCTCTTGGGCTGCTGCTTCTGACGCTCAGCTTCGTACTGCCTTTGTGTGTTATCCAAATTAATGCTCAGATTTAGAGCTACATCCACCAAAGCTGTCATCAGCTTCATGGCTACCAAAGAAACAGTAATTTTTTTAAATATCCAGTTGAGATGATTTATTTTAAACTTAACTTCAAACACAACTATATGCTACCATTCCCAAATACCTAAGCCTTAAATGATCTATTGACACAGAAACACAGAGATCAATAACCTTGTCCTATTTCAACTAAATGCAAAAATTAAACACACTTTATACAAAATTTCATTTTAATGGTTTTTAATATACACTAAATGATGGGTTATTGTATGGCATACATTCATGTATCTATCACTCTTCTTTTAAACCAAAAAAAAAAAAAAAAAAAAATTCAAGACCATTCTAAGATTTTAGCGAGTAATTTGAGCCCCAATCTCACACAGACATCATTGATTAGTTTGATCCCACACACATACCTGCCAGGGTTTAAGTTTATTATACACTAGGAGTCTAAGAAATTTATGCAATCTCAAAATGTCTCCATCTTTTTTTTTTTTATTACTCTTAATTATACAAAAACTAAGACTACTCCAAAACCTAATTAAGAAGTCTGAACCTTAATCCCACAAAGGTTTAAAGGATTACATGTAGTTTGATCCCGCATACACACTTTATGGAGTGGCTTTAAAAGATGCAATCCAACACATAGACTTAAATCAGCAGTCTGAGCCTGAATCACATACCTGCCAGGGTGCTGGTGTGCCTGAAGGCGCGAACCTGTGAGTCGGTGAGACCGGTCAGTAGAGAGATGATGTTGTCCATCATGTACTGGTCGTAAATGATGCTGTACTGGCACTGTCGGACAAGCACCTGCACAAACTCACAGAAGTTCACACGGAAACGCTTCCAGTTAGGACCGGACATGATCAGGGGGTAGTCTCCACTGTCCTACAGACAAATGTCAGAGTGATTAATACAATACAAAACAAAGTTCTCTATAAAGTCAATGCAAAAAGCACAGTTCTCTATCAAGTCAATGAATGATACTAGGAGGGGAACCCTTCAATGTCCTGTACAGAAATCTCAGAGTCTGTGCAGTACAACAAAGTTATCAATAAATTTAATGAATGAAGCATGCATTAATTAATGAAACAAAACTTCTGTAGAATCAATAAATGATTATGAGAGTACATAATCATACAGGGACCAACCAAAGGGCGACTTGAGCAAAATACTCCCTTTTTTGGGGGGAGGGAGAAGTGAAGTTCCCCTAAAATTTTGCCCTAGGTTGGTAGCTGATCATATCTTAAATTCTTGCAAAATAAATTCAGTAAATCATAATTTCCTATTAACAATAATGTACCTCATCAAATTCCTCAGTCATTTTACGGATGATTTCGGCGTGTTCCTGGTTGGCATACATGAACGGAGTTATGGTTCCTTTGCACCCTGAGCCCTGTATAAAGAACTGAATGAGCTCCACTAGCGCTGTGTCCCTGTCGTTCTTGTAGGACTCGATCCACTCATCTACAGTGCTCTGCAAATCACAAGGAAAAATATCTCCAACAAGATTATAACTGTATTACCCTGTTTTTTCTCTAGCCTAACTGATTCTGTTGTATCTTTTAATTTTGTTAATTTCTGTGCCAACTAAGGTAGTATAATAAGAAGTATATGTATCATCTTCAGTTGTTCCATCTGCAAAGATGTTTTTCCAGTATTAACAAGATCAACTTTTTGTTTTTTACCCATACCAATAGTAAAACTTTAACAGCAATTTCAAAAACTTTTGTCATGAAACATTTAATCACCAGCTAGGTTTTGACACTTTTGTAACAGATAAACTTTACTTTCACTTTTGCAGTATATCGTTCCACATTTGTCATTAAACTGTATCACCCACCTGCAGTGAGGCTTTTCCACTTTTGACGACATCAAACAGTGATCCAGTTCCGGAGTCCTCCTCGTCCTCACTCTTCTTCCTGTTTCTGGCCGCGGCACCAGTCTGGCGGGGGCGCTTCACCGCCTGTTATACATACAGTAGTTATTGAATATCTTGACACATTATTTACTTCACAGCTTCTTATACAAAAATTTACATTTATCTTGATGCAATATATCATAGATTTCTTACAAACAGCAATGTATAATTTCTTTAACTTTACGTTTGAAAAGATTCATTGAGGCCGTTACATTTACTAATGTAAATGATCCTGAGATGGGGAATAGTTCCCATTTAGCGTAATCATTCCTCAATAGGGTAATTGTGCCCAACCTGTTAATCAGAACTCCTTGCTATGTCCTCTGTGTCTACAAGTATTTCATTAAATGTGACTGTAAAGAACTGCCTGTGACCTTTCTGTACTTACACTGCCCCCTCTCCCTGACCCCCTTTTGCGTCCTCGCCCACTGCCAGCACCAGACACGGACATTGGTTCCTCAAAGTCACTGTCAGAGTCATTCTCTGGTCTGTAATTAAGACACATAAACCATACTTTAACATCTTTTTTCCCTAAAAAAGATATACAGAGGGTTCCACTTAATCTGATAGCGGTTAATCGAATAATTCAGTTAATCTGATATAATATCAAAACACCAAACCATTTCTTATGTATCCCTTTATATTTTTTCCTGATAATCTGATAGAAAAAAAATTGATTTTCGGTTAATCTAGGATTGTGACCGTGTAATAATGATTTCCCACCCTCTTTCACCCATATATTCCTTTGTTTAATTGGTTGACAACCCTCTTGTGTACACAGTACACAAGAGGGCAGTAGTTACACTTCAACGCACACGGGTGGCTCCCCATTAAGAATTATTTAAACATGCAATTTCTGAATCAAAAGTGACTGGCTTTGGAACATGTGACATCGAGGAAATTCTGATTACTTTCAATTTTACTTTGGGGTAGAAAACTTAATAAATAAAATTCAAATAATTTTTTATCATGCATAATAAATTATTTAAGAGCATTTTATATAACAGAAACAGAATTAAAATAAATTGTCCAGGTGAAAAGAGGGACTGTTCAGACAATTAGCCATTTCCTCTTATTACTTCCTGTCAAAATGGCGGCCACTTTGAGACCATCATAATAAAGAGAAACATTTAGTGATTCACTTTTGAGCATTTACAAACAAAATAAAGACTCAAATGCTATTTCATTGCTAATGCAAGGTAAATTATTTCATTTCAAACTATTTACATATATCTTTTCATTGATAAATTATGTCTTGAAAGAAGTTGTTTTTTTATTCTATACCAAAATCAGAGACCACAAAAATGCTAAATCGGTTAATCTAATAATCGGTTGATCCGATAATTTTTCTCCGACAAATTGCCTATCAGATTAAGCGGAACCCTCTGTACCAAGTTGTCATTTTAACATGTCATTAAGTGTGGTTTAAAAAGCTTGTAATATACTAGCTTTTCTGAGATACATAATTTTCCCAACTTATTTCGTTTATTTTGTGTGTTATTTTTAAATCACAGGTTTTATTTACCTTCAAAAAAAAAGGAGTTCAATTGTATCGCACCATTGAATAATTGGAAGGCTAGTTCAGTTATAATGGGCAGTTTTATTCTTTTTACGTTAAAATTTGAATCTTCATAAAAACAAAGTTACTAAAACTGGTCAAGGAATGAAATATGAATTTCATTATGCTTTTTATTTAGTTGTTTCATCCAATACACTGGATTTTTTAACTCGTTTCCTCTCTGGAAAAAACATTTACTTGTGAGAAAATTTTTATTTGCTGATATATTTGACAACCTTCTTTTCACTCATCCTGAAGTTGGTGAACTCTTTGTGGCGCTTAAATTGCGAAAAAAAATGGGAATGCTATTTTGGGGAATATACCACTATACAATGGAACCTGCGATATAATGAGAAGAGAGCATACATATATTAAATCTTACACTGGTAAGTCTGAGGTTGCCTCAACAAATGCCCCTTGAACTGTGACCTTTGCCTTGGCCTTCGCTTTCCTTGCTCCCCGCATCCTACAAGTAATTTATAAAGTCAGAGGATAGAAATGATAAAAATCAATATTCAAAATTTCAAATAATCAGTTAACATTTGCCTCAAGGTTCACATCAAGATAACATAATGTGCTTTGTAGAAAAAGTTGGTAAATCAGATGTTTTATAAACTCATAAATACAGCAACACATTACCATGCAATTGTTGTATATGTGTCTGATCAAATAATTTATCTACATTATACAAAATGTGCTGCTTATATTGAAATGAAAATTACTGTTTGTGCAAGCTGATTTCTTAAAATTAGCTTGATCTGACACATGAACTTCACATTGGGATTAGAAAACCAGTTATCATTTTATCGTAAAAAATAATATCATACTAAAGTTCAATCTTCTAGATTTAAATCCGAGTTTGAATTTCCAACTCGTTAGTCTACTTAATCTGAATTAGATAACTGATTTCGCATTCTTATTATCAACTCTCTGTTGTGAACACAGATGCATGATGTCCGACGCCGAAGCCGACGCATCGGAGTTAATTATTGTCCTCTTATTTTCAAATTTTGCTGCTAATTGGACATTAGGAATTAAATATTATAATTTTCAGTCAAAATGATTGCAATGAATGCTTTAATTAAAATAATAAATTACCTGAAAACACTCTTTGTTTGGCGGGAAGCTATCTGGTTCAGCTTGCCGGAAGTAAACAATAAGTCACGTGATCTCAAAATTAATTTCTGAAACGGATACTTATGCATTCCGGATTTAAAGGGGGGGGGGTATATTCTGTTCTTCTCCAAAGCAAATATATTAACACATAACCATTCTAAATCAAAACACATGCACGTAGAATCGTGTTGAAAGTGGGGGGGGGGGGGGTTATCAAAAAATTATTGATCAAAAAAGATAATTCGCCAATCATGATCGTACAGTAGTAACTAAAACTTGTTTACTATTTTATCCATTGATTTCACTTCAGTTTTTATCAAACTCCAAAAAATGGGGAGGGGGCAACTACGTTTTCATTCATTTTTATATATGTAAATTTAAGAAAAATCATTGCTGCGAGAAAATGCTCTCATGCAAACCAATCCCCCCCCCCCACGGGATGCTACCTGACGCCGCGGTGTCTGAAACAATTTTTAGATATTCATCATTGTGTATGCTTACTGTAGTAGTGTACTTTTTTTTAGCCATTCATTTTTAGTATTAAGGTATTTGGATTCAGTGAAATATCATTTCATCCCTTCATTTGTTCAATCTCTCACTCTTTGCGCTGTGTGTTTTGTGTTGATAAATCTAAGCACCCCTATTTTTAAATCAAAGTACTCAAAGTACCGGAAAGCGCTAAGCCAGCCTCATTGCTACTTTTTTCAAATGTTACTATTGTTAATATTTTGAAATCTTATTTTATTATACAGAAAGTAAAAAAAAAAGTTTCATGAAAATGCATGATATGTATGAGACCCTGACCATTTCAATCAATTTGAAGAGAGGAGTTTGTAATGTTTATTAACTGATTAGTGGGACGAAAATTTGGTTGCGCTTGTGTACGTTGGAATTCTGGGAAGGAATTAGACAGTCCGTGTTAAGAAATTCGAAGTTATGAAACTGACTGTCCCTGGGTTCCGGAGTCCGCATATATATATTTCTCGAACCTGAGAGGATATATATTGACAGTGGTTTGAAATACAGAGAGCGATCTTTTCAAAGTTAAAGGTCTAATTAATTAGTAGGTGTGCAGTCATACATTGTACCTCTGCACGCCTGTCTCCTACCCTACAGTCATAAAAGTAAAGTGTGCAAACTCAATATACACCCGCATAATATTATTGTTATGGAAACTATATAGATTGTGTATTCACTTTTGATCTAAAATTAATATTCCGCTGGCTGACTTTTTTTACCTTTTTTAAATGCTAACATTGTTCATACATGTATATACAGTGTACGGCAAGTTTTGAATACACTCAACCAGTGAGTGAAAATTTAAAGGTATATACATGTGGCGTATTTTTAGTGAATAACAATAATAAGATCTGATTATTTGCTTCATTTCTTTACTTAAAGATAGGACTTCCACACAAATTACGCTTTATAAGTCAATCGCATAACAAAGATACAAGAAATCAAAATAATATTTTTTATTTTTTACCGGCACGGTAAAAAATACAAAAGATTTGAATAACCCCGCCTTAAATGGGTCACGTGACATCCATCTCGGTCTATCAACAACAATGGCGACGACGAGAAGATAGGTATACTGTTAAGTTTGACAGATTTGGCAATGAAAGAAAGAAGAGACAGACTGACAAGGATAGGATCAAAGGGAAGATTGTCATCGGAGACCATGTAGATTGATGGAATAGGAATTAAAGCCGAATTAAACTTTAAAGTTTCCATCATGAAGTTGTAGGGGTTTTGCTATATAGGTTCGTGCTCCATGTGTTCCGTTGTTTACTTTATAAGTTTTAAACCACAAGTGGATTTTCGTTTAGAGGAATTTTTAATAAAGAATAAACACTCTCAGTACATGCATCCCTCAGGAAGAGGGGTATTTACATGTACTTCGTTTACCGTGTCGATGATGCGTAAATCGTGTTTCATATTTATTACACATAATTAACAATTTATATCGTTTTACATTAATGGATATCGGAATAAAACTGCTTCGAGTATCATCTGATATAAGAATCATCTAATTTAAGACATGAAAAACGTGGTTCTAATTTGTAAACAAACTGTTCTTCCATCGTGTTTTCAATGCTAGGTTTTCCCGCACTCATGCGCAGTGGCGTTATAAATGGCGGATCATATTAATATTCATCAGACGTGTAGCAAAGTTTAGAGACAAATAACTAAAGACAGAAAATTTTTTATGGGCCTAGAGTTAGTGAAACGTCTAATTATAAGAAGCATGATGTATATTTTTACTCAAACTCATATCAAAAATTTTACTCCAAATACGCCACATATACCTTTAAGAATCGACAAAATGCATGAGAAAATCACGACATGAATCATCAGATCAAAGTTACACAACAAACAATTTTATAAATATCATGTTGATAAATTTGTCGGCCTTTGAAGGTCTCAAATTTTGTCGATGTAAACTTTTGATATAGCAACAAGACAAGGAAATATCTCAGATCGCATGCCTTGACATTACGAGATCCTCACCACTGGCCATCCTATCACAAAACGGGAGTTCGTTTGGGTATCCGTGGGGTCCCATTGGGTTCATTTGGGTATCCATGGGGTTCATTGGGTACCTAGGGGTGTCTTTGGGATACCAATGAACCCAAGGGGTATCTAGAGTCACCCAACATGCGTCTAATATTAGTGCTCAGCATGGAATGTCTCGTGGTATGTTAAGTTGTGTAATCGGCAATGCACCCTCAGACGTCACTGATATTGTGAAAGTTTGCAATTTGTTCTGATCTTGATTTAATAAATCCACAACTCTACGTTCTTTTGCGAAACGTGGGACTTAAGGATACCATGATCTTGCTTTTTTTAGAATACGAGCGATCGGTCAGCATGATCACTAGGTGGCGCTTATAGAAAGATCATGAGATATGGTGCATCCCTAATAAGCGCTAGCGCATGCGTTTAGCGCTTAAAAATGGTTTAGTCTAAATAATATATGGTTAAAATAGCTTTGGTGTATCAGTTCCATTTTGTAAAAAGCCAATGATGTTTACTTTTTATCATCATTGCCTTAGTTTGTATCCCCTAGTCCAATAACTTTTCAATCATATGATAAACTATGATTTCAGATTTGTATGTACATTTGTATTTTGACATTTATGTATGGATGTTTAACCTAAATATACAGAAGACATTGTATTGAGTATATAGAAACATACATATGTATATATATATTATATACTAGTATACTAATTAAATGTTCATGTCTGTCCTAGCTCTTTCAATCATCCAACTCTTTCCCTCTTGTATATGTAATGCTTATTGAATGTCTTGTTTGTACATTGGATGTTTTGTGTACAATCTTCATGTTGCCCCTTGAGGGCCCTTAATTGGTTAATAAAGAAATTGAATTGAATTGAAATTGAATTGAATTATATAGGTCATTTATGGTGATTTACACGGTATGCTTAGTTTCATGAATTGGAATTTATTACATAACAGTAATATTTCTGGTTTGAATATAAATTATGTATATAATGATATTGCTCTCTGCTGATATTAGTATTGATCTAAATAAATGCATGTTATACATACTGAGTATGTGAATGTCTGTAAAATGTTTGTATTATCTTTGTTGTGTGGAGCTGCAGGTCTGTAGCTCCCGGTCTGAAAAAAATCGAATCCGAATTTTTTTCAGACCAGGAGCTACAGACCCGCAGTCATGTTGTGTGCTAATCTATTTTATGTGTTTATGTATGTGTTACTTTAGGGTATTTTTATTAAACGATATCAAATTCCAGTTATCACATTTGAAAGGAATGATCGCACCATAACATACGTTTCTGTGTTATAGTAACTCTCCATCAAGAAATTACATTACTATTAAAATTTCGTGTATTTTCATCCTATTTCTTCGTAGGAAAGTTTACAGTCCCTCCTTTTTTCAAACGGTGGTCCTTCAAACATCAAAATCAAGATCAATATTAGCTGATGTTTTTAAAAGCATATATATTTTACCTATCCGTATATCGTAAAACAACTTTTATCTTAGTGACAACTTAGTTTGTGTAGACAATAATGAATTTTTCGCGAATGAAATGTTTAACAAAATCTTTTAATAAAGAAAAAATGAATTGGTTTGCGTCAAGAAATACCCTGAAGTTCTCCTGAACATTGCAAAATTTTCTCACACGTACGCGTGAATATATACAAGATTATATATACATGTATGTATACATGTTCCTATAAACATGAGGCGTTAGCTTCCTCACCAAGATCCAGGGACTGGTATAGAGCTTACCCCTGTCTCCGACCTCTGCCGATTAAATCATTTAAAATATATTTAATTCCTGGGGATCTTAAGGTGTCTGTGGTATAAAGAATAGAGGGTGCTTGGAAAATAGGATTTCCTTAAAAATTGTCAATGGCAACGAGACCGAGCAGGAATTCACACAACACTTCCGATCACGTGTTTTGGAATTTATATTATAAACAAATATATGACAACAAAGTACAACATACAGCATATACAAAAATACACATACATTTGTCACGTGGTCCTATGATAGTCCTTTACATATACCGGTATAATTAGAATGGTACAGAGATACATGATTGACATGGCGGCAATACCTGGAAACGCGGACAGTAGAACAATGTACTGATGTTACACACAAAATCCGCCGTCATACTACAGAATGCACGTGCTTTGTTGATGAATGTAGTGGCGCAATTAATCCGACTCATTACCCCAACGCTGTTTCTCTTCAATATGTGAACTCAGGTTTTCCCTCCGGTGGCCCCTTCATCACTTTCTTGATAAATTCTGAAAAAAACGACATCTATTATTAGTAACAAATACATTCGAAGTGTTATGCGAAATTCTATTTAGTCAACAACGTACGTGTGATCTATAAATGTGTTATATACATGTACTACTTAACAGATTGGCTTTATAATAATTCATTAAACATGATGGAATAGCAGACATAATCTAAATTAGACCCTTCCCAAATAAAAAAAAAACCACTTTAATTTATTGGTCAATCATTTTATCTATCAACAATAATTAACGTATACTCCAGTACCTCGTTCTTGTTTTTATTTGATGCAGGTACATATATAGCATGGTACATTATTGTTCTTTCTGAATCTTTTTCAGAAATGATATGCGGTCGATTTTCTGTTTTTGACGTTGAACTATGACCTTTGACCTTACCCTCGTATTTGATGTTGCCCTCGTAGTCCACGTCCAAGTCGATGCTCTGTAGAATGTCCTCCAACTCCTCGTCTGTCAGGCGGTCACCTATAGATAACATTTCTTGTATTCGTACAAAGCATTTTTAGTAGTTTTCAACTGTATTTATGGTTTCATCACACGCTTTTGACGCTTTCTAAGATACCTTCTCAAAAAGAAAACGAAGTTAAACTCCTATATATACATTATATTAATCATCAAACTATATATTACAAATTACATTGTATTACGTAATGGATAACCAGGATTTTCAATCTTTTTACTTTGTTCTAGTATACGATAACAACTTTATAATTATTTCTCTCTGTGCGTGTAGACCGCATCTTGAATAACCATTATTTTCAGATTTTCAACAGAAATGATATTACTATATCACCCACTAATTACACTTACACCCACTAATTACATCCACTAATTACACCCACGCGTACTTCCCTTCTTACCCATGGATGTCAGCACGTGCCTTGCCTCACCCAGGGAGATGTAGCCCTGCCCCTCCCGGTCGAAAGATTTGAAGGCCTCCATGAACTCCTTGTAGGAGCCTGTGTCTCGCTCCTTCACCACCTGTCGCACGATGGCCAGGAACTCCTCCATGTTGTACTGCTTCTCGCCTGAAAATGAATAGAGAGACTAGTGCAGGAGCGGATCAAACTGGTACTGCGAGAAAAAGTCAGCTGTGTGGGGGTACGGATCAAACAGTACGGAGTAGACATGTTCTCCTGACATATTGTAGTCTTAACATTAAACACATGCATTATTACTACTTTAATGCACGTTTTCATTGCTAAAATGTAAATTTACCTTTAAAAAAAAACCCAGATACAAATAGTCGCGGAACATATAAAACGTGAAAATATATACCGGTATGTTTAAGATAAAAATTAGGGCAGCATTTTAATGTTAAAACACTTTCAGTAAATGCATGATAAAATTGTATCACGTAGTAGATTTCGATTAGATAATACACTAGCAACACGTCAGCATACGGGATTGACCATTGTATCAGAGACAAGAATGAGCCCTTTGCCCAACAGCCTCCGTGTACCACTGTCCGTGTACCACTGTCCGTGGATTACACCACTGTCCGTGGATTACCGGATCTTTTGGTTCCCCCATTCTTGTAGATGAGTGCGTTTGTTGGGTTGAGTCCACAGCACCGGAGGAGGTCTCCCACCTTGACTGCGTCAATCAGCCCGTCCCGCCCGTCCCAGAAGTCGAACAAATCGAACACCTCCTTCATGTCTGCAACGAACAATAATGTATATGGGGCGTGAATCTAGGTCATTCGTGAAAACATTACTGATGAAAGAGTCAGTGCTTGACCATCGTGCTTTATCTTATTACAGCATGCAGTGTAATCGTTGAAATAAATATTAAATGCATATAAAAAGGAAGAAGTTGGTCGATCCAGTGGTTATCAGAGTCGCGTGTTTTTGTTTTTGTTTTGGTAATACATTGGACTATAATTTTGATCGAAATTACAGAACATATAAACTACTTTGATATAAGGGACAGGCATGAATTATCAAAAGTAGACGACCCAGGCTAAAAGTGGAGGAACCAGATAAAAAATCGAGCGGCAAGACAAAAAGTGAAGGTGTCAATTGGCTCGTACGTTTTTTTTTTCTGTAATTAATAAAACAAAAGGTACATTATCTCAACAAAATGGGGAACCAGCCCCCCCTCCCTCTTCTCCCCCATTGCTACGTTCCCTTTTTCGCGTGATTCAGTGGTGTTCGAACTATGACTTCCTACCCTCCTTGTGAACGGAACAGTTCGTCGTGATATTCAAGTTTGAAGAATTCAAATAATGTCTGAAATTTGATGAAAATAACAAGATTTAAACCAGATTCGTTTTTTCTGCCATGTTTGATAGCTATATCTGACTTCTGATTTACGACGGGAATGAGTGATGGAGTCTCAAGCACGTTCTCCGCTAACGGGCAAATTATGTAACTCCACAAAGAGCTCTCAGACGATACAAAACTGACACAAGTATATATCTACCTCATTTCCTCACCCTCTCTCTAAAATAATAAAACTTTAACAACCAAATGGCCGATCCCCAACGCACTAACCACATCTTGAATCTGAAAGCAGCTCACAGATTCTACAGATAAAATCGACCACGCTTTATTTGAAGTTCAAAGGAGAGAAACTTTGTATATATATGTTGAATTTCTAACTCTTTGAATTTGCAAACAAATAGGGTCCATCAAAGACAGTAATATCTGCCAGCAGACCCTGTCTGTAGAGAACAGACATCCCCCTCCCTCGACTCGGCACCGGTGGGGGTGGGGGGTAACAAGCCCGGCGGCGGTAAGGTTGTCTGTATATCCAGACTTTTTCCTGACCCCCGAGGACCGGAGTGTTGCAGGAAATGGAGTTTTATCAAAAAACTGTTTATCTATTGATGGTTAATGGACGATTTATTTCAACATCTGCTGGTGGTGTAAACACATCTCGATAAGGCCCCCAGAATCCGTACGCCTAATTATTATTTATTCACCAATATTTTATCACATTTTAAAATTAGAATTTGTATAAGCTGACCTTCCTTTATTTACAATCTTATCACTGTGAGAAATGTTTAAGACGTAATTGCATTTACAACTCTGTTACAGCAGATACTTTTAGTTCTTTTAAATAAGCATAAATTTTAAATTTAAAGAACAAAATTTAAAGCATCGATAAAACATAGAGTCCTCCTTCGGTTTGGTAAGATTTTAGCTAGGTATATTTTTGCCTCTTTAATTCTTGTTTTTTCTTTTAAGAAATACTCATTTTAAACCATTTTTTGCAACATAATATGTAAACGTAATTTAAAAAGCGATCACAAAATATCATTATGTTTAATAGTTTATATTTATAATGTCCCGAAGTATTTAAATAACAAAAAAAAAAAAAAAAATCCTTATATTCAATACGTTACATCATTTTTAACTATTGTTAATTATTTTTTTTTAGAAATTGATTAGAACAAGACCAACATACCCTCTATGTCAGGAAGATCGGCGCTCATGTTGCCTGGGTCTGAGTCCGAGTCTGAGTGAGTCTGAGTCTGTCGCTCGTACCGCCACTGAGTCCCTCTGTAGTAGCACTGAACCCCTCCGCGCGGGAGAAGGAGCGAGCTTAATTAACCGGAACCCCAGCATCTCACGCCGGGAGGGATAGCAGCCCAAATTACTCAACCACGCAGAATTTCTCAAATGTTCTAAAATCATCTGCTTCAAAATATCAACACATTGAAAAGTCGGTCGTCTCGTTTCTGTGTACTGGTTGTAAACCAGACAGTTTGAATTCTTGATTTACGGACAAATAAACAAATCTCTCCCAAATTATCTAATAATGATTACATGGAATTTACTATCAATCCAACTCGTTGCATATGACATTCATCAAATTTTTTAAAACTTTTTATTTTAAGGCAAAATACTTGTTTCATGCAGCTTTGATTTATGCCAAAGATTTAAAAATATGTGATATATGTTATTTTATTCGCGGTCTCTCCACCCTCTCAACTAAATGAATTAATCATTTTAATACCAATTGTTTTAAGCAATTGAATAAAGATTACATTAATTGATATTTTTGTTTACTAAAATACTCTGCAAATTTTCTCTCCATTTCTATCAATAGAATTAAATATATCAGAGTTAACGAAAAAAACCATTTCAGGTCATGGCCAACAATGAATTCATCACAAAAATAATCTGCTGCTTTTCATCATCCTTCATCAAATAGCTTGAATGAAGAACTCCAAGTTTTTTTGTTTTATTTATGGAATAAAGAATTGTTCTTTGACTATTATGGCCGGGGTGATCAAATCCAATCTTGCCCAAAGGGCTCTATGATAGATTCGGTTACGCCTGACCATATTATTCATCTCATAATACCGCGGTACTCAAAGAATGATTCGATACTTGTTCCTTATATAGTTTTCAGCAATTGTATGATTAAATATTAAATTATTGACAATTTTACATTATTTTCATTTTGTATAATTTTGCAAACCCAGCTTTCACCTGAACTGTACACCATTTGCATCATTGATGAAATGTATTAAACTATTGTTACAAAATTTATTTGTTGTTTGTGTGTATCACAGACAAAGACACTGAAAAATGTAAATATTCACCCATCAACTTTATGCTTCATAAAAAACCAGATACTTTTGTTCACATTATCAATTTTTAATGAGTAAACTATCAACAAACAATGTGTAATGGGTCCTGGTGATTTCTTAATGAAGTGACACAATAGAAGATCTCTGGTCTCCTCCTCACAGAAACTGTCAACTTCTCCCAGAATGGCGCCCTGTATCACAGTCGATGAGTCGGGGGGTCCATATCCAGTTCTAACATCAGTAGTAGAAGCACCCAAATGCTGCAGCCACACAGAATATAGAGTCCTGGAAAGAATTACAAATCAATTTCATTTCTAAACATACTACACAAGTTGATAGATATTAACAAGAATTCATTTTTGGCATTTTCTGTAACGGTGCCAAGATTGAATTCATTGAATATGGGTAAATAGATCATTTCAATAAAAAGAAGTTTTACTTTCAAATCATAAAATTACTTCTCAATAAACTACATGTACATGTAAGAAGATTGAGGATCAAAGAGAGAGAGAAGAAGTGTTACTTTATAGCCATTCTGGGTAGAATTATCAAGTTTTATTCAACCTATCAAGAACATGCAGAAAAAGAAACTAGCACTCACATTCATAAATATATCTTGAGCGTAACTGTCCGTGTCCGAGTCCCAAAAGCACCGACACCCCATCCTACAACAGAAGGTCAATCATTATAAATGTGAACTTTAAGGTCCAATCAGAGGTGAGTGAATCACCAGTGAATGACAAAGGTAGAGAGCTGAGGGTGAGGACTTACTTGACCCCCTCCCCCCTCTGTTCTCCGATGACCACCTGTACCACAAACTTGTATCTGTCATAACCCAGATCTGTAATAAAGAAAACACTCATTGAGACAGGAATACACTAACTGAGACGCCTTGTCTATTGACATTAAAACATCTGAAATTTGTGGACTTTCTTCAAATTCATTGCTGTGACAAAAAATTAATACATTTAAATTGGAGAAATACAGACAATCTGTAAATTCTGCTTAACTTTAGAATTAATGCTACAGTGTATCACTAAATACTAGATTATGTTGAAGTTTTCAACTTCTGTTTATATCCATCTACAACCTACAACATCATGGAATCATTAAACTTTCTGGGGACCAATTTTTGTGGATTGTTTTAAATTTTACAGGCTTGAGGGGATGTTATTTCGTATATTTTCTTATACCTACAAGAGGAAATATGACTTTAAAACTCTAATTAATTAATTTGTGGAGGATGTTAATTCGTGGATGAGAGGTACCCACAAATTCCACGAAAACTGAGCCACCATGAAATCTAATGATTCCACAGTAGTATACAGAATGTTTTAAAAGCTTGTTTAGAAACTGAAATCTGATATCTTTATCAAAGCTTCAGTGTACCTTTTACCATTATTATCGATAAAATTAGTTTAGAATATTAATGATCAAATACCTTTATTACAGCTTCAAAGTGCAGGTTTAATACTATTCATTATCTTTAAAATTACAGTTTACCTTTTAATTTGAGTTTGATATATATATATATATATATATATATATATATATATATATATATATATATATATATATATATATATATATATATATATATATATATATATAAAACAGTAACTTGATCCAAAGGGCTGGATCACATGGAGTTGCCAGGCGCGGATCATCAGATCAATCTAGACGTAAAGCTTCAAGTTTGATCTGATGATCCGTGCCTGGCAATGAGACGTGATCTGGCTCTTTGGATCAAATTACTTTTATAATGATAAATTTATTATATACCCTTGTCCATTTATAAGTTTTAATTACAAAACTTTCTTTTTAAAATCAATTGTATGACGTTACTTATACATGCATAACAAACGATTTTTAGATGAACTCTTTTAAAACGCGCTAAAATACTGACGTTATTTTATGTGTACTACGTCATCAGTTTAAGAGAATGGTGATACGGAATCGGAAAACCACAGTGTGGTGATCCGGAAAATCAGATCACACTCTGTAAATTTGACAGTATCAAGAAAGGAAAATTGATGGGTATATAATAATGTCAGATGTCTTTTTTACAGTGTCAAGAATTACCTTTTAACCAAAGTTTGATATGCGTAACTTTGTTTCACCCTCAGAGTGTACCTTTTAACTTAAGTTTGATATCATCAGATATCCGCCTAGTCCATTCCGTCGTCTCTTCTGCGTCATAGGATTTCCCGCTGAGATGTTCGTTCAATACATTGTGTATGGTTTCCTTGACTATCACCTGTCTGAACCTAAAATAAAATAATGACATACACATATAGACACAAGTCTACAAATAAACAAAAAAATACACATATTAATATAACTCAAAATAAAATAATGATATACACATATAAACAAGACATAAGCATATTAATATTGTGTACATGACGTGACATGCAGTAGAGTGCAGGAGCTTTGTTGATACAACAACAAAAATACATTGACAGCTTCTTTTTTTAAACTGACACACAACCACAGCAAGGTAGGCATAAGATGACAAGCCCCAATTTACAGAGATTGATGGTACAAACAGATGTACTTTTATAACAATGTAAGGCGCAAGTATGAAATTTGGAAATAATTAGTCAAATGTAAGCATTAATGTGTGTAAGCATTTGTGATTTACTGAGTGAAAACTTATTTTGACTGAGAAGTACATGTGTATACATTGATTGACAATATACAGGTGGATGGGGAATCACAACTTTTAACAAAAATGTTACACCTCTTATAATGTAAAACTCTGAAAATTCAGGCCTGCCATAGAACAAATTAATGTACAGTTCTGCATGCAGCTAACAAAAGTTACAGCTTTTAGACTTTCAACAAATATTTCATATTTACATCAATTCACATATTATTTTCATACAGCATACAATAAATATTGAACATGACATGACATTGTCTACATGACAAGCTGCTAAGTTAAAATCAATGAGCGGTTATCCGAGGCTGTACAATTATGTCAGCCTTTATCTTAGTGGAGGAGTCTACAGCCTTGAACATTTATCTTGTTTTTAATCAGTGAATGCTCAAAGAGATGCATTAAATCAGATATTCCAAAAACCTACAGAAACAAGCAGCGTTCCAACATGCTCCGCATTGTCAGTAACCTGTAGAAACTGGCGGGCTGACTGACTTAAAAGCCCCATTATCCATTTAGATTCCATTCTAATGCCATCCTTGTTGTTAGAAGACAATTCATGTTGACATTAAATCTCCCATTTAGATAAAAACTGCATGCTTTTTATTTTTTAATTTTCTGTTTAAAATTCCTCATTACTGCATTGATTAATAACTTAAGAGATACCTGATCTAGATTGGATGTAGGAAATTAAAAATGTATACCCTGATGATGATGATGATGATGATGATGATGATGATGATGATGATGATTTCATTGATTTACCGGTATTGTGTTCATGAAATTATGCCATATTTTGGATGAGAGAGAGAGAGAGAGAGAGAGAGAGAGAGAGAGAGAGAGAGAGAGAGAGAGAGAGAGAGAGAGAGACTGAGAGTCCCTATACTGATTCAGTGTAAATAGACAGAGTCCAATAATAGTATCGGCCAGGAAAGATATTGATGATACAGATTGTGATCCATGATCCATGCAAGGAAAGATATGAAAGCTAGGCTGTGATTAATTTGCAAGGTTTTTACTACATGAAATATACATTTATGTCATATAAGCAAAACTGGGTAAATCCGATGACAGAGTAATCTACCTTGGGTATTAACTTTTAACACCCCCACTCCCATCAAAAAGATATTCTAAAGGCCTAGTCTTTCACAAAGTAAAAAGTTACAGAAAAAAGATGAAACTCTAAGGAAGCCGGCACTTATTTTGCTCAAGAGAATTTCAACTATGGTACATGTAGTTGGCTATTTGGTGTTGGATAATACATGCATTTCATTACTGTATTACTAATGTATTTTAGAATTCTTTTACTTATAAATTAAATATGATAACTTTGTATATTATTAATTGCTAATATCATTCATAATGTAATTTTTGCATGTTTCAGGGTTTTTTATGTAAACTTTCATTTATTATATACCGGTAATTTATTTGTGACTTGAACTTAAAATTAAGAAAATTTTGTCAATGACATGTACTATATATCTTCTTTGTTGCTTGTTCTAATAATGTTTCCAATATTTCAAAGGAATGAAAACCAAAAATCACATGTTAATTAATATTTGATCACTGATAAACATAGGCATGTAACACCTCACATGTTTAGAGTGAGTGCGTCTTGTCTAATCACGTAGTGGATTTGCCATCTTCATCATCTCTGGCGAGTAGACAGTCTCACAAATTCACAGTCCTTACCAACTTGTCTTAAAAAGTTATTTATCTCAGTAATTTTTCCTGTTTTAACTAGTTGTTATATAACTGAGAGAATAAATATGCTTTTGTTTCAAAGAGAAATCTTGGAAATGTTTCCTTACAAAAGTTTGCCTGGTTCAGAGTTTCAATAAACAGACCATTGCAACAACAGCCAGGGTTAGCTTTAAATGATTGTGACTCCTAAAAAGCTGTAACAAATAATTGATAAATTCTCTATTCAATTGTAAAAATAACCTAATTATAGTCTGTCCCAAGTTATCATTTACAGCATTCTTTAAAAAAATCATTTATTATAATTAACCATTTGGAGCACTCGGAAAAATTAACTCATAGCATTTAGATTTTAAAATAATACATGTATAAGCGAAAGTGATTTTGGTGGCACTCGTACGTAAAAAATAAGTAATTAATTGGGGTATTAATTATGATAAAACCAACATTTGGGGCGCTCATGAGATGTACTTGGGGCGCTGACGTAAAGCGTAATTGGGGACCCCCCCCCCCCCCCCAAAACAAAATTTGGGGCGCTCGTGCATGGGGCCCTATGGCTTTGGGGCGAAGTGCATGACCAGCACCCTGATATACTATAAGGATATGTTCAGAATAGACCCCTATATAGTCAACAACAATAGCAGCACTGCACTGGCCAATGGAGTGCAGAAAGTTATTATCACTCAATATTATAATGAGGTCAACTCCATATTAGAAGAAGAAACTTTGTTACTGTTGTTGATGTATTTTAGGATGATGATGATGATGGTTATGATAAAACCGTAGCTATTAAATAGACACAATATGGTGCTGCAAGTATCAAGCACATTCAATTTATGCACATTGGCTTTTATACAATTCAATTTCTTTATTAACCAATTAAGGGCCCTCAAGGGGCAACATGAAGATTGTACATAGAACATCCAATGTACAAACAAGACATTCAATAAGCATTACATATACAAGAGGGAAAGAGTTGGATGATTGAAAGAGCTAGGACAGACATGAACATTTAATTAGTATACTAGTATATAATATATATACATATGTATGTTTCTATATACTCAATACAAATCATGTAGAATGTCAGTGAATTTTTTTCCAACAAAGAGCATGAAGCGGATATTTTAAAAAATGTATAATTAAAAATATCGATACAGAGAGATATTAAAATGAATTATTGATGTCTGTATTTTGAGTATTTTTTTCTGCTAATCATTAACATTCTTCAACAGCAAGCAATTGCCGCTTGTTGGCTGTTGTCGGCAATATTCGAACAAAAATTCTGACGATACTAACTTGTGTTGGAAGTTTGGTCGTATGATGTACGTATTGCTGGATGTATTCTCTTCCACGGCAGTGTCAGTCATTTTCTATAGCGTGTTCCAAGTTACCTCCACATCAAAACATGTAAAATGGAGTCCCTGACAACGTTGCATTGTGGGAAAAACGGAAGTGTGACGTTTCAACTTTGACCCACAGGTGTTTTTAAGTTAGCGATCAAGGAAGGTGTGTAAAGTGTGTACAAGTATAGATGACACATATAAGAAGAGACATAACATTTTATAATTGTTGTTCATTCCCGGTACCCTGGATTTAATACACACAGGTGAGTTTTTATTCATTCATGAGTATTTTGTTTACCAGGTATGGCATTGATTTTTCCCGCTACCGGTAAATGACATCTCTTCTCTGGATGCTGTGAATCACTCTTTATTTTTATCAGTGAATAATCTGTGAAAATTTGCTACCATGTTTCTTTATCAAAACATGTTGAGTATTTATCATATGTTGTTATAAATAAAAAAGTTTATAATATCATGAAAATTAATGAAATGTGGCTGAACATATGAATTAAGCTGATGATGATGTTAATATCATGATGGACTATAATTGTGAGAGTTTCCTATACTACTTATATTTTGTTGAATGGTTATAAACTTCTTGAAACATCAAAAATTCAAAATGTTGTCATATGATATTTTAAGTGAAACTGATAAGTTTTCTTTCGAAAAATATGTTTAAATTAATAAAAAAAAAAAAGCAAGATAGAAAATATGCACGCCAGCTGATAAGTGGATATCGATGGGTTTATGAATATCAGTTGTATAATAATTCATTAATTATCAGCTGTTTAGCTTTGATCCAGGAGTGTTCCTTATAAGACTCCACATTTATAAATTATAAGAATAACCCTGAAGATTTTCGCTGTCAAATTTTAAAACTCTTGGGACTGTAACGAAACAAAACAAATTGCATGCATTGTTAAACATAAGACATCCAAAATGATCCATCTAGGATGTCAAGATTTGCTTAAGAAAAGAAAGAGAAAAGACTTTTGATTAGTAAGGATTCATTGATACTGAAAGGATTAAAAGGTGTACAGTGTTTTTATAAACTAACAATTTGGCATGTTATGTCAATAGCAGCTATTTAGGAGAGCATTGTGGTATAAAATCATCCACTTTTAGCTTCAAACTTATGCAACTATCCATGCAGACTTAAGTAGCTGATCGTTTGATAATTTGTTATGGTGCATAATATATTGATTATCATATACATAATATATTGATTATCATATACATAATATAGATACGCTCATGAACCTCCAATTAAATCAAGGGGGAGAACTCAATCCTCAACATTAGTGTTACCAGCTTATGGCCAATCTACACACAGATTATCATTGAAATGAATGTATATATACAGCACAGCCACAATCTATGACGTGAAGTCACATTAATTACCAAGACCTTCATACACATTTTTAGGTTTTTATTTGAATTTTAAATGTGATACTTGCTCTAAGTCTGCTGACAGGAGATTAAAGAAGCAGTGTCACCTGTAGGATACCTGTATATTTACCTGAAGTTACCTGCTCCCTAAGGTCATCAACTTTAAAGACATTCCATGTATTGCAGATTCTGTGTAAGGATGTGTGTGTGAAAGAGCGAGAGAGAGAGAGAGAGAGAGAGAGTCAGTCCCTATATTGAATCAGTGTTTAGACAGAGTTTGGTGATAGTATAAGAGAAAAAGAAAGTAGCTGTTTATGGGATTAATGCAGTGATAGGTTAGTTTGAAATACAGCCAATTAAGTCATTCAATTTCTTCATAAAATTAGCTACCGTAATCTTTGTTTGTCATCAACATTTTTCTTTGGTAATGTCACCAGTACTTATCTAGATAATGTCTATAAATACACATTCTGTCAGGTGAAATAGTCATTATTAAAAAGTCCCTTGCCAGAAATCAGTAGTGAGTTTACATAGTGATTTGTCAGCACTGATACCAACCGATAGTATTCAAGGAAAGTCTGGTCTTCCAAGGTGTTTGTCTGATTCTGTGTAATGTTAACAGTTATGTAGATTTCATTGTAATGTGAAATATTTGGAAAGTTGAAAAGTGCTGAATCTCATTTTATCAACCATTAAAACTCTTTGTTAAACTTTTTGAATTGGAAAACTAATGTAAAGAAAAACATTCATTTTTAATTGTGTGTCACGTTGCCTCAAAGGGTGAAATCCCAAATCAATCACTGACAAGGACATGTGATGTAAACAATTTTAATTTTTAATGACATTACACAGTTTTCATGTAACAGAAGCTTTTACATTGGAATTGGATTTGATTCAGGCTGATACTTATGGATCAATGATATAAACAGCTTCCTACGTTAGCGAGGCCATATTGATCCGATCGTCAGCTGATGGAGCATAAATCTGGCGGGGAAGTTTCATGTCCCTCCGTCTGGGTCCAAAAAACTTGTCCCTAAACTTAAACATGAGTTTCCATGTCTGGGGAGTTGTAACAGAGAGAATGCAATGCATTAAAATCACACCTCCCCTGTAGTCAGGTAGTGCAGACATTGTCATTTACAAGACGCTAGAAATCCATTTGTGATTCTTTTCTGGAGTCGCAGTAACTTCTTAAGAGTATTTGTGTGTGAGATCTCCACACTGTGGAGCTGTGATGTGGGGGAAAGGGATTAATTCTGTGAAGAGAGGTGGTGGTATGGAGATGCTGTGGAATTTTATGCTTGGTTTGTCACGTTTACAGTAAGTTTACCTGTGCACGGGGACAGCGTACCGAGAGATGACTCATCACAACAAGGAGCTTCAGCAGTCAGCCGTCTACATCCCCCATCAGCGGCCAACTACCGCCGCTCTCTTTACGTGCTGGAGTCGTATATGTATCTACTAAAGGATTACAATTGTGTGTTCAATGAGATGGTTGTGCTAAATAGGTCTTAATGAACAACTGTTTTACAGAAAATTGGTTATTGCAGTCATTGATTTTTTTCCAGTGTTCAATAGTGCGTGCTTTATAAAAAGCAAAGAGCAGTATTTGACTGCATTATTAGCATCAGAGTCCATTATGATGTGTCCATTATTATGTGTCTTGCATTAATTTTTGCTCTGTGATGTCGTATATTGATAATTTCTTGCATGTAGGATATTAATCAAAGCTTATAATGGTGGGCAGCATTCCACTCCCCGTTTCTTAAGTCTCATCACTATGGCGACAGTTAAAAGGGATGCCCATGCAGTTAAATCGAAATCTTCCAAATCCAAGAAAGCCGGGGGAATACAAGTCTCCAAAGTGGAGCATGAAATTGATGAGTTCCTTGAGAACTTCCGCCGGAAAAGCTCCACCCTGGATCAACCACAGAGCACTGAACTCTGCGACTCGCTCGGACTTCCTCATGCGAGCTACAGCTCCTCCCAGTGTTCCACGGATGAGTGCACGGATGAAAGTCCGGACAGGGCATACTTCATGCCTCCGAAATCTTTTGTGAAGGGTCATCGGCATCAGTACAGCAATACTACGAGTGAGTCAGAGTGGGGGCCTGACTATGATGAGGAAATGACCAAGGAGGAGAAGATACAACAACTCAACTCGCGAGCCCCACTCTCAGAAACCGAAGCAGTCACAACTGAGCAAGGTACTGTGATCTGCAAAAGAGGATGTTTTTCAATTCTTTGTTTCATTGAGTTTTGGAGCATTTAGTCCAAAACTACTTGACTACATGTAATATATATGAAATTTTGGAACTGACATCTTCTTAGGCAGCTAAAGATTGTGGACTTCCTTATAAGGAACATCAACTTTACAGTTGGTATTGAGTATATAGACCATTACAGACTAGCTGTAGATGTTGGGGCGTGGGTATTAGGGAACTGCAAAATAAGTACACCTCTCCAACCTTTTTTTTATCTGATGTATTTGAACAATAGATTAAAAACCATTCAATCTACCCCCCTTCTGCCAACAAAATAAGACTATTATTGAAGATATTGTGTCTGGGTCCTTATATATTGTGTTGTGTTGAACATAACATACAGTGAGTATTGAGACCTCAATGTACATTCTGTATATCTGACATTCTGTGTTTTGCATGGAATAATTCTTAAGCATGCAATCCATGAGATTTATAAATTAACCTGTTGGTTTCGGATGCTGGAGGAGGTTAAAGTTTAACAGTCAAATGGAGGCTCCCTCATAGTTTTTCATTTGTTAACTAATTGCATGTTGACATCAAACAATACTAATCAAACTTTTTTCCAACTATATTTTACGACATAACAATTATGATAATTACAATAATTTGTCTAGTGATTTACTGGATTACCGGTATATGTAACAAGGAGATGGCTTATAGGTAACTCCTTAAGTGTATTGGCTGTTCAGAGGACGATTAGAGATTATCTGGTTCCTGTAAACTGGTGTTCATTGTTTCCCTCTTGGTGGTTGGTCTCTTGATGCCGACAGCGTTCTGTATATAAATGACAAGTTACAGCCGCCTCTCCCGATGTTTTATTGGGGAGGAATTACATGTACATTGATCAGCTAGTGACAGAGGGATGAGGAAAAAAATAATACCAGCAGGAATCAAGTCAGTGGAAGCTGATTACAGCTTCAGTATTTTTTCTTATGCAGTAATCACCGTCAAAGAGTTTTGACTTGCAATGAAGGAAATTAAAGAGCTCAACTTTGCTAAACAGCACAGAACAGCATGGTTTGGTTATATCATAGCAATCAGCTAAACAGCACAGGACAGCATGGTTTGGTTATATCATAGCAATCAGCTAAACAGCACAGGACAGCATGGTTTGGTTATATCATAGCAATCAGCTAAACAGCACAGAACAGCATGGTTTGGTTATATCATAGCAATCAGCTAAACAGCACAGAACAGCATGGTTTGGTTATATCATAGCAATCAGCTAAACAGCACAGAACAGCATGGTTTGGTTATATCATAGCAATCAGCTCAGCTATTATAGGAGCTCTATAGAGCAGCTGCTATCATAGGTATACCCTACATACATGTAGCTAATGTAAGCTAATATTTACAGACTAGGATCAGTGGCTAAACTTCCTGGTACCATTAACAACAGGTGTTTGAAGTCGGAATCATTAAAAACATCAGAGCAGATGGCCAAACAGTTCTTGCTTGTATATGGGGTGACAATTATGCAACAACATTATGCTTTATAGAGTCTTAATATGTGCATCAAATTCATTTTTTTGTGGGACAAACAGGTCACTATGCATTTTGTTTAGGTCGGGCTGGGGTTTCATATACACAATTTTGTAAATTTATCCTGGGACATGGATCCTGTTCCTCTATGTCTGGTAATAATATCCCCGCCTAAAGTCTTCAAATGGCCATGTCGCAAAGCTCAAAACGTGACAAACTGTCATGTACAAAATTTTATCTTCAAATGGAAGAAATTAAAATTTAATGAGTTTTCTTTGAACCGTATTGTTGCTTTTTGCAGAAAGGTCAGACGTCAATGAAATACGCTTGTAAACACAAGGGAAAAAACAAGTGCTTTGTTTTCTGTGATACGAGGTATGGCAATAAAATATGTATACAATGTGGGGATTTCAGCAATGATGTCGATGATCAATAGCTAAGCTTGCCATTAATTGGGTCTCGTCAGATGCTAAAAATATCTTCTGAATGAAAATGCAGGTATATCCTATCCAAGGTAAATATCTTAGGCTTTTATTGTTGTTTTTAATGCATTATATTTTGTTTGTATTGAAAAATTTCCTGAGTGAAGAAACCCAAATGTTTCTTGACAAAATAAAATGTAAATTTTGCGTTGGCTGGTACGTACAGGTATTGAGATGATATATATTTCATGACATTAATCTATTCTACCTATAGGCTCACAGCTTTACACAGATTAATGTTTTATCATGTGTATCATTTCGTGATTTGTTTATAGCAAGAGTTTTACATTTATGAAAAATTTATTTACTCAAATTGAAGTTTTATAAATGGAATCCTGATTTTTTCCTTCATGGGAGAAAAGTATCGGAATAATTAAATGCAAAAAGTCAATCATGGTCATTGTAAGCAGAAGGTGACACATGTATAGAATGGAGAGTCTAGTTACATCTGTCAACAAGGACAAATTCAAAGTTGTATGCCACAAGACTGTAATTGTACAATGTCAAAGACTGGTTACTGTGTGGTTGTAGGTTGTCATTGCTGGGGTCAGATTAATTCATTAGCTTCCCCCACCTGCACAAATAACTGTAAAACACCATGTTAACGATTACTGTTAATTAATGCATACATCTCAATAATTGTCACCGGCCATCTACTTTGTTTTGACTCTCTGCTGTGAGATAGGCTCCTCTGGATGCTCTGAACCCAGGTGTGACAGGTAAATACTCACCTATGATCTTTTTTTACCTTTAAGGTGTTACAACATCTGTTTTATTTTTTTGTTGGCTTTGGTGGTGGGATGTGGTTTATTGGCCGTGTGCGGACTTTTGTAAACTGTTTTAACATTTTTTAAGTGGCTTGAGGGGTGAAATTTGTTCGGTGACAGTAGATGCTTATCTCCGAGATTTACCTTGTACATGTAAAGTGTGATGATTAACCAATATATAAAAATCACGGGGTATCTACCTACAAGGAAGATGTAAACAATACCAGACAGAAGGAAATTATTGTTTTCTTGTTCAGGTGTGAGAGGAATATATTTACTATTGGACAGGTAGATTACTTATATTGGTTGCTTTAATGTAGATTGAGGATGTGAAATTTGTGCTTTTTAAGTTCAGCAATGTGAGACACTATACAGAATAAAATTTTAGGGGGTTTTATGTAAATTTGTTATATGTAGCATTAATACATTATTCAGTACATAAATCTATGTATACATGCTTGGAAAGTCTTTATATCATAGTTTAACATTCAGTTAATGAAATGAATATGGAAGGTTAATTTACAGTAAAGATTTTGTTTACCCTTAACTTTTTAATATTGATTGTTTTGAAGATAGATATGAATTGAACAACTCCTCATAGTTTTGTGTCTTTGTGAGTGAATGCTATTTACTAGCATTATCGCAAATCTCACATTGGTGTACACGCTGCGCCTGATAAACTGATGCGGTGAGTGATGACGCTATTGGGGTCACGAGTTGCAGTTTAACGATATATTATTACTTATTAGGTTTGTTACTGACTGACTACAGAAATATGTTGAGTTGATCATTATAATAGATGGCGAGGTGAAGCCGAGCCGTCAGTAACAAACCTAATAAGTGTTTTGTGTTAGTGATACATTTATTCACAAAAAGCGATGATCTACGCAAATCAGTGTACAATTTGCATAACATCTTGTCCAATATAACTCATTTAAACTCTTCAAAATTATCAATCTCACCTTTTAAATACTCTTTGAAAATCTTCATTTCACCCATGTTTACTTACAATCAGACTGTTTTGTTGCTATTCAATTTTTTTCTCCATTTCCTCTGTAGAGGTTTGAGCAAATTTCGACACTGTCATATTGTTTTGCTACAGACACAACAATGTGACATCGATATAATCAAAGGGCAACTATACTCTAATTTTAAAGAATTTCAAATGGCAACTACTCCAAATATTTTAAGAGCTTACAGAATGTGTTTCTGTATTGAATAATAAGAAATGTCGAAATAAGAATGCGAAGCGTCGGCCAATGACGACCATATTGCCAAATATCAATTCTCAACAAACGAACATAGAGATATATCAGGCATTCACATGCTATGTTTAAACCAATGAAAGTGTAACATTTCAATCCAAGGGAAAACAAAGGTATATAGATTTTGTGCATTAAGGTTGATGTGACTGCTATTTCTCAGGTCAAGGTCATCGCAGAGTAATTGACGTCTCTGCTAATGGTAAATAAAGACCTCTGTGGTGGTTGGAATTGGTAATTACATAATCTCCATGGGCTCTGGCCTAACAGATAAATTATATACATAGCTTGTCAAGTCTCTCTGACAGACCTTAGGTCCTGGATTCTGTTAGCTGCCATGTTGTTCCGTGATAGTTATATGTTTTCTATTTATCTGTACATATTCCAATCTATGAGTCATGTCTGGGTTTTCCATTTCATTTTTTTTTCCAACAGAATCAATACACCAGTTCAGTCCAGATTCCAAGGAAGGAAAATAAATTGTCTCGTTATAGAATCGAAATAACTGGGATATTGGTTGGATTTGATGATTGTTCTATCAGTTGGTTTGTTCAGATGTCTGATGGACATTGTCAGTCTCCTTTTGTTTGGCCGGTATTGTCAGGAATACCAATTTGTGTGGATACTTCTTGGTTACGTGTAGCCTATGGGTGTCCTAGTACTTTATTAATTACATACACAATCAGTACCTTGTCTTCTCAAGCTCACTGAATGATGACCTGTTATTCTTTTAGTCACTCTTTACAATATATGGTGCTGCTTTAATTTCACAAAAAACCTTTTTGTCAAATTTTTTGTGGAAAGTTTTAATCTTAAAAATGATGGAGAATCTGACTTGTTTCATGGATGAAGATGTGTGTTTTTATATGAAAAGAGGATGGATAATTGTCAAGAGAATGAAGTTAAAGACATGTTTAAGGATTTTAACATGGAGATAAATGTATAACTGCAAATACTGTAGGCAATTCCAGTAAAGAGAAAAAGCTCTATGGACTTTAAAATTGATTCCATTGTTTTTCCTTTCAGAGGGTGACTTAATGGGAGAACAAGAATGTCCCTACAGTGTATTGGATGTAGCTTCTCTGATACAGTCCCGATATGCATTTATCACAGGTAACTCGATATATATCTGGTACAGTCCCGATATACATTAATCACAGGTAATTCATTAACATGATACAGTCCCGATATACATTTATCACAGATAACTTGTATATCTGATACAGTCCTGATATACATTTATCACAGGTAACTCGATATATATCTGATACAGTTCTGATATGCATTTATCACAGGTAACTCGTTAACATGATACAGTCCCGATATGCATTTAACACAGGTAACTCGATATATATCTGATACAGTCCCGATATACATTTATCACAGGTAACTCGTTAACATGATACAGTCCCGATATGCATTTAACACAGGTAACTCGATATATATCTGATACAGTCCCGATAAACATTTATCACAGGTAACTCGTTAACATGATACAGTCCTGATATGCAATTAACACAGGTTAAACTCAATATATATCTGATACAGTTCCGATATGCATTTATCACAGGTGACTCGTTAATGTGATACAGTCCTGATATGCATTTAACACAGGTAACTCGATATATATCTGATACAGTCCTGATATACATTTATCACAGGTAACTTGTTAACATGATACAGTTACGATATACATTTATCATTGGTAACATGTTAACATGATACAGTTTCAATATACATTTATCACAGGTAACTTGTTAACTTGATACAGTCCCGATATACATTTATCAAAGGTAACTCAATATATATATCTGATTCAGTCTCGATATACATTTATCACAGGTAACTTGTTAACATGATACAGTTCCGATATACATTTATCACAGGTTACTTGTTAACATGATACAGTTACGATATACATTTATCACAGGTAACTTGTTAACATGATACAGTTACGATATACATTTATCACAGGTTACTTGTTAACATGATACAGTTACGATATACATTTATCACAGGTAACTTGTTAACATGATACAGTCCCGATATACATTTATCACAGGTAACTTGTTAACTTGATACAGTTACGATATACATTTATCACAGGTAACTTGTTAACATGATACAGTTACGATATACATTTATCACAGGTAACTTGTTAACATGATACAGTTACGATATACATTTATCACAGGTAACTCGATATATACTTTATTTATACAGTACCGATATGCATTTATACAGTATGTCACACTATGCATATAATGCACATATCACTTGTATATATCCGATACAGTAACATTATGCATATATCAAAGGTAACTTGATATATCTAATCCTATTGATATGCACATGTATATCTTTTACAGTTCGATGTGTATATATCTCGGGTTACTCAATATATCTAATAGAGTAACAATTTGTATATATCACTGGGAGCTATATATTTATATGTGATACAGTCACAATATGCATATATCACAGTTTTTATAAATGTATCTCGTACAGTCACATTATATGCATATATACAATCATGTATCACTGTTAACAAGGTTTGACTGAATGTACATTATAAAAAGTCTATTTCTCCTTTACATTCACTGTAAACAGGTATGCACATTTCTCATATAAATTTGTATCTCTGGATATATTCTTGGCATCATACATGCACATTATATTAACAGGTAACTGTATTACAACCTTAACATCTACTAATGTCTTTTATACCTACAAGTAATTGTATCTCCCTTGGCAGCTATGATATTGGTATCTTTGGAATATTTTAGGTGGAAAAGCAAAGAATGGTGCCCTTATTCTAACATTTCCTGAAAACCCTCAGCACCCACAGATACCAGACGAGGAGTACAGAAAATTAATCCACTTTTTGTGCTGTGTTCCAACGTATGTTCCATCTATTACTATACAGAACACAACTCTAAGTCAATAAGTTATGAAGCTCGAGCCATCATAGAATACACATAATTTCTTTGTTTTTGTACAAATGTATTACTAGTATTTAGTATACATGTATCAAGATTAGTGTAAAAATAATGCGTCATGAATTACTGTAACCGCGTACTACATTTAGCTGTGTATTCTATTTAGCGTTTTTTGGCTGAATGCTAAATCAAGTACATCGCTAAATGTCATGCATATATATGTATAAGAATAGTCACATTCAGGAATACGCTAATTCAAATCCACGCCAACTTGTTCAAAAAGTTATTTTCTGCAAAATATAATACAATTACAGTAAAAGTGTCATGAAATAAAGGAATAATGTGTCATGAGGTAAAGGTACTTTTGTATGATTTATTTTAGGTCATGTGTACTACCGATAATACATATTAGTTTTCCTCGTTTCTAGAGTTGCCGAGTCTGAGCAAGGCTTCGTGATCGTGTTAGACCGGAGACAGGCGAGCTGGAACGATGTCAGGGCCCTGCTACTCAAAATGTCGGTCAGTGAAATTAAAGAAACACACATGATCTAACACTCAAATTGGTGTTTAGGTACTGCAGTGATTAAATTTACCTCTCTGTGACTTTTCCTCAAAATGTCAGTTAATAAGGCATCCTAAAAGATGTATTAACTTTATTGTATCGAAAATATATTATATAAATAGTGCCTGTTTGGAAGGGTAACAGTTGAAATTGACACCCCGAGAAAACCATTGTCAACCGACGCGAAGCGGAGGTTGACAATGGTTTTCGAGGGATGTCAATTTCAACTGTTACCCTCCTAAACAGGCACTATTTATTTTATTATACTGAATGTCTTCATTTTAGAGAAAATTGCACTGATTTATATAAAAAAGACGTGAATTCTACGGCGAACCGTACCTCATAATTTACGCGCATGTAACAATTTGTTGTGTTACCCGTTACTAAGTGTGTTGCTAATGCTGAGGGTAATAGAACAGATTATCAACTGCGTCTAAACCAATCAAATTTCAGTATTTAACATGAAAGTATAATAAAATGTATTTACGTGTGTAAGTGGTGTTAACAACTTCATTAAATTAAACAATGTTTCAATCTGTTTAATTTAGAAGTCATAGTGACACAAGTACAGAAGCCCAATATGGTGTTGTTCATAATGTGCTTCTATATCATACCATAGTCTTCTTTTTTGTCAGGAATTTTTCCCAAAACACATCCAAGTTGTATTCTTACTTCAACCAAAAGGCTTCTTCCAAAGAGCATTTGCTGACATGAAATCCAAGTTTGTGAAAGAGGAACTCGAATTCAAGGTCAGTTGAGAGCTCATTCAGAACAGGTCAGTTTAAAGTACACCAAAGTTTGCCGAGTTTGATTAAATTCACTAATGTATACCTGTAGATAGATATTTTTAATTAAATTTTGTAACATCCTCTGCCATTCAGTCCACTAAATGGTGACTAAAAGGTGACTGAATGGTCACTGAATGGTAACTGAATGGTGACTAAAAGGTAACTGAATGGGGACTGAAATGTAACTGAATGGGGACTGAAATATACAATTTTTCCAGCTATCATTGAGTTGACTGAATGGCAAAGATTATTCTTTGTGAAATTGCTGTATTTTGAGTGAAGTTGTATACACCACTGTTTTTTTGCTACAGGTTGTTCTGTGTAATGAGCCGGTGGAGATGTTTGATTACATCTGTGAGGACCAGCTAACCACAGATGTAGGGGGTCAACTTGAGTTTGATGCCAATGAGTGGACTCAGCATAAATCTGTACGTACATCTACAACATTTATACAATGCTTATATAGCTATGAGTGGATCTAGATGGAGGGTCAAGGGGTTCACTTAGACCACCACCAACCCCAACCCCCCAGATAATATTTTGAATGTGTTACTATAGAACACTGATCAAATCCCACAGAGTTAAAAAAATTCAGGGGCCAATTTTAAAGCAAAGGAGTGTTCAGACCAGTCCTGGTTTTAGTGTATGCCATTATGGTTTTATCATCTGCAATCCCCTCTTCATTCCATGATGTATAATTAGGAATTGGGCTTGTGAATCAGAAGATGCAGATAACAGTTCATGAATGATATGGCTAGTCATGAAGAACTGCCAGTCAAGTATGTCCTCATGGCTTGTCAGGTAATTTACCATTACTTGGTATCAACTCATCACATCTGAGTCTGGAGATTACGTGTTATTTATATGTAGATTCAGTGACCCCTAGTATCCTTGACCTTGGTCCTAATTCATCTTATCACCTCGTTTCCATAAACACCTGTGCTTCACTTAAAACACATTATTTTTTCATTAAGATAACATCAGATAATCCTTGGTTTGATATACATATATAAACTTTGGGGGGTATTTGTGGAATACAGGATGGAGATGTTAAAAATAGAACACAAAGGGTACTTAGGTATATATCTGGCAACATTTGTAATGATAAGATATACTGAAAATTATGAGAAAAAATTTAATTCCTAAGAACTGATTCATAGTAACCCATGCAGTTATCCTATCAGAATATAGGTTACTCCAAAAAAAAGTAGCCAACATAATGTGATTTATGATAGCTGATTGAAGCCCAGTTTATCGCACAAAAAAAACTCATTTCAGACTTCAAGATGTATTATGAAACAATATGAATAAATATTCGATGAGAAATGTTTTTAATCTGAAAAAGTTTAGAATAACATTTAGATTCAGGGGTCTCTATAGATATAATAAGTACAGTTTTAACAACACAGATATAGAGACATGATGAAAGATAAAATGAAATTTGATCAATGTGCTTTATTCTTACAACTTTTGAGATTTAATTTATTATGATGTGGTGAATCTAATTATAAATGTCCAGAGTTTGACTGAGTTGATCAGTAAATGTCAATTACCAAATTAAGTGGTGAATGGCAAAGTCAGTTATTTAAGGTATTTGTAAACATTAAAAAGATTCGTTCTTGATTTTAATTGGTCAATCTGTTGAAAGGCTGTGGAGAAGTTTGTGTCCAACACAGAAAAGATGGCCGCCGCGGTGGAGGTGTTGGTCAAGAAGTACGAGGAGGTGGAGATTCCGAATGACGTCCCGGGGACAGAGAAACTGATCCAGGACCACATCCAGGGCCGGAAGGAAGTCTTGGACGACCTTGCCTCCACAGTGACCCACGGGGAGACGCTGCTAAGCTGTATCAAGGGGGACAACTCAGACTTACACTTCGTGCAGGCTGTGCATGTCAGGAACCTAGAAAAGTATATTTATTGGATTTTAAATTGCTACCAATAAAAATTTGTACAGTTAGATTTGTCTTGAAATTTTGAATATGATACATGTATCTTTGGCCATAAGCTATTATTTTTGAAAATAAATATGCATATGATTATTTAGAAAAAAATCTTTAAATCATATTATTCATCTGAAACATTTTGATTATTTTCATGCTTTAAGATTGTTTTTGATTAGGAAAAAATAGTTGCCTCATCATTTCGTTATTAATTCATTAGATATTACTTTTTATGTATCAACCAATAATTATTGGATTTTTTTTGCAAATATAAAATTATTAAATTTGATATGAGACGAAATACCAATAACACAACGATAACGTTTGGGTACATGCAGTCAAACTTACCCATTTTACCTTTGCTCTTTCAGACTTCTTAAGAAACTGGAAGATATTAAGACGGAAGTTGACGTGTTTTGGGATCGACATGAGAAGAGACTGAAGCAGGCGTTACTTCTACGGAAGTTTGAGGAGGAATTCAAACTGGTAGGTAGATCAGGAAGTGTAACCATGACAACAAGCCATAGGTAAATAGACATTTACCTGTGTGCTGCAAGGTACTGTTGAACAAAGATGATTCACCAACCAAACAAGTTAGTGTCGAGGAAGAGAAGAGAAAAGAGAGGAGGCAGATAACTGTTTTTCCATTTATCAATCAATAGAATGATTATATTAATGTTTCAAGAAACTCAAGAAATTAAAGATAAAGTATATGGGCAAAAACATAAGGTAGTAAACAAATAATAGATATGATTTTATATTTAGACGTGTTGTTCTTTCCCTAACTGTCATCTAGTAAAGCCTGGATAATTTTGTTTCAGTACCAGTTTGGAATGGAGAGGAAGCTGGAGTGGCTTCAGAACAAAATGTCTGACATTGGGGATTCCCTCACAAAAGTAGAGGAACTGTTCCAGGAATTTGAGGAGTTTGAACAGCAAGCACAGGTAAGATCTCAGGTGAAAACTGGGTGACCAGTTGGAGAACAGAGAGGTGATCGATGCTCTGTCAGAGTTATTGCCCTTTGTACAGAATGAAAAGGACAGAATGCTACCCATACCTGCTCTAAATTGGTATAAAAAATTAAGTTGTTCTCTGAGAATTTATAATTTGTATGTGTCTTCATTATCTCCTTAAGGAGGAAATAAAGTATGAATGAATGAACAAGTTCTTGATTTATTATAAACATAAAATCTCTTGTGTGAAAATTGGCTCCTGAAAACTCATTAAGTTAAAACAGCCTGAGATGTGTGTGAAATTTAAAGTTTCTCACCCCAAACACTTGTCCTTAGGAATTGAATGAATTCCCTGTGAAATGTACACAATACATTCTTTTCTGTGGATTACTGTTGATTTCTTAATGCTTTAATCTGATTGAATTACCTGTGAATTTGTTTATGAGTTTGGCCACTTATCAACAAGATTTTCACAGACTTAGCTGTGAACCATGGCATGTGAAATATTTCTATTCTAGGTCAGTACAGAATTTTTTCTTTTTATTTAACATTACATTTTTTTTAATATCACCCAGTATGATTTTAAATATGTGTTTTAAACTATTTTAAATACTGTAGATTAATTCATATAAAAGTAATTCATCTGTGACATTTCTTCATGTCTTTTTTATAAAGTCATTATACACTTGGATTTTGTATTTGACTAACTGTGAACCGGTAGTTGTGGCTTCGTAGCTGTGGATGTTTTCATTGAAATTTTTTATGTCTCCAAATTTTTTTGGTTCTGAACTGTGTGGGTGGGAAGACATAGAAAATAAACAAAAAAATTAGCATATTTTCCGCAGTGTGAGGTGATGTCATTGGAGATGAAAGACATTTTCAAAGTGCTGCATATCATAAATTAATTTAAAATGAATTCAAAAGTTTAGACCATGTATCAGAAGGATTTAATTAGTCACAAACAGTAATACATTGGCTATATCTGGGACATATATGTAATACATTGCCTATATCTGGGACATATATGTTGTCCCTGGGTTTCTGGATACTGTTTCTCTTATCTTTTATCCCCAATTTTTTATTAGAACTATAATACATATGAATTTTTTCTTAACTTAACAGGCAAGTGAAGAAACACCTGTTGATACCTGTCTATCTAGGACAGGTGTTAAAGAGACATACCTAGGTAGATTGTGCACTGACGTCTTAGATTTTATTTCAAATGCAATAATGCACATCATTAATCAGGTGTGAATACAAGTTCCCCACTATAAGAGATGATTTAAAGGAAAGACACCCCATAGTTCATTTATGTCCTTATTTGCATAAGGATAGGTGTTATCTCACTAGTAGCTTGGTTTAGTATCTGTATGTATACCACTATCTCGGCTATCTCAGTTATCTCGTGTTTGTGTCTCACTTTCACCTGTCTCGTTATCATTAGGATGAAACACCTCCCTTTCTTTCTAAGGTTTCTTATCCAGTGTATATACAGTGAACATGTTTCTTATATACCCCTACATCCAAACCCCCATTCACCCTATCTCTCTCTCTCTCTCTCTCTCTCTCTCTCTCTCTCTCTCTCTCTCTCTCTCTCTCTCTCAAAGAGAATACCATCAAGCTTTGTCTAATTAATCCCACTTAAGTATTCTCAATGTTATTATACCTTACACACAGTTGTTAAGTTTAAATATGCATTGATATATTAACAATTTTCAACATAATATATATCAGGCTCATTTACTATCATATGTTCCTTTCAAAGATCTGGACCCATGTAATGGGATAATTGGGTCAAGAAACGAACACTGCCTGATTGTCTGAAATAGGACGGAAACTTTGGGAACAACTTGTCAATGTCTTTCATTAAGTTGACAAGCTTTAAAATCTCATCAAGAATTTGAATAGGCACTGGGTAGCTTCTGTTATTTTTTTTTCATGACAGTTTTTATTACTTTGGGAAGGGAATTTATATTCAGTAAAAAATGATTGATTATATATAAATTAATACAGTGAATGCAAAGTTTGATGAATAAAACCAAATGTACATACATTTCAAATCACTGATTAATTTGTGAAGTGGATGTCATTTTTTTAATGAAAAGTAATAGCTATGTGAATAAGCTTTGATTAATCTTGGGGAAAATGAAGCACTTTATGCGATAAATCTTGAGAGAATTCATGAAATTCAAAACACACTCAATGATGATGGATGGATAGCGGCTCTTATTGAAGTCATCATGAATCGAGTTCCTATAAAGTACATGTACAACACTTCACGAATAATAAATGAATGGGATCTAAACCTTTCAATTTTTATCATAATGTCATTAACTACAATCACATTTCATTCAGGTTTTCCTTTACTGAACACATATACAGTACATGATAATTGGAATAGGTTATGTTAACGAGTTATGTAATCAATGACTCATTATCCCTGGGGCTGGGTTGACACCTTTTTTAGATGCTGATTATACGCTCATTAAAAAAAAAGACAAGTCAAAGCATGCGAGAGGCATGGGTCTTCAATCATTGTTCAGCGATAATTGAGTTCCATTTCGGTAATACCCAAAGATTACGGGAAACGTTTCGCCCATTATGTTCCATGTTTGGACAAGATATCACCGGTATATCTATCTACCAAAGAATAAAAGGCTGTGAGATTAGTTGTTCTGGTGATTGTGTAACGGCCCCTCTCCCTGGTCAGGGCTCTAGATGGTCTATATGTGTTTTGGCAACCCAAGAGTGTAAAGGACTAATTGTATTTTGATGTGATTAAAGATAATAGGTGGGACAGCCTCGGGCTTTAATTGTTTCGACCATTCAGAACTTGTTATCCTGTCAAAATACATTTCTCAGCTTTGCCTTGTGTATACTCGTAAAATATTAAATGTTCTGTTGCTTTAAATGATTTTTTTCCAATGGAGCATATCTGGTGACTTGAAATCTTCTGTGTCAAGTTTCCACCACTGTTACCTAGACCCACATAACGGTTGGATCAGAGGTCGATGATCGGACAGGATTTCCTAAGGACACTGGGAGAAATCAGTTACTGCAGGGATAATGCCAATGTCTGACATAATTCAATGTAGCAATAAAGTTGTCAACTTACAAGGAGCTACATATCGGCATAACATTACCTCAATGGAGTAACGTTACCAACTTCTCACTGATCAATCACTGCTTGAGATTCCCTGGACTTGGGGATATAATCACCGACACATCGCTACAAATCCAATATTCATGAACCTAATTCAATTTCCATTTTTTGCCTGTCATAAATAGGCTGGTAGTCAGTGGACAAGGTCTTCGTGAGTTCAGAGATGAAGTGATAATAGTTTTTATTTGTGGCTAGTGAAGTTGCCTTGAGGACAGCTATACATTCTGAGGACTCTCAGTGTTAGGACTGATTGTGGGCCATGTATATAATAATGTATAGACCTCTGGAGAATGTGACAAGTTATATCATTTTATAAAACATTGAGCCTGAGAAGGGTCAGATATTTGGAAGAGCTTGTATTTTTTTTTCTACTATGATGATATAGGATTTATATTTTTGTGTAATTGACTGTATTTTACAGTGTTCTGAATAGACATTCAGACAGACTACTTAACTAGTTGGATTTTTTGTAAATCTAATTGATCCGATCTTCCGTGGTTGTTTTTTTGTGTGTGTCCCGGTTTATCGAGAGTGTTGTGGAGTTGTCTTGTTCTCGGCTCTCCTTTGTGGCATAGTGACAGGTAACCAGTAAAAGAATCATCCATTTTAAAGGTACGACTGCACAAACAGAAATAAAGGAAACAAAAAAATTTACGGCAGTATATATATACACAATCTGCCGATCACATACCGGGGACAAAAGACGTCAGGATTACATACCGGTTGTTTCAACATGTTCTGCTACCAGAGCAAATACTCAATAATTTGCTGTGCTTTTGCCGTTTATGCAGTTTCAAACAACTGTGTTTTGATCGAATAATAGATTTATAAAAATAAGCAAGTCCTGTTGAAAAAGGATTGTGTAACATCATCTTTATTAGGACAGGTTTCTTTAAATATTTATCATGTGTTGATATTGATTTAATAGCTGTGTTTTTTTAAACAATTAAGTGTCGACGTGTGGCAACAGTTAGTCATTGTGTGTTATAATGGACTTAGGGATGAAGTGAAATCCCAACATGTACTGGAATTTAAGATGCACAAAATAACGTTATGTGTTGGTATTTGATCATCTCATTACTCAAGAACTTATTGTGAAGAATTAAGATTTCTTGATTTATCTTGTGGTTAATTGGACCCAGTGGAGTTGAGATTTGTTGGATTATCCAACAATTAACTAGATCCGGTGAAGTTGAGATTTTTTGGATTATCCAGTGGAGTTGAGATTTCTTGGATTATCCAACAATTAACTAGATCTGGTGAAGTTGAGATTTTTTGGATTATCCAGTGGAGTTGAGATTTGTTGGATTATCCAGTGGTTTATTGCAGTAGGTTGCAGCATGCCTCTGTATCGCCGATGGAGATGGTCGACGTCCTGTGTTCCTAACTTGTATCAGGTAAGTTAATTATAAAGTAAAAAAACACACAACATATTTTTTGTTCCAAGCAGATTTACGAGAACTTGCGTATCACTTCCTGTGAGTTTGTTTTCTCATTCCTGTCAGTCTATGTGTATACTATCCTCCTGTATACTAAAAAACACCAGCCCACTCGGCTCAGGCCCCGTTCTCTGCCCCTGTCATTGCTGCCCGTTGTCTGCAGTGACGTTATTCCCATCCCAGTATGCAGAGAACTCTGTGGTGAGGTTTCACTGGTAAACTTCACCAGTAGCCGAGTCACTGTCACTTGTCATTCAGTCTTTGTAATTCAAACTGCTCAGACATGCAAAGAAGGCATCAAATTGGACTGGAATATACAGTCAGAGTCAGGCCTTTGTGATCGATTATCCTACAAATTCAGTGGTTTAAAGTCGATGTGAAGTGAGAGTTTTACCTGTCATCGGACCCCTATTGAATCAGATGTGATGTGCTTAGTGCAGATAAAAGAAACAGGTAGTCTTTACCTGAGATACCTGTGACCTGTTTATAAAACGGAAATGAAAATAATACACCTGAGTTTGAAGGGGGAGGCCATGTATTGTTCTGAGTCATCAGGGTAGAAAACGCTAGCGTCCCTCACACAGACAAAATACTCAGACTGTGGAACTCGTTATGTGGAGATTTCTTGTGTTGCATGGGAATTTACACGTGCTGGAATATTATGTTGCCCAGCTGGCATAGGAGTAATCAGGTAAAGTTTCGTAAAACATAGGAACATCATTCTCTGAGAGGGTTGTTTTGTCTTTGTTTGTGTGTTTTTATTTGTTTGTAACAGAGTTCTTTATAAAAACACATGGTTCTTAGACAGGGGACCAGTATATCTTGTTATCAGGGGGAGGGAGTTCATTCATTATGAATGATACACCTGTACTTTTATGTAAAAATTCAGAATGGCCGTCTTAATATATTCCTAAGGCAGTTGAAGGACAGAGTATGATAATTAAATCCAGATCGCCGGATACCAGATTTTGATGTTATAATACAAATCTGTTGTGTGTTTTGATGGACCAGGCCCCATTAAATCGGGACATTTACACAGATAACACCACTGAGTGTTTATGTATACATAAAGTTCAGAGGTGGGTTACATGAACACGCCACTGTTTGTCTGTTTCTCTCGTCAAGTGTGTGTTTGTGATGCCTCCGTAATCAGCTTAATCTAAGGGAGATAACTTTGTACTTGACCAGTCGGGCAGTGCGGGAGAGAGTGGTCAAGCATGGACCAATTATCCCGGAGTCTTTTCATTCCTGGAAGCTTACTTGTGGACAGGTAACAGAGAGTAACTGACCAGAGGTCAGGTGTAAACTAACCTATCTATATATCCTGTAACACGCTGATCTATTGGCTGTGATCTGGATGGTCACTGGACACAGCTCCTGGAGGGTCCGTTATGTTACAGGATTATCTCCCCATGGTGGCCCATCGTGATTATCTCCCTTAGATGGTCCATTAATACTGACCTGGACTTACCCCTAGTTGAGCCCTGAAGGGGATCTGTAATTAATTTGTCACTGATGCTTAGCTAACACAAAGAGATATACAGATATAAAGCTGATATGTAGCATTCTCTGTAACACCCTGGCTAGGGGCTCGGATCTTTGATGTGTTAATGATTCACACATTAACCCAGAATCTGACACCCAGTGGTCCCTCTGTTTTACCCTCAATGTTCCGGTAAACAAAGCTGACCCTGTACTGGGAAAAAACCCGTTAATTTCTTCTTTTTATGGTACACCCTAGTACCTGAAACCTTTCGTCATTCATTAACCAATTTAATGAGATCTGGAGGTCTTGATTCTTTATCTTGTTTATGTAAATTGTTCGTTAGTTTATCTGTGGTCTATACAGTTTTGGGTCCAGAAACAGGGAGTGTTGCTGCAATGTATTACATTACAAAGGGTTGTTGAAACTGCAGGTTTTTCCAGTGTGATTAATTTATGCTCTAGTATATTACATATTACATCACATATATCCCTGTAAATATTGTGAGTTTAATGTGGTGATAAAGAGTGCACAGACATAACCCTACAATGAAAGCATTGATTGGACACTGAAGTTCTCTACGTGAAGAGAGCTCTCTGCCTAGAGCATATGTGATCATTGTTCTTTTTGCATAATGTTCCGTGTAAGTACATTCAGAATTAGTTGTAATAATGCTGCATACAAATTTAATTTTTTAATGTAATTAAAAAGACTAGATGCTGGTCATTCATCAATGCTCCAGTCTCCCCAGAGGTACCAATGCCAGAGACTTCAGTCGCCAGTACATGGTACAAAATAGCACTTGCGCTTTATCAGTAAATGACAAAACTTTATTTAATTAGTAAGATTTGATTAGTACATGTAATTAACGGTAATTAGGTCCCACTCAGTATACTCATTTCCAGCCAGTGTAGACAATTTAATTATGTACAAATGATGATTTGATGATGTAGAATTCATTTTCCCAGTACTCAAGGGAGATAATATTGTTTGGTGGTGCAGAGTTAGGGGACCTGACAGAGGACATATAGATCTGAGGACTTGTTCATGCAGTGTAGAGTGTTGTTGTCTATTAAGTGAAGTAAGTTGGTTTGATGGATGGTGTGCTATAGTGCTGGGTTCCTTGGAGAACAACAGTCAATTATATTGAGTGCCAAATTCAATTTTCAGTACCGGTATATTCCATTTGATATATTGGTATGAAGGAACAATTTTTCTCTCTCACTTTTTTAACTTCCTTTGAAAGAAATCTTCCTCAATAAATATATACCTTGGTATGATAGTGCCCAGTTTATGAAGAGTTTCGATAATCAGGTATAATCATGTTATAAAACAGATTTTTTTCTTTGAAACTTGAAAAAACAACCCAGCTCAGAATCTGATAGCCTTGATAAAGTTACACACACTAATTAACTAGTGAGTAGTGACACAGGGAAAGGGACCAAATGTAAACCGACTGAAGACATCAGGAATATTTTACCATTTTATTTTGAGTCTCCTATACATGTGTACTCCAGCTGATCTTGTATAGGTGTGAGAGTTAATTTGTACCTGTGTACTCCAGGTGATCTTGTATAGGTGTGAGAGTTAATTTGTACCTGTGTACTCCAGGTGATCTTGTATAGGTGTGAGAGTTAATTTGTACCTGTGATGTAACACTGACATCCCTATGTTGTCCCCATTAATGGTGACATCAGTTGTGAATTAAGGTCATGGGGTTACAAGGTTTTTATTACCCAGCATTGTCGCTGTGTTTGGATTCCCGGACTGTCCATGTTCTTAACTTCCTGTTACTGGATAGAAGAGCGAGCCCCTGACACTGTGTAGTTCTGTTAGCTGTATTTCTTTAAGTTGTGTCTTTAAGGTGTTCATGATTGCTGGGTAGTGTCTGGCTTTGTTAGAAATAATCTGCATTATTTTTGGAGGATTAACAGCATTCTCTGACAGAAATAGTTCTTAAAGATAATTGGATCTTAACGAGAACAAAAATATCCTTGAATTCCGTGTGGCATTAGTAACTGGATCTTACATGGTGGTGCATTTATACCTCGGGCCATTCATACCTCGGGCCATTTATACCTCGGGCCATTTCATCTCTTAGAATTGAGGTTGAATTTAATAGTTAACTTGGTAAACTTATGAATAGCAGATAATCATATTAACTGTATTCTCAAGTATTAAAAAAAAACCCAAATGATGTAACTAAACTTTTTCGATGTGAAAATAATTTTGCTCAAACAAAAACAATCTTTATTCCATTCTGGAGGCAGATTTGATACTTTTTCTTCAACTTTAAATTTCTAACAGAAGTTCTTGTCAGTTTGTCAATGGAATTCTTGTGCTGAGCAGGAAATCGGACAAAGTTCCTTGAAGACTAAGATTTAGAATTTCTTTAATAAAATTTTGAGCATTATGAAATCAGGTATTCTCATTCATTTATGAATGTTTACAATTTAAGGTACAAACAGAGTCTCATGAATGATGTTTCCGTTACTTTCAATACTTTGTATTTCTGAAATGTTGTGTCCTTTTAACAGATAATGAAAGTGCATTCAAGTCAGATTTTTGTGAAAACTTAATAAACTAGGTGATGTATGTCATAAGATAGAACTGTTAAGTCTATATGTTGGTTTTTTTCCTTTTTTGCCAAATTTTGTATTGTCTTTAAAAATCCAAATATCAGCTCTTTAACTTTTTTAACATTAATTAACAAAAAGTATAGAAGAAAACACTTGAAATTAATGAGGAAAATATTCATTTATAAAATATTGGAAGCTTTCGTATTCATTTCTCTCAGAACAGTGGAGCTGCTTTTTTGTACAGGTCCATTACTGTAAATAAAAAATAAATACTATCAATCTTTTTAGGTTCAATTTTTTTTTTGCAGAAGGAACTGGAGCAGGCTGATAAGATGCGGGGAACAGGGGACCAGATAATAACCCAGGACAGCTACGCAGTCGATTCAATTCGTCCCAAGTGCATTGAGCTCCAGCGGATGTGTGACCAGTACAAGTCACTACTGAGACGTCGCAGGGAAATGCTGAACAAGTCACATGATCTCCAGGACAGGATAGATAAGGTTAGGGGTCAATATTTTCTACGATCCCAACAATTGATTTTTGCAGAAACTCTAGTTGTACCGGTATACAGTTTTCTTTTTTTATGTGAATTCAGTGATTCTGTCATTTTGAATTAAATGGCATGATATCCAAAATCATGAACGTCAATCTTTTTTTGTGATTTCATATGATGTATACATCTTATTTGCCCCCATTTTATTTTCACCCCTTTCATCCTCTTTGTCAGCAGGAAAATTTAAGACTGGGCAAACTCAAAACAATTTTTAAATTACTGTATTATTGAGAAAGAGTTTCTATCATAAATTCTAATGTCTGGGTAAATTCAAGACAGGTTGAAACCATTTACAAGTGTAAAAGGGATTAAAAAAAACTTGGGGCCTGTATGAAAAATAAAAGCAAGATTTAAAATCTGTGAGGGAGGCTTCTTTTAATTTTACGTAGATAAATATTTTAAATTAACAGTATTTCTTTTATTTATTAATAAATGAATAACAAATCAATGAATTCCATTACTGGTGTCTTTTAGGCCAACAAGTGGTGCAATAAAGGGGTGGAGCTTCTGTCCAACCTCCCCCCAGAACACTGCCATTCTGCAGAGGACACACGATCAGCCATCGAGGACATTGAGAGCTTTATGTCCACGTCCAATCAGCTCCGACTGAACAACCCCAAGGAGTTCCGTCAGCTGTTTGAGAGCATGATCACTCCTGAAACCAGGGTGAGCCTCCAAATCTTATTACCTATAGACATATTGTCACAAAATAGAATTGGCCAAGAACAGTTTAAAAAAATAATTTCAAATCGGGACCTTGTTCAAAATTTAAAGAAGTTGAGGTGTTTGATTGTAGAAGGAATAGATAATTATGTGTACTAGGGGAAGAAAATCTTCTATTATTTAAGTCACAGAGGATTTTCAAAATTGCCGTATTGTTTGCTAAGAATCTGATTATCTTGACTTTTTTTGTGCATTTTTTAGACTGTGGTTCAGAAAGTGTTGAAGAAGATGGAGGATGTAAACGCAATGTGTGAGAGGAGACGGCACAGTTTCCAGGCCGACATCCATAACCGCCAGCCCTCCACAAGCGGGCCGGTCCGTGCTGTCCACCCCAAGGACAGAAGCACCGCCGACAGGCCGGAAATCAAAGCCAAGGTCAACAATGACACCGCCAACAAACCGCTTGATATCTACCACAAGTCTGCCAGGGTGAGTGACTGACAGCTGAAACTTGTGGAAATAGCTTGTTGTAGTCTCTAAAACAGGGTCCAATGACAGTTCTCTGTATTTTTAAAGTTCAAGCAGATTGCTTTTGGTTGCAATCAAGTACTTAATTAATTCCTAGTATGACATGTATATATCTGGAGTCAGTGGTATATATTGTATAGTGTATATAAGATATATACAGTTACTGTACAATGTAGTATACTGTTAATATATAATATGTCGATATTATAAAGACAATAATAGACAAATTGTATGAAAACAGTAAATATGCCAGGAAATATTATATTTTATAATAGCTTTTAAAAAAAAGATATTCATGAAATTTAAACCTTTAATACAAACCAACAATAACAATCTCATGTTATTTGAGTAAAACATGGAGTAACAGGAAAAAAATGAGTTGTAATAATTATTACACTTGTCATCGCAACCCATAATTCATGAACTCTTTTTTTATAAAACCATGTTTCCACAAAAGAGCTGAACTTTCTTTTAGAGGTGGTTCCCATTTGTCTGTAGACATGGCATAGTTACCTCAAGGCCATATAATTACCAATTACTCATTAAAATGATTTATGTAAAGAAGGAACTGTCATAAAGTTTCCCATGACTCCAGACAGCTTGTTCAAGGGGCAGCTGACAAGTAGCAAGTTTTTTTTTTTGGTGGGGGGGGGGGAGGTCTGTGGTAGGTCTGTAATAAAACTTCTTCAGGTGAAATTTAAAGCAGCTTGGCAGTGTACCTGGTTATTGTTACCTGTCTACCTGGTCAGTGATAGAGCCCCATACAGAGGGAGGTACATTGGACCAGGGATAAGCCTCTTAACGCCGCCCCACAAAACCTCCCGAGCTGTGGGTCACGTACCTGTGATCTATGTAGCAGGTCACTTAATGATATCTTAAACAAACAGCTTTATTAAATTCTTAATATCTACCAGATGTTTATTTGAAGTGAAATAACGGTTTTGAAAGAAAACTTAATCAGCCGTTAAAGTGGTTTATAATCTCATTGTCTGGTTAGTGTGAACAAATGCTCACTTAGACAGACTGTGTGATGGGTTCGTTACTTTACAGATATAGTCGTAAATATCAGGGAAATTGTGATATATGTGTTGGTACTTGGGTATGAAAGACGCTGTGGGAGAATCTCATATTGTGTTGCATGACTTCTGCGAAATCTTCTAAACGTAGTGCTAAAATGATAAAATTGAATTCCAATGATTTATGAAAAGAAATTAAGTTCCAGTTATATAACATGATATGTGAGATGTTATATAACGTGAGATGTTATATAACATGAGATGTGAGATGTTATATAACATGAGATGTGAGATGTTATATAACATGAGATGTGAGATGTTATATAACATGAGATGTGAGATGTTATATAACATGAGATGTGAGATGTTATATAACGTGAGATGTGAGATGTTATATAACATGAGATGTGATTTCTGTGTTATAGTTACGTCCCGAGGCACAGTCTCATTCCCGAATGTCTCATCAGCCAGCGAGTAGTGTCAGTAACGTCTCAGACTCAGGAAGTGAGCAGACTCGCAGCTCGCTGTCCTCCATGTCTCTCGGATCCTCCATATCAGACATTGACATGCTGCTGGCCAAGCGGAGGTTTGTGGGTTTTACAATTAATTACTGTAATTTTGGGTACCGGTAAATATTGAAAATTTTCCGTTCGTGACAGTGTATCAGTCAGAGTTCTTCATCAGTCATTTTACTGTTAACAAGAGTTAAGGGTCATGTTAACCTATTTTTATACCACAGTAAACATTTCAATCAAATTTGTTAAAATTTCTCTGCTCCACAATTAAATTTACTGCACTTCCTAAAGATCCATCTCTATACAAAGGGTCAGCTAGAAAATTTGAGTTTATTTTTCTTGAGAAAGTTTTCAAGAAGAACTGGCCCCAACATCACCAAAATTTCCAATCTCTCGACTCTGTTCTCAACTCAAATTTCCAAAAGAAAAGTGCATAAATTTGAGGCTGAGTATTGACGTGAGGAAAGTTGGTGACAGTGGGACCTGGTAGTATAAAATAAATACTATTTTTACCCCATCATTTGCTTCTGTCAATACAATAATTTGTCATTAATCACTGGATACACTGTTCATGCAGATTTTGTACCAGAGTAAAATTTTAAATGCTGAAGAACCTTGATCTTTTGTAGAGTATTCAAAAGGTGTTGCTTCAGGAGACTAGTTAATTTTAAGATCATTTTATGATTTATTTGTAACAGTAAAGTAGATATTTCTTGAATGTTTTCCAGGCATGTTTTGAATGAGCTGATAGAAACAGAGAAGACCTACGTGTCACAGCTGGCTGATATTGTTCATGTAAGTTCTCTTGCTTTGTGTCAAAAACTTTGTCATATGCATTTTCTCTAATTTGAATTTATTGTCAACATTTACAAAAACTTGTGAAGAAATGAATTAATAAATAGTAAATGTAATAAATCAACTGAAAAAAAATCAGTTAAGAAAGCTATTTTCAAGAGAATATTTTATACATGACTTGTGATGTATTTCTTTGACAGGGTTACCAGGATAAAGTGGATGATCCAGAGATGAGACATTTAGTTCCAGATGCAGTTCGCAGCAAAAAAGACATCCTGTTTGGAAATTTAAAAGACATTTACAGATTTCATAAAGAGTAAGTATTTCATGCAGTTTTGCAATCGATTTCCGTCTGGTGCTTTATATTTGTGATTTTTTGGTCTGGTAGACTAAAGATTTATTTGTATGACCTAATTTATCCATACTAACAAAGGGAGATAACTCTTAGATACATGATATCTGCTTTTCTGTTCACAGTAAGTTTTTACATGAACTGGAGGACTGCCATGATGCTCCGGCCAAAGTAGGGCAGTGTTTTACCAATAGGGTCAGTAACTTTTTACAATACCACTAACTACAAGCTGTCACACAATTCGACTGCTAGCAAGAACTGTTATTATGACCAAGTTAAATTATTTCTTCCTTTTTTTTCATTTGACAAAAAACCAGGCCATCATCGTTTGATCTTGAGTTTTTGATTTTCCAGAAAGAAGAGTTCCACTTATACAGTGTGTACTGTCAGAATAAGACTCGCTCAGAGACGCTCAGAAATCAGGTCGGCGACCAGAACCCCTTCTTTCTGGTGAGTTTAGAGATCCTCACCCCACAGAAATTTCCCTATCTCAGCTTATCTCCCATTAAAGACAGCTTAGCTGTATTCTTGTATACTTTATTAAATTCATATACTTTTTGAAGCAAAGTGTATTGGTTTCATATACCAGGTACTGTTGAAGCAAAGTCAGTTTGTTAACTACTGCATTGTAATTTCCAAAGATTCAGTTTATTTTGTAAATTTCAGGAATGCCAGAGAAGGCTTGGTCACAAACTTCCACTTGGAGCTTATCTTCTGAAACCTGTACAAAGAATAACCAAGTACCAGCTGCTATTAAAGGTAATACAGAACAATAGATGGATTGATTAAACTTGACATTGCCTATGAAATCTGTGAATCCATCACGTCCTTGAACAAGAAGTGTCAGCTTCAAAACTGACATTTGTGAATATGACATCTAAATCAGCAATCTTTCATTAGAACAGTTCCATGATAATTGACATGAATTTTGTTGTATTTACACTCTACATTTCATCACTAGAAATTTCAATGACTATTTATAATACAGTCAAACTTCATGATCTCGAACTAGATGGGACTGTTTAAAAACTTCGAGATATCCGAGTATTCGAGATATCGAGGGTAAAATACTTAAGACAGAAGGGGTTGGGACGACAAATCACTTTGACATATCCATTGTATTCGAGATATCAGTGCTTGAGATATCGAAGTTAAACTGTATTTATGTTAGTTATTGTGATTTCTATTTATAGGAGATGTTACGGTTCAGTTATTATGATTTCTATTTATAGGAGATGTTACGGTTCAGTTATTGTGATTTCTATTTATAGGAGATGTTACGGTTCAGTTATTGTGATTTCTATTTATAGGAGATGTTACGGTTCAGTTATTATGATTTCTATTTATAGGAGATGTTACAGTTCAGTTATTGTGATTTCTATTTATAGGAGATGTTACGGTTCAGTGACCATGACAAGGTCTGTGAGGCCCACCTACAGGAGGCCCTGGATTGTATGTTGGAGGTCGTACGTTACGTCAACGACAGCATGCACCAAGTCTCCATACAGGGATTTCCTGTAAGTTCTGTCAAATCATCTGTAACATAGCTCTACCTTGATTTCATCAATATTTGTGGGAATCAGTTTTGTAAATTTAGTAATATTTACAAGTTTGAGGAAACTTATTTTTGTATATTTGTGGTTATTGGTTCTAACAATGCATCTGTTGTCAGTGATTTTACTTTGATGAGCATTTAATTTCTTGGAATGACTTAACAAAAAATTCAATTTTTTTTTTAGATCAATGGTTATTGATAAAACCACAGTATTTGAAGTGTAAAAGCACATAGAAAATTTCAAAGATTACAGTTTTGCTTTGAAGACATAAATCTGGCTACATTTTCATTGTTCACTTTTATCCAGGGCAACCTGTCTGAGCAGGGAAAGTTGATCATGCAGGGGAGCTTCCAGATGTCCACAGAACACAAGGGAAAGATGAAGGACCTGCGGTTCAAACCCATGCAGCGACAGATGTTCCTCCACCAGAAGTCCATCCTCCTCTGTAAGCGGCGTGAGGACCTCAACAGTACGGACAAGGTCATCTACAGCTTCAAGAACCTCCTCAAGGTCAGGGTCAAGGGTCATGAACCCAGCTAAGTGTCATTGGTTACAGGCTATTTAAAAAAGAAAATGAAGATTTAACAAGAAATGTGTAGTTGGTGGACTTGGATTTAATTTCTTTATTTTACCTGTTCACAGTTGTCCCAGGTAGGCCTAACAGAAAATGTCAAGGGAGACAAGCGAAAGTTTGAGTTGTGGCTTCGGGGGCGAGAAGAAGTGTATATCATTCAGGTGAGAATATTTTCCAAGTTTACTTATGAATGATTAAAATATCAGTTTTAGAAATATGTACAATTGTAAGAATGGTAATTAGAAACATCTGAATGATTGATGATTTCATTTCAAATTCCAGGCCCCTAGTTTGGCTGTGAAAGAAATGTGGGTTAAAGAAATCAAAAGAGTTTTAATGAACCAGTTTGATGAAATCAAAGGTAAGTCATAGTTATTGGCAATATTTCCAGCACTGTAACTTTTTCAAACGGTACAAAACAGTGAATTAGGCTAAGAAATCATTATGTATATTTGAATAACATGTTGGTTTTTGGCGATATATCCTGTTGCTGAGGATTTTTATCTATATTTAGCAGTCAATCACATGCACCCCGGTAATACAGGATACGATTACCGCGTCCCCGATCAAGAACCACGAAACGGACACAGTTCTCACAGGTCAGGGGAAGCTACTCCTTGTTTGAAAGTTTCTTTTTTTCTCCATATAAAAAAAGAACAAACATATAAATTATCAGATGCTAAGATTTTCATTTAATATTTAATATTTTGTTAGAAAATACCATACCATTTAAGTATTACATTTGGCTGTGTATTCTATTTAGCCAAAAGCAGCCTTTACTAAATTGCATTAATAAAATATTTGAATAGATAAATACAAAAATTTCACTAAATCTATGCTTACTAGAAAATTCAATATACTAGATAAAAATGTTTACAGTAATTTTTACACAATTTTTGATTCAAATAAATAAATGAACCTTTTTTTTTTATATCCAGGTATGTGGACAACTGGAGAACACATAACCACATGATATTCAACAACAATGCTCCCACTGTACCCCAGGGGCTGGAGATGATGTCTCCTGAGTCCCCACCCCGAGGGACACGGGAGGACGAGGGGGGCTGGGACACGGACGAGTTCTCTGAGGGGGAGGAAACCACGTCTCATCACACCTACTCCTCACCTGTCTATAAACAGGTAAGTCTCATCACACCTACTCCACACCTGTCTATTACGGTAATAGGTATATCAATTGTTATGTCAATATTTTGAGATCCTTTTTTTGCTTAACAAATGTATATCTAGTGTTGTTAATTTATGTATTTTACAAACTGGCATCTTTTTAAAATTTATATTATTGAGGAATAGATTCTAAGTAACAAGACTAAACATTTATTACATGACGTTTGTAGCCAGTCTATATGCAGCATTTTCGTTCCCTTGGCAACTACACGGCCAGCGACCCTACAGAGCTGACCTTGTTGGAGGGGGATGTGGTCAAGGTCATTAAGATGGGGTCCACAGGCTGGTGGTACGCCCAGCACACCATCACTCAGCAGGAGGGGTGGGTCCCCTCCACTTACATGGAGCCAGTGACAGACAACTCTCTCTCCAGTATAAGTGAGTTCACTCCCTTTATAGGAAAATAAAGTAACCTCAGATAATAGAGCCCTGTGGTTTCATAAATGTTCTGGGCATTAACTTTCGTGGACTTTTTTCTAAAAATCACAGTTACAGGGTTGCATCAATTTGTGGCCAATGATCCTATCAATTCAATATGTTAATTGCAGTTCAATTTACGTTTAATTTCATATTGGTTGATCAAGTGAACAACAAAATCATTGAAAATTGGTATTCCAATAATATTGATGAAACCAAAATACTATAAATGTTTTACCTAAAAAAATACATGACTGTTGAATTATATAAATAAATAAATATTATTTTAAAGTTATTGAATTTATTTACAGATTCGAGTCCCCACGACTACAAATCAAGTCTAACCAGTGTGTACACTGCTAGCCCTGTGGACGAATCCACGGTCTGACAGGAGTTGCTGCCCTTGGATGTGCTTGGCAACAGCGGTCTCTGAATACAACCATGTTTTTCTTTATTAACTTCATGTATTTTGTGAAGCAATGTGAGCATCTTGAAATAACATTCCTGGAGCTGGGCCCAAATCAGAGGAATTTTATTTAACTTGAAAAACATTCCTTGACCTATGAAATATTCATAGAATATTGAAACATTCCTGTAGCTGTGGAGCATTCCTGTAGCTGTGGAGCATTCCTGTACTTTGGAACAACCATGTTTTTATATACAAACAATTATATTTATAAACCAAGTCTTTGATTTATCCACAATTGAGCTGCTGTTTATGAGTCAGGAGGACCCTGGTTGTCGATGATCTGAGTGACATTTATAAGGAGGCTGTGTTTGATCTCCAGTTTCCATGGAGATTGAATTTTGAGCCTCCTGTTCTTCTAGTCTTACAATTTTTGTCTGCAATAATCTCTTGCTGTTATGGATGGAGATAATCCTTATTAATCTCATGTCTGTTTGGAAGGAAGTCCTTCCTATTGTTAACTTTATTTTCATCATACAGCATTCCACAATGTATTTATTTAATATAGAATTTTACCTCTGTTAAGATAACCAATGTTATACATTATTGATTGTTTAGATAGCATATTTTATGAATGTTATAGACACTGAATGCTGAATGTAATATGAAATCATTTTATGCCTGTTTGTCTACATTATAAGAAATCTGTGGCATTTCATGCCTGTGTGTCTTTGTTCATGTTGCTCCACAGGCCACTGTTACCACTTGGTCAACAGTACGGAAACTTGATGCATTTTGACACATTTCTGGCCTCAGTGTCTCCTTGGTTACCTAGAGCTTACCTTCTCTCTCTGCTGTAGTACTATGCATTATACTACGTGTACTTGCTGCTGTTAGTCTCTCTGCTGGGTAGAGTTAGGCCAGGGCTGCGTTTTACAAAAGAACTTACGACTTACAACAAAATTAATGAATGCTAATTAATCACAAGTGAATTGAAATAGTTGTAAACAAATGGTATTACTAGTATATAAATTTTGTTCATTAAAGATCATTCTACAAGACTGAAAATATTTACAACTTTGTCGCAAGTTCTTTTGTAAAATGCAGTCCTGAAGTGTATTGTTTTCCTGAGACTATGCATTATTGTGTCCTTTTTCTGTGATATACATGTATGCACCTAGTATTTAAGTACTTGTAGCAGCAAAACTCAACTGACAGATGACAATTTTGTGTATGGCCTTAAGTCTTGCAACAAAAATACAAAAAGACAGACAGACAGATGGACAAATAGACAGACAGCTTAACACAGAAATAAATATTTTAAAAAAACCCATTGGAGTTGAAATACAGTGAAATCTAATCAAATAATGGAGTTTGAAAAATGTGCCATGAAATGTCTAAAATGGTTGCTGAAGAAATTATATGATTAAATTTTTATTTATATTTATTACAAATTACATATTCTACTTTTGCTAATTTGCCGTGTAAAAAAATATTGCATATTTTTTCTACGATTATATTTTGGTTGTTACTATTTTATTTTGTTTAATATACATGTAGTTATAAACTGTTTGTATTCAGTAAAGGTTGGACATTTTTATTTATCATGAGGAAGATTGCTATAAAGTTGTGGCTATTTTTATAAAATCGATCTTCCGTGCAATTTATGTCTATTTCATCCTGTTTTGCTTTTATCTTTTTAAAACCAGGCCATTATTTTTAGCAAAATTAATTATTCTGTTGGAAACAAACACTTCTCTTTTTACTGGCTCAATTTTTTCTGCATGGTTAAAAATAAACCATTATTAGCTTTGTCCAAAACCCAAGGATGTTTGCTTCATAGATAAGAACCATTCCATTTTCGGAGTTTTTATCCGACTGTTATATACATGTATGTGTCTTTTTATTGTAGAGTTATTTATTACATTGTTCATGGTTCCAGTGAGATGTATAGAATATATGTCTGTTGTTATGGAGATTCATTATTTCTAAAATTATGAAAGTAAAATTGATAAAATCTTATCTTTGTATATGTTGCTCTGTGTTTGACAGCTGCTCCACCGATATATTGGATGTCATCAACTCTCACTGCTCCACCGATATATTGGATGTCATCAACTCTCACTGCTCCACCGATATAGTGGATGTACGAGGGGTGTTCAGAAATTATTGAGACTACACAAATAGTGTCGAATTATAGTGAAAATTGGCATGAACATTGAAGAAACCTAAACAAATAATTGAGCAAAGTAATATTACAAACTAATTAATAATTTGTTTACGACAGCATACATGTATAAACAAGTTGGTGGTCAGGGTACCCGGCGCAGCCAAAACTCTGGGGTTTAGAAAACTTATACATCTCCTTTTTTAAGTGTTAATAAACCTACAATTAATGATAAAAGAAATCAAATTATACATGGTCATTTTGCTATTTATTATCTTTTTTCCTCAAGGTAGTAAGATGTCTAAATAATTTCCGAACAACCCTCGTACATAGCAATCAATCTACTGTGGTAGTTACAGAAATTACCGTACAAAATATGTACCACAGTGGCTGGTTCAAGTTCAAAATGTACCACAGGGGTCATACAACATAAACAAACCATATACTGGGGTCAAGTAGTACGCTAATCAAAATTCATTAAATAATTTTTGTGGATTTTGTTGAGAAAATTCATGAATTTCAAATTGAATGTTCGTTGCAGTAAAAGGACAACAAATCTTATTGCATGGACCTTGGTCCATGAATCTAGGCATCCATGAAGCTGTCAATTTTAATAGGCCATGTAAATTTATGAGTTCAATTATTGTTTAGACCACAGTACCTGTATTACTGGGTACCAGGTACCAGTATAATCTACACGACTGGTAGCATGATCTGATATTGTGTACAGAACATGTTTAATAACGTCCACAGCGGTAACAGTAACTCACATGGTCTTGCAATTGGTTTATAAGGAATTTAAACAAATAATAAATATTGGTCTTGTAAACCAATACGAGCAGCCGAGACAGGATTTGAACAAACAACTTTTAACTCTAAGATCCATATGACCATCGGACCAAGAATATATATGAAACCTATACACTGGTCATCTTCATCTCAAACAGAAAAAGAGGGGATATTTTGTTGTTCATTTTAAATTTTATTGTTCGATATATTAAGGAACAATGATAATGTAGCAATATCTACATGTATATGTATTGATGTTAATATACAATAAATTAACCTACTAACAGACCATGACAACAGTTTTTAAATTACATAATATGTTTTGAGGAAGATACTATAAGGTCCCATCATAATAAAATCAATGCATTATTTTTTAACAACATTACATCTGTAAGAACATAAATTTCTTTTAAACAATCAAATTAAAATGAAACACTGCAACACCAGCTGTATAATACTGACAGATGAATTTTGGTTTCAGCCGATGGTCTTACTCCATATAAATATTTTTTCGTGTAAGTTAAAATGGTGGCTTGATGCTTAGCTCCAACAGAAGCCAACTACTACATGAACCGCTACAGCAGTGAACATCATCATAATTACCGGTAAAACAATATTGCTGAAAAATGAAAACCAGGACCCCTCCGACAATTTTTTTGTAATACTGTAAGCCAACTTTTATTTGTGTGCAAAAAAATTTCGCTAGAGCATTGTCGACGATTATATTTCTTGTCGTGAAACCAGTAATCAAATTTCCCTGGTCTTTTATTTTCCAGATTATCTACAATGATCCCAAAAATTAGTTGTCACAAACCAGTTTTTCTCCGGTAAATCGTGAAATAAAGTTGTCGCGAATACAAGTTGGTTTACGGTATTAAAACAATAAGACATGTGACAATGCACTGAATATTGCAGAAGCTCAAACTCCCAGGTGGGTCGAACCAAAGCACCTATTTATACTAACGTTGTACATAAACATTGATTTTCAACAAATGCCATGACAAGCAGTAACAGGAAGCATGAATCAACCAATTATATACTGTAGATTCCTAATTAAATGCAAGAAATTAATATCCGGGTAAAATCGCGAGAAGCACATCGCAAATGTAAACTAAATGAAACTATAAAAATTTGGCGCTGGCAATTTTATATTCTCGCGATTTGATGCAAAACGGTTGAATTGGGGACATTCAGGCGGCTGGATGGATGGTCAACAAATTAACCATCAGATCTACCTTAAAATTTCATAAATAATTTTAAAGCCATACACAATTATTTCGTAAAAAAAAAAAAATCTTCTTTTAAATTTGAATATTTTAATTCCTATATCTTAAGACAAAGCTCTCCTTCTAATGAGATTATCGGTAATATATTCTAAAAATATATCGGTAATTCATTCTAAAAATATGTTGGTAATATAGTCTAGAAACGGCCATGATCATCCAGCCCTGTTAACATTCATAATACCGGTAGTTAATTATTTCTACATAGAAAGTAGTGATGATACTTACTGATTTCATACAGCTTGTTCAGTTTTACATACCAAAATCAACCTTAATTCTCACACCGGTATATAAAATAATTTTCTTTCAGTATAAATTAGGAATAAGCTTTAAAAATCTTACAAATTGACAGACCAACAAGTCTAATGATAAAGATATATATAGACTCCTCAGACCTGACATGTGGATGTGTAGGTTGTATTGCTTTTGTGATGAACACAGCAGTAAACTGTCATTACAATTGTTTGAATGCAAAAATGTGGAAAATGCAGATATAAAGTCTATACTAAAAATGTATAAAAAATTACACACAAATGAAACGTAAAACATAAATGAATTTTCTTGTCCCCTTGACGAAGGTCTGTAGGATAAAAAGCAAAAGCAGCAATGACTGATGAAGCGTCATGGTCCCTGCTTGATCGTATAAATCTGAGATCCGAATTCACAGAGGGAGATATGCCACTGATTTAAAGTGAATCTGCAATTCAGTTTTCTTGTGTTTGCTTCAAAGGGTAGATATAATGTAGAATATATGCTATTTCTAATGCCTCCTCAACTAATGCCTTAAATACATTTGTCCTCTCTGACTTCATTCATGACCCTCTCTCTTTCTCTCTCTCTCTAATCTCAATAATGTCAGATCATTCTCAATCACAGGTTTGATATATACATGTATATATTACATTGTATATACACATCTCTACAAATTATATCATAGTAAATGTGTATGATGCCTTTTTTACCCCCTTACATCAACTCAACGCAATCCAAAATACATCTCCCACAAAATTTTGATATGTTTAATTTTGGATTAAACATCGTCCATAACTGATAAAGATACAGTTGATGTGTATTGTCTTATTTGCAAAGCCATGACTCTCTGAAGTAATGCAAACACCCCATCATTGACTGGCCCTTCTTTTGACTGCTACAACAGTTACTGGTAATTAACATCCTGACAAAACAAGAGATCACTGCCCTCATGGAGGTCTGGGGTCAAGATTTGGGGTACCTACCACCCCCCCACCCCCCCAACCTATTGTAATTACTGATGCTACACTATAAAGGGTGGAGCACTTTCACAGTCAATAATTCATATCTTAAAATTGCACATTTACAAGCTAATACACTTATTACATATCAACATCATTGTCACTACTGTCATACTGTTTAAAATCAGCCCTCTAAAACAAGTCATAAAATCAGCCTACTAAAACAAGCCATTATAAAACTAAGTGCATCAAATATGAACACATAACCTTTAAGTTTTATGATATATAAAATAATCTACTGATGTTCCAAACAAAATATGGCTTATGGTAAACAACATGTTTAAAAGCTAAAGTTCACACTTTAAACTTGTAGAAATATAGTATCACATGACTACGATTCTATGGCAAGCAAAAATCCCTTCCAATCAGAAAGTCCAAATTTACACATAAATTGATTACCGGTACATATATAAAACAATCTTCACTATTAAAATCACATACTAACTTTGCAAACACATTTTCAAAGCAAAAGTTTCATAGCTATATCAGATTTAAAAAAAAAAATTGAGAGACAAAGTATCAAGACCGTTTCTTAAATAACTGGCAGTAAATCAGTTTTGGATAATCAAATTAAAAATCACTGTCTTGTCAAAGTTATAGATGTTTTTTATGAAATTTAATGAAAAACTTTTCATTTTTTTCCCTCTGTGAAAAAAAAATACAATGAAAAGAACTTATATAGCAAAAATCAAATTATCTAAACATAAATTAAAAATATTTGTTTCATTTATTATAAAAATAAAAATTTCCTTTGGCATTTTCAAGTTTCTATACTAGTCTTGTAAGTTCTACGTTAACTGTTATTTTCAACAGATGCGAATACCTAAAAAACGATTATTTAGTTTGATTTAGTTGAAGATTTTGGCAGAATTGATCAAGTGCATTAATAATCTCATGAATAAGTCCACCTACTGTAAAATTCAACATTTTTTGGCGCTTCAGCTCTAGACTATCTTTGTGACCAGGGACTCAGGAATACCCTGGCCACATCACAGCAGTAAGCCTACATGTATAACCTCCCTGTTTCCTATGCAATAACATTTAAGCAACAAGTATCTACATGATCTGTTACTCTGGGAAGAGGGACTTGTCGTTGAGTTCCTCGTTCATGGCTTTGACTCGTTGCAGGAAGAGATCTTTGGCGTACTGATACAGGGCGATGTCCAGCGTGTTCAGCTCAATGATCTTCTTCCACTGCTCCGACGTTGGTTTAGTTTTCATACTGTGGGTCTCGTTCAGCTGAGAGAAATCTTTTATGAACTGTATATGAAAGACATGCTCAAACAATTTCTGAGTCTCCACTTGATACTCAGTCAAACCGAAAAACGAGAGATTGCGTAAGTTTTCTTTGGCACTTTCTAACATCATGGCATTGCGTTCTTCCTCTGACATCCCCGTGCTGTTGTAACAGTTCACTTTACTCAGATTGGCTAACATCCGTGTCTGGCGATTATTGGCCAGATTAAAGGGACACTTTAAGAACTCGTCCAGCCTCACTCCTTGCCACGTCTCTGAATCGTAACAAAACGGAACTTCCCTCAGCGTTGCCTGTCGTCCATTACAGTAGAGTCTGGCAGTCTTCCATGTAGCACCACGACGAACATGCTTCCACTCACTCAAGTATCGACTTACAGGATCACGGAGGATGGACACATAATGGTATCTGGAAGATATTACAATATTAGACTGATTAATTAAACATATGATCATAATGAAAACTGGAATATACTAAAAATATCAGATATATCAAATATATGGATAAATAAAATCTGGAAGAAGACTGATCAAAATTATGTCTTGATCTCTTTATTAATATCTGGAAGATATCAAAATAAAAGACTTGTAAAATGTATGGTTGTATGGTCATAATGAAAACTGGAAGATAAAACAAAATCAGATATATCAAATACAGGATATATGATATAAGGAGATAACAATGCATGTATCAAATAAATCAAATATTTGGAATGGATATACATGTAATGATATCTGGAAACATAAAAATATTAGACTGATTAAATAGATGGATGTTATGATATCTGGAAGACACTATACAACATCTGAGATCTCATGACTTGGTCAATACGATCATTATATCTGATTCAGAAATACAGTATATTACAATACCAAATGGATCAAGTTCCTCCTAAGGCTAAGTCTTGGGAATTTTGGTCTGCCGGTTAATATTAACATGATTGCATGGTAAACCTAAACCCCTTTTCTTGTTTTCACAGGTGCTTGAGGACAGGACCCCCCCCCCCCCTCCATACCCCCACCCCCAAGTATTTAGACCCCAGGGACTTAACTCATTTTTTTTCTTTAAATTATCTTTATATGGCATAATTATTATCTCATGTATACGATCATTGCACAAACTTACTTAAAACAAACATTTATAAAAAATCATATCCCCTCTATATATAATACAACAAGGTTGCTAACTTTGTCTGCCAGCCGAGAATTACTGCCGATGAATATTTGTTGAAATGTGCTATCAAACTACATCTATCGGTAAAAACAGTGACCTCATGTCGTAGCCCAATAATTCCCTTCACTGAATATCTGCATGTCATGCCCATGTAAATACATTTATTGTGTAAATTTGGTCAATTTTCACCGAAAAGTTGCAAGTTTTGAACGGATCCATCTTCAACCAACAGAATATATGTTGTATATAGAGGGGATATGATTTTATTCAAAATGTTTGTTTTAAGTAATTTTGTGCAATGATCGTAAACATGAGATTACTAATATGTCATATAAAGATAATTTAAAGAAAAATATGAGTTAAGTCCCGGAGGTCTAGATACTTGAGGATGGGGGACGAAGGGGGGGGGGGGGGGTCGGTCCTCAAGCACCTGTGCTTGTTTCTGCTGCAGTTACTAAAAACACTTCTTAATTCAATTAATGCAAGGGAAATGCTTCCTAACATTCAGAGATTTGAGAGAGATAATGTTAATCAGTGGCGTCAAAAGCAAACTGAAAGGGGGGGGGGGGGGTTAGACTAATCAAAAATCTTGAAAAAAAGTACGAAAGTGGGAGGATGAGAGGATCAGTCTGATCAGTTTCCTGTGATAACAATGAGAACTTATTATAATACACGGTGTTGTTATACTATCTACAATTCACTAACACTGCCACTTATATCTCACTGATAATGCAGGCACTTCTGAACCCCAACTCAAAATTCATGTGAAATGTCAAGTGAAGTCAGTCCTTACTTGGCATTAAAGCATTCTCCCTCCTTCATGTAATAAACTTTGCATTACACCTGTGGTGATAATACATGTACTAGCATCAGTTTTTGACCACACCACCAAGTTTTTACTTATCTCCTTATAGAGAACACATTCCACTTGTACAATGAATAAAATGTTCATGTGTTTAGTCTAAAAAACTTATTAGAACTCATCATTACTATTGTGAAATTCATTTTTCAATTTGGTAATGTACGAATGTTTTAACCAAAATGACTTTTCATCATGCAGTGATAATTTTTATATACCAGTACATTGTACAGTGCTCCTTATTAAAAAACATAAGATTAAAAAATTCTCTCAAAAAACATGGGAACATCCACTGAACAACTACCAGTATTTATTACGGATAGGGAAATAACTCGATCTGTGTGGTTTGTATAGTACAGAAAAAACATATACGTATCGTAAATTTTAAAAATAGAGCTCTAAATTAAGTTTCTTCTCAAAACAGACTATGTGGCCTCTAGTCATCGCCTTCCAGTACAAATACATCTGTACACTGTATTTATTTCAGAACTAAATTCCTGGCAAGTAAAATATCAAAATCGTTAAAAAAGCCAGGAAAACGTCAGATATTTCAGACTACGGTAATGTAAGTGCAATTTGCAGTATTAAACAAGTGAATTAAGTTAAAACAATACTACATGTATTTAAAATTGATCCTATCAGTTTGGCAAAGATATAACTTGCTGTGAAACAATAGCTTTTGATCTTCATGATTCAATAATACCTAGCTATTTTAATACTTGTTAGACTTGTTAGAGTCAAGAGAAATAAAATATCATTATCAAATCCTGTGCATTATTTTCTCCCAGACTTTCAGATTGGTACACTGTATAACGTCTATTTTCATTTGTTTTTTTACATAAAAAAAAAAATCATAAAATATTCCTTACAAAATATTAAACAAAATTTCAATCCAAAACTCATGCCTCCCATACACATTTACAGTACCGATCAGACCCAACCTAACAGAAAGTAATCTCCAACTAAACCCTGGGTTTACTTTCTGGGTTTACTGTAAATGTGGTTATTTACCCTGGTGGTTAAGTACGCGTTTTCTATGGTCAAACAATACGTGGATGCACGATTTAACACTCTAAAGTGTTTATTTTTTTACCATACGCACGGGGGTATTTTAAGCGATTTTCAGCTTTCCGCATAACTAGTGTAAATTTCCCCCACGCATAAATAACCACTTTTACAGTACTCCGTATTTACTAGAGCGGACCCAGAATAAACCCAAAGTAAACCCAGAGTGGACACAGAGAGTAAACCCCAATCAGAAATATACCCCTGAAAGCATACGCTACATGTGTATTCGGAACAATTACAGACAGTAAGATGGTAAGATAAAAGACAGGTCTGCTTCATACTTCAGTACGTACAGTTGAGCCCAACAGCAATTTTCAAGTAAACCCAAAGTAAACCCTGATTGGACCCAAATTTTTAAAAAGTAAACCCGGAGTAAACCCCAAAAGTAAACCGGGGATTTAGTTTGGGTTTACTCTGGTGTTAGGTTGGGTCTGATCGGTACTGTATATATGTGAACACTTTGAAATAGTAGTAATTTTAGAATACTAGTCAAACATGATATGCTTATGTGCATGATGTGAGGTGGTGTGCTGTTTTATTATGAGCTTACTGAAAACAAAACCCTGACAAATCCAGGCTAAACTGTCACACCATGACCTTCAGTTCTGCACCTGAATTATCTACATGTACAATACATAAATGATCATAATGTAATCACTGAATCAGATGTTGTTAATTGGACTAATTATGGATATTCCCGTATGGAGCTTGATATTTGTGTAGTTCACAGGAAGGAGGAATGAGCAAATAAACAATGAAAATATATATATCATGTATCTAGAATAGTAATTGAACCCGGGACCTCTGCAACTCTAGTCAGGAGCTCTACCACTGAGCTACCCAGGCCGATATCCATGGTCTATGTAGCCTACTTACTTCTTCATCCTTCCTTCCTTAAATAGTCTTTAATCTAGAAGAAACAACACAAGTTCACCTTGCCAAGACTTATTACATGTGTATTCACATTACCTGAACAAGATTAATTGGCACTATCTGTAGTAGAAAAGGAAAAATATAAGCTTATATGGCTGGACAAGAAATCAAACCTGAGACCCCTGCAACTCTAGTCAGTTCATTGTTCATTTACAACCACACTACAACAATTATGTATACACCTATTGGAAAGCAAAAGTTCAAAAGTTAGCTTGATCTAATCATGTAGTCAATGAAATTAATTGAAAGCTTAAAAGGACCGATTTCGTATTGCTACATTTGGCAATATTTGGTGCAGTTCAGTTCGAATAAATTAAAATATTAAAAAATGAAAATTGTTTTTATTGCCCTCAATGCTGGTAAGTTAGAATCAAGGAATTTGTATCATAGAAAGGTAATCCTACTTTCTCTTCCGATGCATGTTCTCTTTTTTGTCCATCTGTTCTTCCACACAACTCTTCAACTCTGTCCAGTCCGCATGAAGACCACACACCCATCCCGTGGAGTAGCGACTAAATAACCATAAAGTTTTCTTGGGAGTCAGACAATCGCAGCGCTTCACCCCCTTCACACAGTTGCAGGGTTTGCCCAGGCCTGTGTCTAAGTTCCTCACCAGGTGTCTCCCAAAGGTACTGCCGCCAGTCTTCTGTATGTGTAGAAACACGATCACATCCTCATCCTCAAGGTCCAGCGTGTATTCACGATTGATAACATAAGGAGCAAAGTTGTTAGGTATCAATTCTCCTTTTTGGTACGTTTGCACGTATTTGTAAAGCAAATTGTTGGTGCCATTAGAATGGTATGCGTTGTTTGTGTAGATAATGAACAGAAAGGTTGTGGTTATAACGATGGCCACGCCTGTGACCATCCACTTCCTCTGGCTCCTCGACATCGCCAGTTCATTCTTTTAGAAGGTCATCTGAATAGACATATTATGCACTTTGACAAACAATAACACAAATTTCACAAACCGGAAATGACACAAGTTTTCGATATATTTGGTAAAGTCGTACGTTATTTATTCGTCTCACCTTCTTTCTTAAAATTTGCAGAAAGGATGACTGCACTTAGCGCCGGGTTTTGGGCCCTTTTCGGTCGCTTCTGATGCGTTTATTTCATAACTTAATATCACTTTTGTTGAATTTTTTAAAGCGTCTAGTCAATTTCCCAATATGAATTAAGATTTTAGACTGTGATACAATAAACTCATTCTATGTTTTTCTCCTTACAACTTTCGAAAAAAGGAGAATTTTTGCTTATCTGCCCTTGATCAAACATAAGATTGATATTAATATGCATGAGAGGTGGAGCTGACATTATCAGAATGGTACTAAAATTAGACCAGCATGAATAACAAAGCCATGTATAAAAATGTATGTGATCACTCTTTCACCATAACCTTATCTATTATATATGGTACAAGTATACTATTTACTATGGTTTCAACAATTAGACCACGCCCATGTAAGTACAGAAGACTTTAAATCAGTGCTTGACAACTTAACGTGTTCGAAAACATTGTCCTAGTTAGAACATAACATGCTACCTTACACGTCACGTGATATAATTTTGTGTTCACAAAGATACCTGAGGTGAGAAATCACGTGGTGAATTATAATATTCAACATTCATCAACCCTTGGTTACAACAGGGAAAGCGAAAGTAAAATGAAGCAGTTTTTTCTCATTTAAACCATGAGCGCATGTTTGTCTATTAATCTCCCTTTGATATAACTTTGATAATGCAAATATACAACTACTGTTAAACGGAGAACAATAGACAAACATGCGCTGACTATGTATGAAGTCAGTATAAAAGTGGGCGTCCTCATTATCGTATGGAGATTCAAGAAATCGCGATGACCCCCGCCTATGAAAACAAATTCGTACTTGGTAACAACATACTTTTATTTAACGCAATTACGTAAAGTTCCAGTTTAGATGTTGACCATTTCTGTAATTGAAAGAAAAATTCTTGTTTTAAAAGTTTATTTTCTCGCAAATATCGTATGTCCTTAAGTGCAGTCATCCTTTTCGTTATAGTTTTAAAGACTATATGAGCTATCTCCTAACAAAGCTAATTACATTGATGAACATATGATGAAATGAGAATTTAGAATGATCTCATAGCTATCGATATTCTTTGTGCTTGATTTTTAAATACTGTATGAGAATAAATTCTGCACCCACCCCCATCCCCCCACCCCCTCAAAAAGGAAAGAAGTAACGGTAAATCTTTTAAATCTTTTTCATCTATTTGCAAACCCCCTAACAATGTTTGTCTCTTTTCTATTTTTATCCATTGTTTGAAGCTCCTCCTCCTCCTCCTCCTCCTCCTCCTCCTCCTCCTCCTCCTCCTCCTCCTCCTCCTCCTCCTCCTCCTCCTCAACTCCTCTTTCCTTCTTTTCCGGCTTTAATCCCTTGCCTTCATCATCTCCTCCTCCTCTATATCATCTTCTTCTTCCTCAACTCCCCTGCTTCTCCTCCTGTATCTCTTCCTCTACACTTCTTCTACTGCATCTTTTTTCACTTCTCCCTCTCTTGCATTTATTCCTTTTCTTTCTCCTGCATTATGATCCTCCCTCATCTTCTTCTTCCTCCTCTTTATTATCTTGCACTTTATTCTTATGCACTTCTTCATTTTCCTCAGGCATGCCTCCTCCCCTTTTTTCCTTATTCTCCTTCTCCTGCTCTTATTCCTCCACCTTCTCCCCTTATACCTCCTCCTAAAACTCTTTCTCCAGCACGTTCCCTTTCAACTCATCCTCTTCCTTCATCTGTATATTTATCTCTTCTTCTCCTGTATATTTATCTCTTTCTCCTCCTGCACTTCCTCCTCCTCCTGCACTTCCTCCTCCTCCTGCACTTCCTCCTCCTGCACTTCCTCCTCCTGCACCTCCTCCTCCTCCTCCTCCTCCTGCACCTCCTCCTCCTCCTCCTCCTCCTCCTGCACCTCCTCCTCCTCCTCCTCCTCCTCCTCCTCCTCCTCCTCCTCCTCCTCCTCCTCCTCTACTGTTTAGACTCCATTTCCTCCTCTTCATATTTTATTTGCAACTCCTCCACAATGCTTTCTTTTGTTCTGGTGTTACCGCTGCTTCAACTCTTCTTCTTTCAGCATCATGTCCTTATGCACCTAACTTCGAATTCCTCTGCTGCTGTTCACCCCCATCCTGGTCCTGTTGTTAACTGTAAATATTAGTGTAATTTCACTAAATAAAAGCGTACATTTTATTAAGTTCAAAAATAAAAACGATTTAAAGTTAGTTTGCGGACTGACCGACAAAGAGAAATATGACAAAAACGCACCAAAAACAATAACGCGAATTTGATCGCGTGCGACCTGTTTAATAACGTTCGGCCCATGACAACAAAAATAGCGTCAAGATGGCGAAGTTTTCCCCTGTGTGGTTAAATGAACATAAGGCCTTAGTTGACTATACAGACGTTGCAAATGCACCTTCGAAAGACTTTTACCACGTTTTTGTTACCCCAAAGCAGGTAATTTAATTCATATTTTTGTGAATCTGTATGCATATTTTTTTCAATGCAAGATACGACTTGCAAGTAAACAGCGGACTTATGAAGGTTAAGGACGATTGATGTGCGACGCAGTTTTTACCATCTAGTCAATTCAAATAAGATTTCATTTCCATTCTAATCAAATGCATCGATAAAGTTGTATTTAATAAAAAGCCTTGATGATTTCAGTTCATTTTCCGAGTGTGGAAAATTGTGCCTCCCACAAGAGCTGACTCGCACGTTCCACCTTACGAGTTTAAAAATACATACGAAGAGTTCAAACACGATGACAGGTGTCAAAGTAAGTAAAAACTGCTCTTCCTTTTGTTGAGTATGATCACTGCATCTATCACAGAAAAAAAAGGAAAGCTAATATTATACTTAAAATACTTACATATACCCACTGAGGACCCCTTGATTATAATGAATAAACACACATATTTATATATTCTGTTGCAAATTTGTAATCTATTTGGGAGTCAGGTTTATAGCATTCAGTAAAAGTTATGGAATTTTTAATTACTGAGTTTGCAATGTTGCTGTTGCATGTTTACAGGTGAAATAGTGAGATTAGCTGGAGAACCAACATTGCATTATTTGCTGGGCGTAGAGGAAGGGAGGTTAGATTACATCTGCAGAATTCCTCGTGAAGCACAGATCCGCATTATTCTTAACTTAGACTTGGAGGACATTCAGAGACTGGGAAGGACTTGTAAAATGTTCAGAGAGGTTAGTTTTATATAAATGTAAGGAAATTTATGCTCAATAAGAAAAACTAATGAAATCGAGCCATTTTAACAAGAGCTTGGACTTTAAGCAAAAACTCTGATTTGATGAAGGTGGGGTATACTCATGGTTAACTGACCAGTCATTGGCTTTATTATACACTGAATGCAATGACACTTGTCCGACTTCATCCAAGGCTGCATGTATATTTCAGTTGAAACCGCGTTAATTTCACACAACAGAGCAGATCTTTAAAAAAAAAAGCTTTCCAATTTTGACAGTCTCTGAATATTAATGAGATTCTCTTAGTGAATTAGAAGAAAGAAGGTCAGTATTTGACAGATTGTTTTGATATAAGCAAACTAGATAGTTACATATCACAGTCCAAGCTCTTCTTAAAACGGCTATAAATTTGTTTAACATGATAAATAGTAAATACAATTAAACCCCACTCCCCCATAAAAGGATATAAAAATGTTAAAGTTCCAACATTTTCATCTCCAGTTCATCAAATATGATTTGACACAAAAAATCAATTTTGCTGATTTAAACTTAAATTCTTCTTTTGTTCTTTGAGACTTGAAATGTCTGATCAGTGCCTTTTTGTATTACATAGCTCTGCCACTCGTGTGAACTGTGGGAGAGGATCTATCGTAAATACAGCGAGACCCCTATCACTCCAGAGCTCGAAATGCTTGCCGCAGAGAAAGGCTGGAGGCGTCTTTTCTTCACCAATAAACTACAGTTACAGGTAAATGGAAGGAGTTGTCTTCACTTGCCATGCCATGAACATTTGCATTAGAATTCAATTTTTCATTTAAATTGACTCTGCATTCTGTATCACTATACATAATTTGTCAGGGTTATCATCTCTCCCATTTCATTTTTTCCCTACTCCCCCACACAAGGGGTTTCACTCTCAGTAGATGAATCAATACAATGTAAATTAAAAATTGTACTTGTTTTTTGTACTGTTACTAATGAGAAGAGTTTAGATAAGAGCAAAATTTTCTTTTCAATTTCCATTGTATGAAAGTAATTTAACATTGAACAAATTCAACCCTACTGGGTATATACATTGTTTTAGAATATGCTTATGAAATATAATGGATAATCAATCCTTTGATCAGAATGCTGCTGCACATTTAGTCATACCAGTAGAATGTCAAATAATGACCATGAAACTTTAATAAGATTAATAAAAACATAAATTATTTCATTTTTGTGCCTAGTATATATCTGTGTAAATGCTTGTTCATCATTGACTGGTTGTCTGGTTATAGATGCAGCTGCGAAGGCTCAAGAAACATGAAGGAGGCCATGCCTTTGTCACAGAGATGGAGACTGCATAAAGTTTAGCTGAAGCATTGTGGAATTTGTTAAACACCGTCCAAAACAACAGATGCTGTGATAGCTTCTACAATCAAGCCAGATAATCCACTCTGGACTATTTATATTCAGGAGAATTTAAAGTTATTTAATTTGGACATGTTAAAAGGTTGTTTTTTTTTCAAACTGCAAATTCATTCCAGTTTTCTAGTGATGAACAATTACCTCTGTGATTTCAGTTATTTATAACTTATGCCTTGATTTTCATTTAAGGTTGAAATGTTTGACAATGTGATGAGTGAAATCCCACCGTGTATCTGTTTGGATTTTGATCTGGTTTTAGTGGTTTAGAAGCCATTATAATGCATGCATACAAAGCCATTGTCTATTGATTATTTAATGCATTTATTCACTGTTCCACATAAGACCCTCACTGTTTTGTATTTTGTGGTGTTTTCATATATTGTCCAATTGACCAGTAACACTGTAGAATCCCCCCTATCTTCTTTGCTGCCTTCAATATTCTTCCATTTGTTCTGTGGGGCCTGTTAATGTAAAAAAGTGCTTTATCTTAGTTTTTATATTTAGTACAATTAATTGATTTTACAACAAACTGTTCTATATCAAATTTGGGTTTGATGTTGTTAGCTACTTTGGATTTTTTCTTATTTACCTAGTGCTTTTTCATGTTACTGAGAATTTTTATTTTGTGCCTTGACTATTAGATCTGAGACCTTTACTCTATTTTGCTCAACATTATGAGTGCCATATGCTAATTTTGAACAACTGACTTCATTCAAAGAAGTGATGATAGCTATGAAGGCACTCTCTCCTCTTGTAATGATGCTTGTTGATTTATACTTCTTAACTTCTACAATGTGCATAACTCGTACAAATAATTAATTTAATTTAGTAAAATCATAGCAAGATTTCTTTGGTTGCCATAAATGTAAGTCTTGTGGACAGAGTTTTTTCTCTGTCTTAATGATATAAAGAATTGTGGAGGTGACAATGATGTGAAGCTGTATGGTGAAAACGAGAGTATCGCAGTGTTGTAAGAACTTCTGCTGTCTTGAAGTATATCCAATTAATTAGTAGGATGTATATTTTTTTTAGGTCAATGTATCTCTATTTAACATGCTTTCTGTTTCCAGTGACTGATCTTTAATGATACAGAGATTCTGTTGAGTTAAGATAAAATCTGACTTCATTTTTAATATTATGAGTGAGAAAAGATAATTGTACATGTTTCTTACAAATTCTTGAAATGCCAAACGTTTTGTTTATAAGTGTTTTTGTATGTTTAAAGCTTTCATTTGTTGTGACCTAGATAGCCAGGAGTCAAGTGCCAATTCCATTAAGATATGGGGCTTTTCCCACAGAGCACAGGGTACAGAATATGAAATAGATTTCTCTGTTTGTTTATGTTCTAGTAGATAAAAGTTGATGTAATCAAATCTGTGAATTTATGAAAATTGGTCCTGTGTGCATAAAATACCATACAGTTGTCATTAGTTATTGAATAAATAATAAAAAAACAATTGTCAATTGATAATTTCTTATTACTATAAATATGCCAGGCGCGTAGCCAAAACAGAAATGAAGTGTACGCATAAAACGGTCAGGGTCTGGGGGCCGCGGTGATCATGTCCCCAGTGGGTCAAGGCAAAGCCCTGGTGGGGGCCCAGGGGGCGAAGCCCCGGAAGCTCCTGGGTTTTACCAAATTGTTATGTCAATTTCCTGCAAAAGATATCATGCTTCATTCCTTTTCTCTAGCAAATACGTAGCACTGAAAAGAAGTTTCCCAGTTTGAGATGATACAACAAAGGAGTCATTTAAATACTAGTATATCGTTATCTTCGAATAATATTCTTAAAATATAATATATAATTCTTTAGTGCATATGGTATGTTATTGTTGTATGGTATGTAATTGTTGTATGGTATGTAATTGTTGTATGGTATGTAATTGTTGTATGGTATGTAGTTGTTGCAAGGAAACCTTAAAGCTGAACAAGATGTGAAAAATTTAATTCTCTATATTGTTAATATCAGTAAAAGACGTATTTATACAATCATCTATATCATTTATTTTGTTTAACGTAATTTTTAGTTTTAACTCAGCGGAAATTTAAAATCTTGTATAATCGTCCATGTAGCAACTTATTTTTTTTAGAGTTCCCTTGGCTCACTTTCGCTCATCAAATTTATGGTCTGGATAAACAGGATAACTCGGATTAACTGCACTAAACTTTCGTTTTCTTAAATTTTGGATGATTTTTTGGCAATGATTTAATAAAAGGTTTTAAATTTGATTGCACATACTTGTTGAATTTGGATTTGAATCGGAACAAAGTTAAAGACACAAAATAGTTTGAAACGTAGTGCTGGATGGTAAATTCTTTTTTCTCCAAATAATTTCTCTCTCTCTCTCTCTCTCTCTCTCTCTCTCTCTGTGTGTGTGTTTCTTTCTTCTTTTTTTTTTTAGAATGATGTGTACGCATTTGCGTACTTGCGTATAGGCAGAGCTCTATACGCGCCTCTATGCAGAGATTAGGATTGCATAAGGTTATTGCATTAATTATTATCAGTATCTCTGTAGTTGATAAATCAGAGTGTATTGATATTGACATGTGAATTGCACATGGCAATCTCAGTCACATTTTTTTCTCATTCTAATACATGTATTTATAATTATCAACTATAATTACGGTCATTTGACAGCATAAAGTAGTAAACAGTATCCTATATACATGTATTTCAAGTGCAATTAAACTCTTCATATTTTTTTTTTCCTTTTTAGTGGTAACAAATAATTATTTAGAAAAAATCACAAAATTATACACTACAATTGGTTCAAAATATTTCGGTGATCACAATATTTTGGAAGAAATGGTCTTTGTATTCAACTATTACTTTACGAATAGTATGAAGTACGATATGACAAACTTTAGAACGGGCCATTATCCCAGAAGTCCAAGGTATTCCGATAGTCGATGACGGCTACAGCCGACAACCGAATATAATTTCGGGAAAACATTAAAAGACAAAGCTCAGCGAATTACTGGTTTTCATGGAATCGATTCTAAAAGAAGAAGTTGATCCAGCAGATCTCAAGGTATACCTAAACAAATTATCGTCGTAAATAGACAACATCCTGTCGGTTGAAACACCCGTGTTAACGAATTTCCTCTGACCTACGCAATACATTTTTTTTTATTTATATAAATAAACATTATTCACATCCACGTGAAGGAGAAATATTATGTAATACATATCGAAGTTTGCTACTAAAGTTTTTAAGTTTAAATATCCCCCCCCCCCCCAAACTTCCAACATAGGTATGACTATCGCAAATCTCACGCCATAATTTAACCGGTAGTTCTTCTTACATCTACTGTGAATGTGTTCAGTTTTAAAACATACTGTTGATTGTATACATAAGAGAAATGACAATCGTTTACTGACGTATAGTATATTTTAAGCTAGCTATAGATCTTTTTCTCACGTAAAACTTTATTGCTACTTTCATTTTATGAAAAACAAATATTTGAAGTGTTTAAGGTAGTACAAAACAGTATCCGAAAAACAAACACTTCGGAAATCCTCGCGCAAGTCAAACGTTTACGAGAAACAAATAAATGACGTACGTCATGTTCTAAACGTCTTATTGTGACGTCACGCCGTGCAAGAACTGTTCAAATTATACTTTGTAACAAAGTGGGGGAGGGAGGTTTAAACTTCTTTTTAAAAATATCTAGTGGTGGAATTGTTTTGGTATTTACTTAATATTATCTACATATTCCAACAATTTATATGATAGTTTTTCGTGGAATTTGAATGATAGGAATTTAAATAAAAAAGGTATTTAGTATGGCGAATAGATCCAAAATAGGGCCTTCTTGTATATACTTAGGACTGATTTTATTGGTACAAAAAAATTATCAAAGTCAGTGATTATTATTTTTTAACGTTTAACGTGACTTAGTTTCTTTGTTAAAAGATATTTGCCCCCCAAAAAAATATTTTGACAATTTTTTTCTTTTAAATCATGTATTCTGATGAGCCTAGCCCTTTTCCAACAGGGTGTCGGAAGCCATAGTTGTGACCTAGATTACGACAAAATTAATGGTGGAATTTTTTTAAAACTTTGTATATGTATACAGTTTAATATGATTAACATTTGGTGCAATTTAAAAAAAAAATGAATTATGGGAAAATTTTTCGCTATCTGTTTTGTACTACCTTAAGCATGTTAAGATGCTGTTGATAAATTAATTTTCTATTTCAATTTATACAGAGGTTTGAGTTGATGTACAATGAACAAGTACGGCGAGGCCAAGTTAGTGAGAAAGCCAAGTTTGAATACGCTTGGTGTCTCGTGAGGAGCAAATACATTGACGATATGAAGGAGGGAGTGGCTCTTTTAGAAGGTACTGAAAAACAGGTGCCCTATTCATCAGTGTAGTATAGCACACATACCATTCATTGCAGATCTCTTATGTACTTACTTAGGCCTGTATCACTATTTAAGGAGCATAGGCCACAGACAATTCTTTTCCACTTCTATCTGTCCTTTAATTTCTTACTCTATGGGAAAATTTGGATTGACATGCTGTAGAGTTACAGTTCCTCACATACAAAAGACTTGCTAATTTACGGAGCACAAAAACTTCAAATTACAAAAAGTCCCTTTTGTTTCCATGGATGTCTTATGGTTTTTGTTATTGTTTTACAAAAATCTTGATTAATTTCATTTACATGTCAAAAGAAAATCCCTCATGTGGTGACAACTTTGAAAGATATTTTTTTTCTCATGACTACCAATAGTACATGTACCCCATGAATGATTGGTAGTTTCTATATGTGGCAAACAATAAGTTTGAAAAATTCAATGGTCATTTAAAATTTTGTAGATTTATTCAAGAGAGCATCAGATGACGGAGCCCGTAGAGATTACTTGTATTACATGTCCGTTGGTTACACCAGGATTAAGGTAAATTTGTATAATGAAAAATTATTCATGGGACTATAGATTTTATGATATGAAATATGACTAGATTGATTTGAAAATTTTTATTTTTTCAAAAGATATGAAACTTTTAGTGCTTTCTCTACCCTTTGACAAAAACATTTTTAAATAATCAATATTCTCTCTGTCTGACATTGATCATATGAAAACTATTGATATGTACATTTACCCTGCCAATGTCAAATCCAAATTCAACTACTGTTACAAAATGTGTTTAATATATATCTTAATAGATTGTTGTCTAAATTGGACAACAAATTGTGAAAGTGAAAGTCATCGGAATGATACACTTGTTATTTAGCCAGATAGTGACTTGGTATTTGATGATACCTGTCTTTGGTTATTTTCACACCCTGGTCTCCAGTTCAGCTTTGCCTCACCAGGGTATGAAATTTACCAGATATTATCCCATACCTTGTCACTACAGGATCTTGTAACTATCTGAACTATCTTGAACTCATGACTTGTGAAAATTGAATACCCGGGTAACTACAAAACAGAAATCATTTTAATTCCACAATCCTTTCATTTTATCAATAGGAGTATCCCCAAGCTTTAAAGTATGTTAAAGCTCTTCTAAAAATTGAACCAGGAAATCATCAGGCATTAGAATTAGAGAAATTCATCAATAAGAAAATGACCAAAGGTATGATCTTAACTCAATTTCTATTTATAGAACCATGCAGTTCAATGGTGTTATTGATGATTTTAGTACTAAGATTTGATTCCGTTTACAGAAGGGATTATGGGTATGGCGATTGTGGGCGGGGCAGCGCTAGCGCTGGGGGGACTGGTCAGTCTAGGTATAGCCTTGGCCAAGAAATGACGCTGCCGACCATAACAAGTCTGTTATGCTGTATTGCCAACCAGCCGGAGATTGAAACAAGTTTATTTTGAATGTTTAATTGGATAAATAGAAGCTCAAATGATGAGACAGAAGATCATTTAGAATATTTAACTGACCAGATTTGTTATTTGAAGTTTATCTAAAAATTTTAATGATGCTGTGAAATATTGTTATACATGTGTGTTGCTATGATAGGAAGAATCCTTTTCAGATCATTGTTTTAATACGGTGATAAATTGAAGTTGATGTAATTGATTATTTGTTAAGTATTTCTTAAGTGATTACTGGTATGTATTATAATGGATTTATTAAGATGTTTTGTCATGGTACATGAATTGTACAACGTATATTATTAAATGATGAAAACTACTGGTATTTGAATTGTTGTTTGCGTATTTCACATTTTTCATTCCCTGTTAAAGTTGTAATAGCAACAAAGTATGTTAATTAACAAAAAGGAAAATCTTTTTATAGTAGAACTCGATGCTCTCGATATAAACTGATTGATCATAGTAAAAACAAGAATAAGACAAGATGTGTTATGCATTGTGCATTTATTGTATTAAAAAGTGTTGAAGATTATCAAACAGCAGATGTTAACATGCAAGACTAGTATAAAATGAACAAAAATGGTGATGATTCTTAAACACTTGATACAGCATAATTATATTAAAGAACAAGTGCACTTAAGCTATAGAGAATGGGCCTTTTTTCAGTGCCGTTTTTATGTAGAAAATATCAGCAAATTTCTTTTTTCCCGTAATATTTAAGCACTGATGGATACTTCTGATTTATATGCACGCTTAAGTTTACCAAAATTAGCATACAGTTTAAAAAATTGAGGATTTTTAAATGCCTATTAATAATCTAAATCTGGAAAAATCAAACCGAACCCACTTGAATTGTGTATATTTAAATCAGAGGGAGGAGACATTTAAATCAACATTATTCTGTTGGTGGATCGATTGGCGCATTTACTGAATTATACTTTATGCATTATTTACGTCTAAAAAAAAATCGAATAAAGATTTGAAGTGCATATTACCATAGTGATCAAACAGACATTCCTGACCATATTAAGTTGATAGAAAGCGATTTAAAACGTGTCAATGTTTTACAGTGAGCACATTTGACAAATGTCTACCTGGCTAGAGCCCACGTGTGTGTTTGAAATAATTTATTCCATGCGTGGGTTCAAACATGGGTCACGCAGGTAATAGCATTCGCTTGCTATTGGAAAAACCTTGAAATTTTCATACGTTTTTCATTTTTTAAGGTACCAGCCTAATGTAGTACAAACTTCTTATTTTCACAGGAGTTTTCTAAATGTATAATGTGTATTTTGTCTTTTTCACAAGTTTGTACTCAGTTAGGCTGAAAGTAAACAAACGCTTTGAAATGAATGCCCATCCTTGATTTACTATACACGAGTGTCATCTGACCCCTACTATGTTGTAAAGCTACATGCTTTTTATATACAGTAAATTCAGCGCTAAAACTTATTGATTCATATGGATTAGATATCAATAGATGATGTTAGGTAAAAAATTATGCTTAATTTGAATCTTTATTTTTTTCACTTTTTACCAGGGCCCATAAGTGCACTCGTCCTTTGTATTTGACTTTAATTTCAACAATATGCCAGTAACCTTATAACAAATGACCCATATGTTTTAAATGGCTTATATTTTCTCCTTTGGAGAAACATATTACCGATAATGGTAATGGGCAGAATCTCTTTTAGATCTGGCAAAACATTAAAACCACATACTATAAATGTGTTTAAATCCACACATTTGAAACTTTATGATTTGAACTTTAAACTTTGTTGACATTTTTCACAGTGGTTTGGATTTTATTTGTCATTGAAGTTCATACATGTACTTCATAACAATAAGAATAATACATTGATAAATCCATTTTGTTCATTTTAGCTTGAAGTGCAGGGAAAAAAACTTGTAATAACCAGCTCTGTGATATTAAAACCATGATATATTCCTCTTTAACAGTTGTTTCCCCAACTCTTCCCATGCTTGTTGAATTTAGTTTCATATGTTACATGTTGATTTTACGATGCATGTATTGCCTCTTAGTCAACATCAAACAGTAAAACTATAGCATATAAGACATCTATATTAATAATTTGAGATGCTGTAAAGAATATGATGCTTTTAAAAAATTAATTAAGGATATAAAGGTCATAAAACAGTTTACTGAACTGCTTGGGGTCAGGAATATTATTTATATCCTAAACCATCGGGAATATAATTGATGCATATAGTGATATACTAGTAAAGCAAACAATGGGATGATAAATGATATGAAATGATAACTTAAAGAACATTAATTATATGTTTGCTGCCCTGCAAACTCACCTTGCCACAATTAACACGTACACATTACTTAACAATAACATGAAGAGGTGGAACTGTGAAGCGATTACATAGCATAGGTAATATGTATATGTAACATATTAAATATTGACTGACTTCTTGATATATGTGATGATACAGGTATCATGTTCCAGTTGGACAATTTTCTCACAAACATGTCAGCAAATTTGGATTGATTATACAGCAAAATAAAACAAAGACCACATGAACTTATTATTCTGTTCTGAAGCACAATGTGTTTAGATAGAAAACAAGAAATAATCATGTGACTCGTACATGTACATGTATCATAATTATGCAGAATGATACCACACTATGTACATGCATGTGTTCTCCAAAAAGAATAAAATGTACATGGATCAGACCTACAAACACTCATCATATATTGCACTCTTCTACGCACACAGAAAACTGTTAAATAATTTCATGATCTTGTTATCACATTGTCAAACGGAATGGTCATAAAAAAAAATAGGATGGGGTGTGTCATTTAACTCAGGTGTAGGAAGTACCGATATTTGTTTCTCTGGCCTGGCAGACATTTATCCACCTAAAAGCAGCCATTACAATCCTGGATTATATAAAGTGAGACACAATACATGTTACCTATGACCGGTAATATCACCCACCTCCTGGTAATGACACATACATGTATTTACACAGTGATTCAGATTATAAAAATTAAGATTACAACCTCCTCTATGTATCTGTCCAGCAAAAACCTTGTAATTTTCCATGCCATAAAAGCACCATTTTCTCAGTCTGTCAACAAGACGAAAGTATGATCACAACAAGGACTGTTCTATCATTATGCTGTCGAATCCGTCAGGAGGATGGTGGTAGAATTTGTCAAACTGGACATCCATCACAGCCCCCTCATCCACTGGAACAAGACAAGCAGATAAGTTATGTCAGGAAGGGTTGAGAATGGAATTTTAGATGAATGGCAAATATCTAAAAGCATTTCTTTTTTTTTTCATTGTGTTATAATATATATATATATATATATTGACAAAGTTTTTATGAAGTTTTGTAAGCGTTTATTAGGAGTGAAAGCAAATTGTAATAATGCTATGGTTTACATTGAATTGGGATGTCTCCCATTAAGGTGTGTGAGAATTATTAGAATGATAAAGTACTGGTTTAAACTACTTGGAACCACAAACTGTATATTAAAATCCTGTTATGTAAATCTTACCATAGACTGTAAAGCCAAAAGGTCATGCTCCAATTGGGCAGCATTTATTAGATCAGAATTATATAGTATTGGTCTTGGTGAATTATGGGAACACCAAGAATACCTTGTGTTCCAAAAACATTTTCCAATTATAAAGAAAAGAATAATAGATGTTCATTGTCAGGAACTGTATGCTGTTATCAATAACTCTCCAAAATGTTATATTTTTTCACATTTGATAGATAATTTTTGCATGCAGTCTTATTTACTCAAACCTATACCTAAGAAATTTAGAAGATGTATTACAAAGTATAGATTAGAATCTCATTCATTAGCAGTTGAGTCTGGAAGGTATAAAAACATTGCCAGAAATGAAAGAAAATGTATTTTTTGTAATCACAACGACATTGAAGATGTTTTTCACTTTGTGTTAAAATGCCCACTTTACAATTCACTAAGATCAAGATACATTAAGAATTATTATGTCAAAAAACCATCTGTGTTCAAACTTGTTCAGTTATTAAGTTCAAACAATACCAAAGAGTTATGTAACCTTGGTAAATATCTTCACTATGCAACTATGTTCAGAAATTCGTTGCTCTAGTTAAAATTATACAATTTTTTTTTTCTATTATAATTGGTAAATCATAATTTCAGTATTATATATATTTATAATACCTTATATGATGTAAACATATATGAAAGCTGTATGTTGTTCTCCATAGCGAGAGTGCACGCTCTGTAGAGACTCTGAAGCCTACTGGCTTCGCATTTTGCGTGCCTCGCATATGTTTATAAATGTTATTATGTTTAATGCTGATGAGCTTATTGCTCAAAGTTGAAATAAATAACAATATGTATTGTATTTCTAGTATTCATACTGTAAGGTGTGTAACTCTCTAATTATAATTGTTGAAATCTATTTTTTGTTAATGCTTTGAAACTTTGTCAGCATAATAAGTTTAATACTTAGAAATACCATAAAACACTGGATATAGTGTCCCCTTCATCCCTGTGAATGGACAGGTCAAAGGTTTCCCATTCAGATAGAAGTTGAGTTGTACATGGTCATATGTTAAACCCTGCAAAACACATCATTAGATAAACTAAAACTAGACATCATTGAGAGAGTTACCATCTCAAAGGGTCCTACTCAAATAATGGAAAACAGGATAAAAGAATTAATATTTTTCAGAGAATTTTGCTTTGCCATTGACCTATGACTTAGAAATTTTAGGTTGTCATAGAACTTTAAGTTAAGCTCATTATCTCTTACGATCAGGCTTTTTTTGGTTAAATATGAGCAAGATTGAGCCAATAAGAATTAATCTGATGTATAAAACTGGATTTTAAAGAGATCTGTTATGACCTTCAAATTTGACTTTGAAACTTGGTTTATGGTCAATGACAACCTTTACCTAGAGGCTCTGTTAAAGCGAAGTATGAGCCAGATAGGGCTTAGGGGAGAGTAAATATGCTCTGATTTTTATATTTGCATGGACTGATATGACCTCAACTCTTGACCTAGAAATGTCATTCAAGATCACTGCACACCCTTTGACCAAAGGCACTATGTGGGTGAAGTATTAGCCATATTGGACCAAGGGGAGAGAACATATGATCCAGACAAGGATTTTTGTGGATAATTCTGCTTTGACGATTGACCTTAACCTTATACTTAGAAACTTGGTCAAGGTCACTGCACAACCTTTACCCAAAGGCACTCTGTAGTTAAAGTATGGGCCAGATTGGGCCAAAAGGGAGAAGATATCCCCTGGATAAGTTATCTCGAATGGTCAGACGAACGGATTGATGGACAGACTGATCACTATAGGGCGCCTGCACAGCAGGGCCCTATAAATAATACCAATATTAAAAATCTTAAATAAAAAATAATAAAAAATGTCTACTTTACAGGTCTTGAACATATACATACCCTTTTTGTGGGATTTCTATTTATACCACTAAATGTGTTGATGGAAATCATACTTATACATTTTGATGGAAGGTCTGCATGTATGACAGATCTACATCCCCTACAATGTATGGTGTATCTTACTGGTACACACTCTACATGTATGAAAGATCTCACCAGTACATCCCCTACAATTAAGACAGATCTTACCAGTGCATGTACATCCCCCAACATGAATGGCGTATCTTACCAGCACATCCCCTTCCTGGGGAATTTCTGGCAGCTTGCCCTTTTGCTGCTTATCATGATACATTGCTCCATCCTGCCTAACTACCCAGGATTCTGTGTTTTCTCCAAGAGGTACTTCATTCACATTACACCTCCTGGAGGCTAGTCCAACTCCCCATACACCTATAAATACAAGATTTTTTCAGATTATACTGGTGTGTGACCAGTTCTTGCCAAGTACCATTTCTTGCCAGTGAATTGTTATGTCATTTTATCAACACATAAAATTATATAGTTTATGATACAAAAAATATTGTAACAATGCACTGGCAAAAATGATACTCTGCCAGAACTGGTCGCACGCCAGTACAAATAATATCACTTAGAGTTTATATTAGGTGGATATATAGATAGAATGTTCTATCGTTAAAATGACAGATGTCCTACGGACCCGGTTTAACGATAGAATTCGTCCCATATACTCGCTTCGTAGCAAATAAAAAAAATATATCGCGCTATATCTCGCCTAAATTTTCATATGATTGGTCTCAAATACCTACAATGTTACTCTTTTGTAATCCTATTTTACCCCATAAACTGTTTTTGTAACGAAATCACTGCCACTTTTACATCACATTTGAAAATTTGCTGTTTACGGTCGCCATGTTTACGATAAAATCCGAGACATTCCGAGTACGATTTCTGACAAAATTGCAGGCAATTCAAACGTGTATATTAACAAAATGCCTTATTATGACTAATTAAATGGATATTTTGTGGATTTAACTACATATGCATGTTCAAAAAGGTTTGTAATGTATAAATATGTGTTTTTCCCCATCAGATTATTTTTATCAGACTTAAAATCGACGCGAAGCAGATCCGCTTCGCGGCTGCTACATTGCAAGTATATGGGACGAATTCTTACTGTGACCTGAGCGTAGCCTGGTCACGGTAAGATTATTCTTTCTATAGTGGATATATACTAAACATATTATGTAATATGTTAATTAAATTTCATAAAATCAATGTTTAGTTGAACTTAAATAGTTTCAAGTACAAAAATAAATGGGAATAGCATATCTTTTATAACTACTCAACACACTTAAATAACATTTATGAATTCAAATTCTTAGGTCTTTGGATACCAGAAATTTCTTTCCTCATATAAATTTGTTCATCAAAGCCAAAGGTATATACTCTTTTTTTATCATCAGCTGTTGATGACACATATCGAGACCCATAATAAAACCTACCGGTGCTTTGAACTTTCACTTCAAAATAAGCTTTATCCTGTGCAATTGGCGCATTGGAAAGAGCTGCTCCTGTTCCACAGATTCTACGCCCATTCTTAACAATTACGACATCATTGCCTACAAAATGTTGAATATTGGCACATTGGTATTATTCATTTATTTCAACATACAGCTAAATTGGATGATTAAAAATATTTACCCATAAGTGACGCGTCTAATTTTACAGTCGGGATTTCTTTTAAGGGTATGTGCCCCGAGCTGAAGCCGGTACCATTCCAACAACAGCGAAAACAGCAAAAACAAGCAGCCATTCTTGATACTTCCGGTGAGGTGATTACACGTTAACTCATTCATAAAACTATTCTCAATGCCTAATCTACTCAATGTTTCTAACGTTAGTTATTAAGATATATTTATAATTATGTACATATGTTTCAACTGCTTATATTTCATTTGAATTTTAGCAAATAAACAATACCCTGGTAATCAATTGACAGGTATGTAAATGTGTAAGTATGTTTTTCTTTTATAGGAAAATAATTATTGTACAATTGAATTTGATATTTTCACGTTAACTTTATATGTATAACTTCAAAGAATGAAAAAAAAAAATACTCAATGTTTCTAATTATTAAGATATTTAAGAATATTTTTAATTAACTTAAAATTATTGTACTCTATTCATATGGGACTAGAAACTACCCAATATGCATGCACGGATCTTTAAAAAAAAGGGGGGGGGGTCGGTGCAACCCCCCCCCCCTTCCCCCGAGAAAAAAATTGTTGAGGAATTAAATTCACATGGTAAAGTCCCTTCGCTCTCCCCGGCCCAAGAAAATGATTTTTTTTTAAAAAATGCCAAAGGACCCCTTTTCTGGAAAACAGTTATTATTCGGACCCCCCCCTCCCCATTCCCTGGAAATTTTCCTGTATCCATGCATAATATAAATAATATACACTGTAATTATTGTTTGTTCGTAACACCTGTACTATGGCACAAGTTACAAGCAATTCATTACAAATCAGTGTTGCAATAGACGATTCTGTTAGTGGTGCTGTTGGATATCAGTTAAATATGAGCACCCCATTCTCTCTCTCTCTCTCTCTTTCTCTCTCTCTCTCTCCAAGAAAACAAATCTTTATTGTCTTAGATGTTTTTATTAATGTAACATATAACAGCCTATATATTTAACAATTCATTTCAAACAGCAATGCACAAAACTGCACAAAAAGAAATAAAGGTTTCAATCTATTTCCAGGACAGCACTGTCAATAATTAACTTAGGTATAGGTATTTCTTGTCATATTTTTTTCCATTTTTTATTTTCTTCCAACCTTAGTTATTACAGCTTAGGTCTTTAAAGCAGCATCATCCTCTTGAGTTGTTTACCTTTGGAGACGTTCATCTTCAAGAGTTATCTGCCTTTACTCCTCCTCGCCTCTAGGAGTAGACTTCACTCCATATAGGATCTCCGACAATGTGTCCTTACTGTGTTTGAAGACCTGTAAGCAGCTTGGTGAGCATGCCCGAAAGAGGAACGGTAGGTTTTTAATTCCGTGGAGTTTGCTGACTGGACGAATAATTCGGAGACCTGGGCCGAACAGAGCACCATGACAACAATCACACACCGACCGACTGTAAAAAGATTATATCAGAAATTTACTCAGACTCTGAAGTCAAGTTTCAGGATATTATTATTGTTAACACATTGCTGTTGTACGCTGACACTACAGCAGCATGCAGCTACTAGTACAAGATCTCAATGACAGACAAAAGATGAAGTCAATCATAACGATTGTTGAAATACATTTAACTTTTATTGATAAGAGTTTAAGTATTACTTACTTTGCCAAGACTTTTTTAACAGACTCTGGAAGGGCATCCTTGTCATCGATTACTTCCCCTTCCACCAAAGTCAAGGCACACATGTCAATTAAACGCTGAAATACAAAGCAAACACATCACATTATAAATATAATGGATTTAATGAAATAATTACTTTATAATACATGTAATGTACGTCAGTTATATGTGCATGAACAAGAATTATGTGTCTTGATGAGAGTTAGTCAAGTCACTTGTTCCCAGCAAATAATTGTCAGAGATGAACATAGTATAAGGGAGAGAATTCAAGGGAACACAAGAGAGCAAAGGAAAGAAAATCAAATATGAGACTGGAAAATAAAGAAACAAGTTTATTCAATGCTTTTTTAAGGCTCAGATATAAGGTGAAGCAAGATCTGAAACAATATAACACCTGTGGCTGGTTCTGTGTGTGCTCCTTCCAAAAAAGTGGGTGCATGAAGTTGTTCTTGACATTGAGGTAGAACAGGTCCAGGAGCAGGGCCCCGCATGGCATGGCTGGGAGCTGGTTCCCCTCCATGTTCAGCTCACGCAGGTTCCTGGGGAGGAGAAATTTAAGGAGTTAATCAACTCTGCTTCTACTATTGAGGTTAACCTCCATAACAAAGAAATCTCAGTAGCCCTAACATTAAATGACAAGCTGTTTTACTGTTGATATTTGGTTATGTGTGTACCTCATGTTGGCAATCTCGTTTTGAATGAAGGTCAGCTTATTGTAAGAAATATCCAGATGAATCAGCTTCGGCAAGGCAAACAACCTGTAAAACACATCCAGGACTTTACAAGCAAAGTATGTTATGATTAAGTATATATAGGGAGGAATGCTAGTACCGTTAAATATGCAAGACCTTTTTAAATACATGTAAATCCACATCATTTATGTTCACAGAAAAAAAACTGTTTGACTGTTGATCTGACACAGTACCCCATGGGAATGTTGGTCAGAAGGCAGAAGGACACAACTAGAATCCGAAGGTTCCGGAGTCGGTGGATGTCCGAGGAAAGTTCTCGGAGAGGATTGTTTCTCAGTTTTAGGATTTCCAGCTGTTGAATCTCTAGAATTTCCCGTGGGAATATCTGTCACACCAAAAATTAGAGGTTTAATAAAGTTAAGTTTACAAATGTTTTTTAAAAAATCGTGAACTTGGACTTTTCTGAGTGTTATAAACTTACAGAGAAATCATTGAAGGACAGGTTGAGGTATGTGACTGTCCTTATCAAAGGTGAGATGTCAGGCATTTCTGCTATGAAGTGTGCCTAAAAATCAAAGATTTCATCTGAACATTTTGTTAGTTATGAAATGCAGCTGAATAAAAACACCAAGTCAATTTTAGAGGAACAAAATTTCGATATCTTCATTATTATTAAAATTGTTCCATAAGAGAAATTTAAATGAATAATATAATTTACATGTTTAACAGTCAAGTCACACCTTACATATTCATACATTATAAATCTCACCCACCTTGAGACTAAGAGCTTTCCCACCATTTATCAGAGCATCAAGAATGGCCAACTCAGATGGAGAAATAGCATTTTCTGAGGGTGCAGCTTTAAAATAGGAAGATATGCATGTTGTAGCTCAGTATATATGAAGGTGATAGGTGTTGTTGATGTACAAAATATTACTATTTCTGTATCATCTATTACAGAAGAGCTAAATGTTTTATAGAGGATGTTAACACAGAATGAAAACCTACTAAAAGGGGATTGACTTCGCCCAGCTCCCTGAAAATATCTAGATGGGGCAGAGTGAAACATGGAATCCATCCCTGGAATTTCTGTGTCCCTGCAATAAGCCAGAAAAACATTTTTTAAAATCAGTGTTAATAGATAAATGTTTATCAAAAATAACACTATAATTAGATTTCTTAGCTATCCACAATGCCAACACACTTATACTTGAGGATCAAAGTAATGATTTAAATTGATTTATCTCATTTTATTATGTAAACTCATTAATAAGCATACATTTCCATCAGGAAATTTTACCATTGACAGTACTCCCCACTTACTGTCTTTCTTGGGCCGAGCGACTGGCAACATCGAATGTGTCATCCTCATACAAGATGATCTCGGTGTGTGGAACATTGTCATCAGCATAAGACGGGCTGTATTTCCTAAGGGGTCGGATAACCGACTTGACCTCTGTGTTCATCAGGTCTCGTACATGCTGTTTAATCATGGCTGCCATCTCAATCAGAAGCTGCTTCTGCGGGATTCTCGGTTCAGATGGAGGAATGTTCTGAGCTGTGAATCAAGAGTATAACATCTCATATACCTGTTAATTCTTTTTTATTAAAAACTTTTTCTCACTAGTACTGTAAATGGATAAATTTGTCTATTGCGTATGATTAAACAAAATGACATAGGCCTACTACAGATTAATTGTATATTTTTGTTTTTTACACTCACTTTCTGGAGTCATTTCCATCACCTTCACTTCTTCTTGAACAGTGGGATGAATATATCTCTCAGCCAATAGTTTTGTTAACTTTTTATAGTTATGCTTTGAATAGAATATATTCCTGACTTTACGTACAGGTATGTTTCGAAGTTCTGAGAGATGATACACAAAATTGTCCAAAGTAAAGGCAGGTGGCTGCTGATATCTTATATCTTCTACATTATCCATTTGTAAGATCTCGCCTGGCTTTTTGGGAAGTCTGGTTGGAAAACTCTCCGGTCCTCTTGGTTTAAATGGTTTTACTAATGATTTACCATCTACATAAGTACCAAGACTAGTTTTTTCTCTGTAAATAGGGTCAAGCACAAACTTCTTGTCATCTTTGTGGAGATATGATCCATTACTGTGTGGCGATATTCCAAAATTATTTCTGTAGTACGCCCCTCCAGCAGGGTGTGATTCTGAAGGGGGAGGGGACACAAGACTAGGCACCACACTGGGCGTGGGGGACTGAAGATGTCTGTGACTGAAATCTGTCTCTTGCTCAAAGTCGTAAATTTCATAAAAAGGTTTGTCAGGGGAAGGTGGTAGTTCTGGTTCAAGGGGAGGTAATTTGGGAGCCCTAGGTCGGCGAAGAAGCTTTGCCCCTCCTCCTCCCTTGCCATGACCCTTGATTATTAGATTCTTTTTGTCTTTCTTTGATTCCAGCAACTGAAATAAAATATTATGAAATTTTCAGTGATCTTATATTGCATGTAGATCATTATAATTAAATATATTATATATCAGTAACGTTTAACGTACATTAGGCCTATAGTAGGCTATAATATATAACTACGTAAACTGACACAGTGGAAATTATTATTTTGATGATATCAAACACAAATGAAGTTATACTTTCTTTTGTAAAACGTTTTTACTGATAGATTTATAGTTGTCATCTAGCGATAAAGAACACAAAAATGATCAATTTGCAATATCAAAACAAATTTACCGATGGCCCATTAGCCGCCATTTTGACGCTGTCACCATATCAACATGCCCACAATAGGTCTTACTATTTCTTATTCGGATATAGGCCTATGTACACTAACGTGCCAAAATTATGTCAACTATCTTTTTCTCCTACATATTTCATTGAAAACAAGACTTATATTTAAAAGGGTTATTGTTGTTAATTTTTGTCAGATTTTGAAAATTTTTTATTGATTAAAGTAGATTCAATTTGCATTGAAATAGTTCAGTTTTGACAACTCAAATTTCAAACACAACACGAAGATATTTTATTTACACAAAGGGTCATGTACAAAAACAAGTTGTCATCAACCTTATGTATCAATGCTGGTGTTCCTCAAGGGTCAGTATTAGGACCATTATTGTTTCTTATTTACATTAATGATGTAGCAACGAATATGTTATCATTCTGTAGACTTTATGCTGATGATAATTCATTACAACATTGTGATTTATATACTAAAAACATTGAAATTGTATTGAACCATGATCTGAAAATTCTCAGCGACTGGTCTGACAAGTGGTTATTGAAATTTAATCCGTCCAAAACAAAAGCTGTTTTTTTCACAAAGAAACATGTAGTAGAATTTCCAAGATTATTTTTTCAAGGCTGTCAACTGGACTATGTTTCAACCCACAGACATCTTGGTTTACTTTTTTCTAACGACTTAAGTTGGTCTCAATATATTAATAATATAGTAAATAGTGCATATAAAAAATTAGGACTTCTGAAAAAACTAAAGTTTACTCTAAGTAGAACTAATTTATCAAAAATGTATATCACATTTATTAGACCAGTTCTTGAATATGCTTCTGTAGTATGGGACGGTTGTAATATGTTCGACATGGACAGATTAGAAAAAGTTCAATTAAGTGCTGCAAGGATAGTTACTGGGTTACCCATTTTAGCATCTATAGAATCTCTCTATACAGAAACTGGCTGGGAACCTCTTGTCAGTCGACGTAATAAGGCTAAATTAATAACAATGTTTAAAATTCATAAAAATCAAGTACCTGAGTACTTGAGCAACATTATTCCTCCTGTAACAAAAAATGTCTCAAAATATCACACAAGAAATAGCGAAAATTATATTGTTCCAATCAGCAGATTAGAACTGTATAAAAAATCTTTTGTACCTGACACTATTCGGAAATGGAATTCTCTCAATTTAGAAGTTAGAGAAGCAACGTCTCTCAACATATTCAAGAAAAATATTACTGAAAGTATTCCTCAACCTCCTAAATATTTTTCATTCGGTAAACGCACTATTAATATTTTGCATACCAAATTGAGACACAGCTGTATTTTGAATTATGATCTGTACAGAAGAAACATTATTGAATCACCTAATTGTATTTGTGGTCAAAAGGAGGATGTTTATCACTTTTTCTTTGTGTGCAAGAGTTATATAAATGCTAGAAACAATCTATTTGAAACACTTTTTAATGGGCTTGAAGAAACAATCTTAATTAATTCACATTTGCTTCTTTGGGGTAGTGACAATTTGTCTTATAATACAAACTGCTTTATTTTTTCAGCAGTTCAAAACTTTATAAGAGAGTCTGGAAGATTTAATAATTAATTTTTTCTTGTGTTTGCTATTTCATACTGTATATCAACACTATTTACTGAATATTCGCAAAAACTTTGTAAATGCATATTTATGGATATAATTATTATAAAGTTAATAACTATAAGTAACATGTAATATCAAAATGACAATTGTGTATATTGTATGTATTATCATTAGGAGAGGAACACGTAAGTTGAAAGAACTTGTTTCCAATCCTCTTGTGTAATTACACAATAAAATATGTTCAAATCAAATCAAATCAAGATATTTTATAAGTGTTCAATATATAACGTTATCTTTTGCAATATGCGAGCCGAAAGATATTACTTTAGATTGTGAATATCAAATCTCAAGAATTGAAGGTTGAAACATATCTAAATATGATGCAAAAAAAAAAAAAGCTAGAGAAATTCGGAATTTATCAATCCAAGTCTTTTCAAAATCGGTCAAGGGGTTATTTTTTAATCTTTGAGTCTTTGAAAAATGTTGGTTTTCAATGAAATAAATAGTGAAAAGAAAAAAAAATTGACATTCTTTTGGCACCTGAGTGTATATATATTTTAAACATGATATAATTACATACTTTTTATTTATCACTGATAATAATATAATTGTAACTTGTGTTAGTAAATGTTATAGTTTCAGTGTTTTTAATTAATTGTGTGTATGTATGCTCTTGTTTATCGTACGATGGCCTGTCCATGTGTGAATGTCCACGTGTATTTGCTTATGTTTACATGGTGTGACGTGACGGACCAAATACCTGTTCGGCCATGCAGTTTACCTGTACAACATACAAACTTTCCCGCTAAAACCATAGTTGGCCGCACACTCGGCACTACACCCTTGAAGGGAACAGACTTGTGTATATAATATATACTCGATGTAGCTGAATACCTGACAGTGCTTGGTAACTACAATTATTCTAATGCATATATTCTGTTATATTTATAATACAGTGTAACTGTCGATGTTAGTAATATTTATAAATTTATTGTAGGTTTTTCGTATATTTATTATTTGAAAGTATTAAAAGTATAGTCACACCCTGTATGACTGTGTCAGTTATAATTTCTCTACCGACCTGGACTACATAATTAATATACTCCGTTTCAATTCTTTGACAATACCAAAAATATCGTTTCTGTTTTTCCACTAACTTAAAAACCTGCGTTTGAATTTTGATTTGTAAATGTTCTTGCATACGTATCCTGGGATATATGTATCATATTGGAACCATAGTTATAAAATTCATTTCTATATAATGTAATTAATAAACTATAAAAATTGAGAAACTTTGGGTTAAACATTGGTATTTTTTCTGTAGTAGGTTTATTTGGAAAAATAATATTTAAAGAATAATTAACTATCTATCACGACCGAAGGCCGTGCTTTTATTAGTTGTGTATATATAAAAAAAAATATCTCTATTATTGAAAAAACCCTAGGAGCTTTATGAGGACATAAATAAAAGAAGATAAGTGACTAAGGCGTGTAAACTTGCCTATATGAGGATAGATAAGATACTACAAAATCAAAATATCAACAAATCTTATAATTTCTGTCTAAATTATTGAAAACAGTGAATATTTACCATAACATCGATTTATAACCCTAAGATATGTTATATATTTGGAATGGGTTGATTTTACATGTAACTGGCGAATACGTGTCAAACTCCCCAAATAGTATCATTTATTTAACTTCAATGCCTTTTCTTTTAAAGAGTATGTCTGAGCTCCATATTTTTTTTTTCATAGTCTATATTAGGTTTAAAGGAAATCAAACCGACTTCAATCAACGAAAACGTGGAGAGATGACCCACTATACTTTAAAAATGTCATTTTGTGTCGCAACAATTGAACGTTTTAGAAAAATAATACCTGTCCGTAAATTCGTGGTTGAAGTCGCATATAGCATTAAACAAAGTAGTTTGTTGTGACTGAAATGACTCAGTGGTTAGAGCACCGGACAATAGATAACATTATAGAGCTAGGTTTTTTAGGTTGTGGGTTCGATACCACCAAAACTTTAGAATTTATTTTTTTTCTTATCGTTTGTTAAATATTCAAAACTTTATATAGTTAAGATTTGTGCTTTTGTAAACTTGTATTATAACATTATCAAGTATATTTAGTTGGAAGAAGTTTGAAATTGTATTTTACGACTAAACCAAATGGGCATTTGCGCGCTATCATGTTCTCCCATCTCCTTCATAGTTTGTGTAATTATCATATAGGGTGAGTATTTATTACAAAAGTTGGATGTAAAAAGGACATTCAAAGAAAATATATCTTCAGTTATGAAATACAAAACTTTTATTTCAAGTTCTAAGTCACTCTCAAATACTTTGTAGTCAATGTCAATATTTAATTATACTATAAAATCTTCATATGTGCATGAGGGTGAGGGGGTTTGTAGGACGAGGAAAATTGAATGCAGTCTAACTGATAATAGAAGAAAATACTCAAATTTAAAAATATTTGGACTTTTTCGTTACATAATTTAAAGCTAAAAATATCATTATCTTAAATTTTTATGTAGATCTGATGGTTAATTTGTTGACCATCTAGCCTCCGAAGCCCAATCAAGTAATGAAAATGCGCTATATGACGCGTAATAATAGAATAAAGCTGTTCTTCATATATGTAATCCACCGTAAACATCGCCGTCGGAAACCCACAGCGAGACCGACCGTGGGTTTCCGACGATATGTAAACATGAACATTAAGCTAAATTACCGGAAAAAGACACACATTGCTTAAACTGCAGTTTATAAACTACAAAAAAAAATATAGAAGTATTCACCATATTAAAGTAACCCTATATATTTTAGCCCGAATACTATAGTAAAAAAAAAAACAAAGCCATGAGCGTTATTATAGATTTTCTCCTTTAAGATCCTCGACACCCCGTGACTTTTACTTTTTAAGACAGTACGTCACAACATGGCGATTTAAACGCATTCAGAAACAGTTTATATCGCCAAAAGTTGTTAACTATCTCTGTGGCGCAATGGGTCTACCAACCAGCAGGTCCCGAGTTCGAATACTGCAGGGATTTTTATTTTTTATGAAGAGCGGTAAAATTTAAAAAGTTAATTTCCCCCCAAATTGAAAGGTTTTGTGGTCATTTTCAGGTCGAACAAATGCTAAAAATCCATACCTTCAAGTAAAGAGGAATGGGCTTGTATGCAGAACTTCCAGCTTTGAAAGTTGAATACTATAATACTACTAAATAAATAACATCACACTCTGTGGAATTAGCAACGACACGGTGCAGCTATTTAATATTTGACATATTAAACGTACAAATACATAACTATGACATAAAGTTGGTTTACATCATTTATTTCCTTTAATAAAACATAACACCTATGCAGTTCTTTATATAGCCTTGCTAATAAACCGGTTCTAAAGAACCAAGTGACACAAACAGGTATTCGAATGAAAACCTTATATTTCCGGACAAATAATTCATCATTACACCAAGTAGAAATTGATTTCTGTCTAATTCGTCTCTCAAACGAAAGAAATCATATTTCCTGTATCCTACCTGGGCATGCATACACATGTATGTCTATATGTTTGCATTTTATGCACGGGCTAGCATAATTTGTTCAAATTTAACAGGGAACTGAACTGTAATCTTGCTGTATGACACACGTGGTTTATAGAAATAGCTGGATTATACTGCATCAGCTAATCATTCATAATCATGACTATAAGGAATATATAATGAGCTGTACAAATCAACTGAACGGGGTTATTTTATTAAGATGCGGTCGAATAATGACCCAGTATTTCAGGTATATAAATTATACCGTGTATCATACCACCCCTGCGAATGTGTTCGGAATGTTTTCTTTATCGTTGCTAAATATGTAATAAATCCAAAGGTGCTCGAATGAAAGTTCACGAGACTTCGCCGAGATTTGTTCAATTCCTGTGAAAATTCGAGCGGAAGTATAAGTGTTCGGATAATATTCTCAAAATACGTAAGTACTGGCCATTTTTCATATCATATCCTACTTTGATTTATGTTAAAACATGAAAATCTATTAAAAGATATGTCTTATTTCATCATCTAGCGGTTATTTAAACTAAACGATGATATTCAGAAAAGAGTTATCGTTCGTGTTCAACCACTCTACACGTGGTTGAAATTGTAAACATTGGGTTGCTTGATAAAATCATAGCCATGTTTTATGCTTTTGGTTTGCTATACCATGCTTTTTAGAAAATGAATTGATGTCTGTTTTGTACAAAAACTTAGTATATCGAGCAATTTTCAAGTAACATTCTGCATAAAATAGTATAGTCTGTTTCACTATTGATGCTATTACTAGGTCAGGCGCGGATCGAAAATAAATCTTTATGGGGATCGCTACTAAGCATGTTAAAATGTTGCAACAGCTTAAAAAACCCTACATTTTCTATTGTCACATTAATTTCTTGAACTCATTTTATCTACCAATTAATGAAGATAAAGTTAAAAATTAATAAACGTTTAGATTTTATATTTGATTACAAGTACTTAGACTCTAGAAAATGGACTATAAACACGAGGCTCGATTTTTACTGCGGAACTGAAAGGGTCAAATAAAACCACGTGGTCGAAATTTAAATGACAATAACATTCGCAGGGGTGATACGTCAGTACATGAATTCCTTTTTTCCTGTCGCGATGATTAAACGTCGTGCAGGCGTAACGACTGCTCTCCGCCGCTCTCTGAGTACCAGCTACCGTCATGGGAGGAAATACAACGAGCCGCTGTCTGGGAACGAGATGCCCCGGTCCGGGGGGATAGCCTCCATGATGCGCCTCCCCGTACAGACAGACTCACAGGGTAAGAACGGGCACCTGCCCCCATCCACTTCCACACATATCTCAATGGGGAGTAGTTGTAGCCAATATGAAACTGTTTTGATTGTTTTGAGATTTTAATTTGACCAAACATGTGAAACTTTGGAAAAATAATGCTCAGAAGATTTCCATTTATTAATTTTTTTTATACAGGTATACCGGTAACAGTTTCGAATTGCGCATAAATAAACTTGCTTCATTGTATTTTTTTTATCCAAACTGTCCTGGAAATAGGACAAAGTTAACATTGAAGAAAATAAGTACATCAAATTCTTATTGTCAATAGTTAGATACTAAATGATGACCCACTTCTTCTCATAATTTGTAATAATTTCAAATAAGATATGTTTTTTTTAGGATTGGACGCATGTTTCGTTGGAGTTCCAATTGATATTGGAACCTCCTACCGGTCCGGATCCAGACTAGGACCACGTCATATCCGGTCCGAGTCTACTGCAATCCGGAGAACAAACATGAACACAGGTAAGCATTAAAATTCTAGATTCTGAAGCCTTTACACGTATTACCAAACTAACTTTAGTTAAAACTACTCTGTAGTTAATTTTTTTTCTCGTTCTCAACCAAAATAAATAAATAAATGAATAAACAAATAATTAAATGTTGTTTTAAATGGTAAGGCCTAAGCCTACAGATTCCGACTTTAAATTTCAAAACAACATCTACGAGTTTAGAGGCCCCTTTGTCAATGAAGTTGGAGAATTTAAGATTAGGCAAATTCAAATGATTGTTCTTTCAAACCAACTGTGTCTAGACGAAACCTTTTGCAAGGGTATAACGGCGAAAAATACACGAGACGATGATAACCCTGTATACATTATACTGCAACAATCATGTCACGGTTACAATAGCAATTCCGCTAAATTTTTGCAAAAAAAAAAAAAAATCGAATAATGAATTCGAATTAGTCTCTGATTGAAAACACTTTTTTTTCTTAATAAAATTTAGAATCGATTTGACGAATTCAAGTTTATGGCCTTTAATTTTGCCGGTTTTGGTCTGTAGCCGAAGTTATTACTACAACCGCGAATCAAGATACATCTTTCTTCATAGGTGCTTCACCTTTTGACTCCCTCCAAGTGGCTGACATCGGAGATCTGAACTTTAACTTCTGCAACCTTAAAAAGGCTTGCGACGACATCCGTAGCCATTACCGGAAGTTGATCAGTGATGGCTGCATCCCTTTGACGATGGGAGGGGACCACACAATCAGCTACCCCATCCTACAGGCCATGAAGGTCAGTGGTCATAATGTCCACTTATATTACTACCAATCAAATTATAATACAAATCTGTCTCTATTTTAAACTATAAGAGACTAAGGAAGTGGCCAATATGAGTTTAAATTTCTAGTTAAAAAAATGAATACATGTAGAACATTTTCTATTTCTTATATGAGACAATGGCAAATGTCATGTCATTAAATTGACCTTATGTCCTTGTTTAGCTTGTTTACTAGTTCATGTACATATACATGTACTTTTATTACACGGGGTACCGTTTTAATATTTTTTTAGGTATTTTTTTTATATCTAAGAATAAATTTTTGATATCAAGAATTCGATTTTTTGATCAGAGAATGATTTTTTTCAATCTGATTAAAATCAGCCGTTCTGATACGCTACCGCAACCAGCCGCTTAAAGGTCACGTCCGAACGACCTTTCGATAAGCCAATCAAATTGTGGCTAGCAAAACTAATTTCCCACAAGTAATAGCTTTCCAAAAAGCTTGCCTGACTAAACATATTTATTTCATTGCAAGAACATGATTCTATGAATTTTAATCTGTCTTTGATTTGTAGTTCGTTCTTATCGCAGTCTTTCAAATGCGCGTCTCTAAAGTAGGACTGTTTCAAATTATCTTTACTAAGGGGGGGGGGTTTACTTTAAATGAATTTTACATATTATTTATTTTGAACCTAAAATATTTTGCGTACATGTAATTTTCTCTTAAAACTTTATTTGCCACAAAGTAAAAATAAAGCAATTAAAACTTAATTACGAACACAATACAATAAATTGTTAGAATAATGCTTAGCTTCCCATCATGGATTATTCCACTGAAGGGGCGCGTAAAATTATGGACTGCTCCTAAGATTTTGACAATATGGGTGCATTCCATAATACCCGTATCTGTGGAGTCAATAAAACTCTTTTTTTGGCATTTGTTTATTAACAACCTTAACTTGTTATATACTAATTTTACTTTAGTTTAGCAAGAATCAATCGATAACTATGCACTAATTATTTACATTGAGTAAAACACGGAAGTAACACCCCTTTTACAATGAATGAAATCCCTCAAAGCACAGTAAACGACCATGCCCGCTTCGTTTCTCTAATGAATGTTAAGCTAACGTAACAATACTTAGTAAATACTTTAATACGAACTGGCAATTTTGTTTAGAAATGATAACCGAACACAATTATAGTGTACATTCTACCGTGTAATATTATAATCATTAGGTACAACTTGTAAAAAATTGCGATGCCCCCCCCCCCCATTCACCGTTCAAATGTAGGGGCCTTTCTATTGGATTGCACACGTGTACAGTGAACTTGCTCAATGCTGCTTTTTACATCCAATACAACAATTTTGTGTTTTTCTTTTAAACCAAAAAAAAAATAATATCAACCGATGCATCTTTAATGTGCCGGCCTTTAATTGCCTCGTTAGGTAATAACTCGTCGTAATGACACCCCTCCCCTTCAACCGTTCAAACAGTGCTATCTATTTTTAAGCATGACAAGGTTAACTTTGAAAGTCAGCCAGCGGAATTTTACTTTTAGGGCAAAAGTGAATACACAATCTTTTAAAATACTAGGTAAATAGATCAAGTTCCAGGACAATATAATAATATGCGGGTGCACATTTAGTTTGCAGCCTTATTTTTATGGTTGTACATGTAGGTGACGAGATAAGCGTGTAGCGGTGTACATGCAATGTATGACTGCATACCTACTTAATACTTAAAGTTGTAATTTTGTTGACATAGCTCTCTGATTTTTATGGTTTGGTGGCAAACTACTTCCAATATATTTACTTTTCAATCTCACTAAGAGAGTTGGGAAGATATACGCGGACTCCAGACTGTGGCTGCAAACGATTCCCAATGACAGTCTTCCAATACATTGATGCGCAGGTTGACCTAGAAACTGACCGCGGGCTGACTATATTAAGTTAGGACAAGGTTAGCTTTTTAAAAAGCTAAGAAAGTCAGCCAGCGGAATTATAATTTTAGGACAAAAGTGAATACACAATCTATTAATTGTCGTTCGGACGTGACCTCTAAGCGGCTTGATTTTAATCAGATTGTGATTTTTTAAACCAGAAATTCAAATTGATATTTTGATATCAAGAATTATATTATTCAAATAAAATGGCGTATAGATTTCACATTTTTAATAAATACTCCCTTGACCCAAAAGTAAATTGCTAAACTACAGAGCTCAATTTGCATTATAACATTTGTGGTTTTTTATTTGAATATTTATTTACTGTAAAAATTTAATAAGTGTTCTTGATAATTCTGATCTTTAATATTGAAAGTGCTAACTGTACGTCTGTTTAATTCCCTTATATTATGCGACGTCATCATTTATTTTTTAAAGATCCTCTGAATATTCACAGCGAATTGCAAAGAGAGTAGTGCTAATCATTGTATATGTGGACAAACCGGCCAAAATGAAATCAGGTTTTAAAGGGGCATGGTCACGATTTTGGTCAAAAATTATTTTCCCGATTTTAACGTTTACAATGCTTCAGTAAGGCATTTTTAATAGGCAACCAGAATTTGAACGTCATTCGTTGAGTTATAAGCGAGTTGCAGAGCTTACAATTCTTTGCTATGTAAACAAAGCTTTTGTTTACATCTTGAACGTTGAAGTGAAAACTCCAGTTTAAGACCGAAAATGAATGTTGTGAACGTTAGGATCTGTTTATATATGCTTAAAATGAGTAAGAATAAGAAAAATCAGCTTGAAAAAGACTTTTTATCGGAATAATGAAATTATGTAAACAAACACAGGGCACGAGCCTTGTTTACATTACAAAGAATTGTGAGCTCTGTATCGTGCTTAAAACTTCACTACAGACTCTCCAATTTCATTTGGTCATTGGAAATGCATTCCTTAAGCACTGTAAATAATAAAAACAGTAAAATAGAATGTGACTAAAATCGTGACCATGCCCCTATTAAATTAGGCATACCTTATTATTCTTAACACGCATCTAGGTTTAAACACAATTTCTTACGATATTGCAAAAGTTGCTTCACAGGGAGCATTCATTAAGTTGATAGTAATTTTATGTAGGTCTTAATTTCTAATATAAAAAAAATAATTTCCTGATATCAAAAATTCGATTTTTTTAATATAAAAAATCACCTTTAATTCTTGTTATCAAAAAATCTGTTTTTTGATATCAGAAAAATAATTTTTGATATCAAGAATTCGAATTTCTGATATAAAAAGTGATGTTCTGATATCAGAGAATGTATTTGTTGATATCAAGAATTATTTTTTGATATCAAGAATCATATTTTTGATATCAAATATTCGAATTATTGATATCAAATATTATCTTGATATCAGAAAATAGCTCAAAAATATAAAAACGGCGCCTCAAACTATTAATTGCTCTCTGAATCTGTACCAGACCATATTGGGACGTTCTTCCTATCGAAATAAACTGTAAAATCAAGTATAATTTTATATTTTTTTCTTTCCCAAATGTTACCTAACAGCATAGTGCAGTGTGAATAGCCTTAACAACGAACCTGTTCGTCATTAGTTTGAAACCCACTGGGGCGTTTATAGTTTTGACCATTTAAAAAAATCAAACATACGTTTTGGACAAATATTGTAAAATGTGAAAATTTTAAAAAGGTGAATGTTTTTAAATTATAATGTACGTTTAGCCACATTAATATAGACAGGTGTCCCATACAACCTTAAGAGCCACAAAACTTAGATGATCTTTTTAAATACAAGTCTTACTTTTTTTCATACAGTAAACCTCGAATAACATCGAATATGCTTATAAAGTGTGATTACAGCAAAGTTAGTTTCATTCCGCTTTTTAAATATGTAAACTTAAAAAAAATATCGGATATAAACTTCAGTTATGATGATTTAAAATCGCTCATCATTGTGTCTCTCTTTTAGCCCGATTTACTATACATTTCCATTGTGAAAAACTGAGCTCGCCTGGGTTATACATGTACGGTCGAAGCTTGATTCATCCAAAAAGGGTATGTTTTTTTAATGCGTTAATAACTTTTTATTTGATCAACAATTAAATTGCCTTAAGGAGAAGTACGGCCCAGTTGGAATGGTCCATATAGACGCCCACTCAGATACTCTGGATATACAGCTGGGGGAGAAGATTGCCCACGGGACGCCCTTTCGTCGGGCTGTGGAGGAGGGGTGCCTGGACCCCCACAGGGTCATTCAGATCGGGCTCCGGGGGTCCACCTATCTCCTGGAAGATTTCGACTGGGCCAAAAATCAGGTGGGGGGAAATTATACGGGAATGCAATGAAATAAACTACCATAAAGTCATCAGTAATAAACGTAATTAAGGAATGGAAAAGTTAATTAGTTTTTAGTAAAACTTGTCTTTACAGGGATTCAGGATGGTGACGGCGGAGGAGTGCTGGCACAAGTCCTTGACCCCCCTCATGAGCGAGGTCCGTGAAATGATGGGCGACAGACCGGTGTATATATCATTCGACATCGATGGACTCGACCCTGCTTTTGCCCCCGGAACAGGTAAAAATGTCAAAGATTTTCCCTGGTCATTTGGAAAATTTTGAGAAATAGCATTATTAAACAATATATATGATGTCATGAGCGTTCCGTGAAATTTCAAACTAAGATTAAAGAGGTCTTAACATAAGATACATATTGGATAGGATGACAATTATGTAACTGGTATATATTGAGTATTTTGACTAGTATATCGGTAGGTGTGCTAGAGATTGGTGGGCTGACCTCAATACAAGGACTGGAGATCATCCGGGGCTGTAGGGGAATGAACGTCGTCGGGGGCGATCTCGTAGAGGTTAGTGGTTCGTCATTAATTTTGTGTTTTTTAGTTACTTCCAGAATGCTTCTGCCATCATCACACTTCATCAGCTCCTCGTATACTTGTAAAGAATGCCATACTAAAGTATACTTCTGAAGAATGCGGCCAGTATCGTCCAATAAATAAATGACAGATAAAGACAATAATATACTATTTTATTTGCATTGATATCACGTTTATATCGTGTGACCTTTGAGTTGTTTTCATGGATATCACGTTTATATCGTGTGACCTGCGGGTTGTTTTCATGGATATCACGTTTATATCGTGTGACCTGCGGGTTGTTTTCATGGATATCACGTTTATATCGTGTGACATGTGGATTGTTTTCATTGATATCACGTTTATATCGTTTAACCTGTGGGTTGTTTTCATTGATATCACGTTTATATCGTGTGACCTGTGGGTTGTTCGCATCGATATCTTGTCTACGTCATTGACCTGTCTGTGCATGGTTCGCCATTTATTGAATTAGAAATGTAACGCACATAAAAAGATAAATCCAGGTAAATGTTCCAATGTAATTGGTCTGTCAATAAGGTCTTTCTCACAATAAATAGATGTTTAAAGACATAGATATGGAAAAACGTAAATCATAAATAAACATCTTAAAAATAATCACATTTGTTTTCAATTTCCAGAATTTATTTATAATATCTATTTTAACTTTTTAAATTTCAGATTCGTGTAACAACTATGCAACTCTACATATGCTTTCAATAACGAGTTTAAATTACACGAATAAAATATTCAACTATTTGGTGAGATTATCTGGACATCAGTCATCATTCTGTTTGTTTTGTAGGTGTCTCCGCTCAATGATGTAAACGGAATGACGGCTCTGACGGGAGCTCAATTCCTGTTTGAGATGCTTTGTGTACTTCCGGGTGTCAGATACCTTTGATGACGTCACCATACAGAAATGCTAATTTAAATTGGGCACTACAGTGAATAAAGAAATAATATAATATATATAAATAGAAATTATTTGGATGCGTGTATGCACAATAAAAATATCACAATCGCAGTGTGGCAATATTGGTTTTATTTTTAGTTTTGCCAAAACGTAAGACAAACGTTTTCTTAAACACCACAATGAATGTTAATAATTTTTATTATATGCCAGAACTGCCAAATCTAAGATAGACGGCGATGTATGCATCAATTTTGATCGCTACAAATTGTTCGAAGATGTAGTAGAGACTAACAGCGGGCTATTGCCATTTGTAAGACCTGAATAAGACATTGTGGAATAGATTACTGTTTTATCTGAGTTTGTGTTCACCTGCATAAGTCATTATAAAGCAAAGAAGTAGAGGCGCACCACAGGTAGAAGTGGAGGAAGCGCAAGGTTGACGCAGTCACTGCTTTTGGCTGTGTCGTTGACTCAGTGACTGCTTTTGGCTGTGTCGTTGACGCAGTGACTGCTCTTGACGCAGTGACTGCTTTTGGCTGTGTCGTTCGTGGACATGCAGATGTGTGCAAACAAATTTTCATAACGCGCTAGCGCGCGTTATTCAATTTGTATGCACACACAGCTGCAGTTATGAGACCACATCTTTAAAAAAAAAAAAGATTCAATGCTTAATTAGCTGCAAATTGTTTGTCCTAGACAAGACAGACCTAGCGTTGACCTTTGATGACATGGTGATCCACAACGATGCACTGGTAGCTCAGATAAACGGTGATCGAATGACGAAATACCAGTACTAGGGTTGGACTTTATGTTAGCGAATTCTTGTTCAGTTGACGTGAGTCACAAAGTACTTCTATTAAAGGATAAAAGAATACCACTGCTGGTAGAGAGTTATATTGGTTGCAATCGAATAACGGCAATCAAGACAGTAAGCACACCTCTAAGAGCTAAAATCTTAACAGTTAGACAAGTTTTTCAGGATGACAATCGTATTCCAACGAATTCCTGTTTCTTAGACCATTTTGCATCAGAAACAACAAAAGGAGGTTTTGTCCACCGCTAGATATATTGTTTCTCTGCAAGAGATAGTTACTGTTCGACTACTAAATGTGGTGGAAGAAACCAAAATTATTTATCCAGGAACAGTAATTGGACATCCGAGTAAGGTCTAAGTTGTTTAATCATCTGGAGACATGACGGGACAAAACAAAAAGGTAAAACCTAATCTCGTGGAAATGTTAAAGAATACTTCCGACATTTTCTTGATCAAATAAAATTAACGAATGTATCACTCCGTCATTTTCACTGATTAGAAATGCTTTTCAGTTTTCTAGTGAATTGCTGCTAAGAAGCAGCCCTCTTCATAATTGCATTATACTGAATAACGTTATACTGCCTTTTAAATAAAAATACCAATGAAATTATAAATCTAAACAAAATAAGACACTGATTTTGCAATGTTGGCAATCTTGTCTGACTCTATATATTGAAAATATCACATTACATGCACGGATTTAGAAGGGGGAGGGGATCTGCAGTTTATCATAATTTACTTTATAATAATACAACTAGGAATACATGTATTAACATTTGTACAAATGAATTGAATTAGCATATTTTCAAATGCATACAATGAAATAGGTTTATTGGTACGATTTTAGTGTCTAGTATTAGGGAATAGTGAAATCTTTTTTCTTTTAGTACCTTGGGGATAATATATATTTAGAAAGATAAGATTTCTTTCTTGTATTGTTTCCATATATATATATATATATATATATATATATATATATATATATATATATATATATATATATATATATATAGTTTTAACTGATATGAACTACAGATGTATTATATACCTTGACATCGATAGAGATTACATTGTGGCAACCGTTAATTTGTCTGTCAACATTGTACATGTATCTTGAATAAAAAAAAGGAATTGGATCATTTACAATGAAATCGGGTTCTATAGAAACTTTTGCATGAAATCACCACATAAATGAATGTAATCTAGCAATTTGGCATGCATTAGCCTTATTTTTTGCAATGCAATCATGAAATATCATAAACGATATTTTTAGAGTAAGATGGATTTGTTCTTTTAAATCTGAATAACAAATAAATGAAAAGAAGAAATAAATGTCTACACAGATTTTTTCCCAGATGTCTATAAATAGCCTCGAGATTTAAAGACGCAGTAATGTAGCAACAAAGACTGTATGCATACTAAGCATTTTAAACTGATTTCATTCATGTATGTATGTGTTCAGAGATATGTACAAATAATCGAAAAAGGATCTTTGAGAAGCTTGATCTGTTGTTTGCAAAGAGATGTGGAATAAATCAATCAGTGTAAATCACGGAATGTCCGATAATTGCCGAGTGTCTGAGGCCCTGTACGTGGGTCTATGCCGTCATATAGGGACACCAACAGAGGTGACCATCAGGAGAGAGGTAATGGACATGGAGGAGGTATTAAACAAACCTGTACTGTTAAAGTCTGATATCAGGATGATGGTCAGTGGTAGTTACAGAGAAGGTTTTAGATTGAAATCTTCTGATAGAGACTTTATGTATTGGATGATCAATCTTAAAGTCATAAGCGACGTATCTCAATCTAAGATTTACGATCCGTCGAAACATTTTATTTTTCTTATGGAGGATTCTGATACACCACCAGGATTTGTCAGACTTAAGCTCGTTACGTCACCGCCAGGTAAAAGCATTAACGCTGCTCTCCCGTTTAATGGAGGAATGTACATATCAAATTTAAAGGTGAGACAAATCATGTTGACTTCGATTAGTCTGAATAAATCGCATAGCAAATTAAAAATGCATGGCCCATGTGCAAACGGTATCGTCGAATTTGAAGAAACTGACCATGCTCTTTGTTTCCACTGTTCCCAATGGTCACAGTTAACTTATGATTGGAAAGAAAGATGCGATTTGCATAAATGGCCTCCTACCCGCGTGTTTGAAGACATTATTAAACATGGTTTTCATTTTGTGCCAATAAGTAGTAAACATTTAGAAAATGAAAATGAATTAGAATGGAGAATATCATTTTCTCAGGCAGAACAAAAACTTGTTTATTGTATGAGCCATTCCCAGTTTTTGTGCTACGGACTACTGAAAATATTCCTAAAGGAAGTTGTCAATAGCGATACAGAAGAATCAATCCTTTGTTCATATTTTTTAAAGACTACGTTGTTTTGGATTATTCAAATGGAGCATATTACATGGTATCCAAACGACTTACTAGATTGCTTTTGGACATGTATCAAGTATCTGTTAGGTTGTATCTACCTAGGAATGCTGCCAAATTTTTTTATTCCATATAACAACATGTTCGCCAGTAAATTGGCGACAGCCGACGGTGTACGTAAACTAATGCATCTTTCAGAACAACTAAACGGGTATACCGAAACAGGTGTATCTTGTTTGCTTCAAAGCCCGACTCTTAGATCAATCATTGAACCAGTTATATGTAATAGATTTTTGAGAATAGAACCAGTTGTAGGGCATGCAACAAGCCTGGCAGATCTGGATAGGAGCATTAACATGGAACTACAACGGGTCGGTTTTTCAACGGAACTCATAAGAAATTGTTATATTTATCTAAATTCCGTATTCCGCTTATCACAGTTATCTCTTACAGAATATCAAACACTAACATTACGAAAATGTTTCGTGGAAGTTCTTATTGAAATTGCATCACAGTCTGTAAATTCATTATCAGGCTGTAACCGGAAAGTTTACAGACAAGACAGATTTGGTGGCATCTTGTTGAAACTGGCAGGTAAATTAGGTGATGTGTCTCATATGTTGTATCTTGCTATGTATTACTACAGAAAATGTAGAATTAGAGAAGCACGTAATATTACAAATCTGGTTAAATCAAGATTATACCAGCCCTATCTAATGTATTACGACAGAGTAGACACAGAGAAATACAACGAATCTGTATCTGGTTGGTCTCTGCCTAGACGAATGAATAGAGCTTGTGCAAAAAATGTTTTTCTTCGGGCTTCGGTATATTATATTCATGAGCTACAATTGGAACAGAAAGTTCGCGAAGAAAACGGTCAAGAATTTTTGAAACTCTCGGCATTTGTATGGGCAAACATGTTAAGTGTGTTATGTAACTACAGACTAGGTAACCGGTCCCAGTATGAACAGTCACTGACAGACTTACATACACTCCTGCTTTGTGAAGAAGGGACACGTGTGTCTCTATTAAACAGAGACCTCTCGTGGCAGGTGCTAGGGATCTGTCAACATGTAGTGGGGGATCTACAGGGGGCGATACAGTCTTATCAAGTGTCTCTGAGGCAGAGACCATACCAGAGAATACAGAAAGCCACAATGTATAGAACAGCGCTTGTTCTGTTTCAGTTGTATAAGGGCACTGGGAGTGTAACTGATCTGAATTTGAAATAAACACAGATTGTATTGTTAAGATTTTTAAAAATACATTGTGATTTGTGTATCATAACGTCAGACAGCATATACCTGAACTCATAGACTGTTCTTTACTTAAATGTATGAATATTGTATATTTATGAGCAACCACAAACATAATGTATTATTTTTTTATTTTATGTGTTTACAATTTGTTTTCTGCATTTTATAAAATCTATTTTATTTATGTTATTTATCGATATGTGTTATAATTGCTTTTCACTCTGTAAGTTCATCTAAACTATTTCAAATTGTAGAAGACCATGGGGCTTACTCTACAATACATTTAGCGAGATCGAAAAAATAGCTACTTAGAATACAATATAGCTATCTTACACACAATATAGCTACCTATCATACAATATAGCTATCTTACACACAATATAGCTACCTATCATACAATATAGCTATCTTACACACAATATAGCTACCTATCATACAATATAGCTATCTTACACACAATATAGCTACCTATCAAACAATATAGCTATCTTACACACAATATAGCTACCTATCAAACAATATAGCTATCTTACACAATATAGCTACCTATCAAACAATATAGCTATCTTACACACAATATAGCTACCTATCATACAATATAGCTATCTTACACACAATATAGCTACCTATCATACAATATAGCTATCTTACACACAATATAGCTACCTATCAAACAATATAGCTATCTTACACACAATATAGCTACCTATCAAACAATATAGCTATTTCACAAACAATGCACCGGTAGCTACCTAGCATTGATTAGTTTTTCACAAAAGCAAAAACAAAAATGCAGCTTCATAACAGGCAAATACAATCATCCCTTGGACCCCCTTGGAAACGTAATCTTCATCAGCGCATGCTTTATCACACATCGGTAAACGGTTGTTATCTGAAAATTGTCTCTCCAAGAGCAATATCAGTTGTTAAATATTTCTCAGTTTCAATAACTGATCAAATGTAGTTGCACAGGCACCTGACCGTTTGCATATATTTTTTTCAAAATAAAAAAAAAAAATTTTATAATGAGAAATATATATAACGCCAGGTGCTTGTGTGTAACGCGGGTAATGTATATTTTCTGCAATGTCTCTACCTTTATAAACCGCATGGGTCACCAAGGAATACATTTTATTGTTTGAGTAAATCATTATTCAGAATTGCATATATTGTTACCTCGATGTTACAAAGTATTATAAAGTATTAAAGTATTAAAACTAGTATTAAAACAAGTATAATTTTATCGAATGATTTGAGTGGGATACTGCGTATATCTTTAAACAAACCGGAGAACTATTACCCGAGGGCTTGTATTAGTCTTGTGATGTTAAAGCGTGGAAATCTTTTTTTCAGAAAGAACAGCGCAATATAATATGTTGCAGGTTAATGCATATCAGATATTGCCGCCAACATTTCAATGCATTTTATCAGATCTTACTTTATAACTATACAACTAAGAATACTAAACATTATATCAGCAAAATTGCAAATGCATATCACAAAAAAATTATTGGTATGATTTTAGTGTCAACTATTTGATAAATGTAAAATCTTTAATTTTCTCTTTTGGTTCCTTGAAAATAAAATATGTTTCTAGAAATATTAAGGTTTGTTCTTTGCATTGTTTTTAAATTTTAGGTATATATTGTTTTAACTAATAGCAGCAGTATCTTCCTTACATCTTCTTTGTAATTTTAAATATTGATTTCCAGCAATGAGGGCTTAAAATATTTTTCATATATTTTTATTCATATCATATTTTGGATTGAATATTTTTTTATACCTGGGTAAAATTTAAATCTTGTAATTAGTATCAAAGCAGATGAACAGACGATTCCTCAATCCATATTTACACGGCAAGCACAAACGTTACTCTTTTCAGGCATAGAACTAAGACAATGACCACTTCAAACACTTATGCATAGATTCTGACAATGTGCATACAACATTGTATACATGAAAAAATGACAAACAAACAGTCAACCATCTGCAACACGGACCTCCAAAAAGATTAGGTACCTAGAAGGAGTGAGCATCCTCTGCTGACCGTATTGAATAAAAAAAGGAAATCAACATTAATTTAATTTTAAATGAAGACGGACATTCATATATCCATGTATAACAAATGTGTCAGTTTAATCCAACAAAATCACACAATCCGGCCGGGGTTTCGAAATATGCTGAACTTTGCGCATGCTTTTTCATGACGCAATTTAGACTAAAAGGACCAATGAAAAAAAAACGTTTTGTTTATCTAAATATATTTCATTATCTAGACACGTGTTCCTTTATTCAATATTTAGTTTATTTATATACCCAAACGCAAAATGATCTATTTTTGGCCTAATGCTTATTGTTAACTTATTGGATAGTGCCAGGTAAACGAAATGAAGCAGAACGATTGTAAAAACTGTTCACATGCGAAACGATTGTAAAAACTGTTTACAAATGAAGAGACGCCTCAGACTGTACAATATTTGATAGAATGAAAAGTTTTTTCGGCTTATAACCATTACATATAATCACCACGTGAAGGGATGATATCTTACAATTTACCATGCATTAGCCATATATGGCTATTGATATATATTTTGCAATACATTTAATAAAAATAACAGTTAAAGGTTTTCCAGATGTCTATTAGTAGCAAGGGAAATTTAAAGACGCCATTAAGAAACAACTTTGATTTTTAAAACTTGAAACCGATTTTAACGATGTGTGTATATGTTCAGGGATATGTACAACTTAGTTGTTCAGGAAAGGGACCTGAAATAACGTAACCAATGCTGTAATTTACATGATGGATGATAATTGCCGAGTGTCAGAGGCCATGTACGTTGGTCTGTGTCGTTATATAGGGACACCGACAGAAGTTACCATCAGGAGAGATGTGATAGACATGGGGGAGGTATTACACAAACATGTACTGTTATCATCTAAAAGCAGGATGATGTTCAGTGGTAGTTTCAGAGAAGGTTTTAGGTTGAAATCTTCTGACAGAGAATTTATGCATTGGCCGATCGATCTTAAAGTCATAACTGACATTACTCAGACCAGGATGTAAGATACATCGAAACATTTCATTTTTCTCATGGAGGATTCTGATACAATACCAGGATTTGTGAGACTACGGCGTTTGTCTTCACCACCAGGGAAAATATTTGCATTAGTTCTTTCTTTTAATGATGGAATGTATGTCTCAAATGCACTATGAAGACAATTCATATATACTTCATTGGTAAGGAATTCAAAATTAATCGGCAAAATAAATCCTCATGGTCCATGTGCAAACTGGATTGGAGATACTTTAGATGGATCTTTAGAAACTGACTATGTTTTTTGTTTCCACTCGCCAAGTTGGTAACAGTAAGTTGAGGGATGGAAAAAAGATGCGCTCTGCATAATTGGCCCCCTTATCATGTTTTAAATGACATAATTAAACATGGTTGTCATTTGGTGCCAGTTGGAAGTAAAATTTTAGTTGATGAAAATGAATTAAAATGGAGAACGTATTTTTCTCTTGCAGAACAAAAACTTGTTTATTCCATGAACCATGCGCAATTTTTATGCTATGTACTTTTAAAAACATTCTTAAAAGAGGTTGTCAACCGAGACATGGAAGAACCATTCCTCTGTTCATATTTTATGAAGACTACAATATTTTGGTTTATACAACAAGGACATAGCACATGGTATCCAAACGACTTATTACATTGTTTCTGGAAATGTTTCAAATATTTGTTACAAAGTGTATATCACGGTGTGTTGTCAAACTTTTTTATTCCACAGAACAATATGGGCGACATCTGAAGGCGCACTTAAACTAGAATCTCTTAAGGAACAGCTAAACGGGTATTACGAAACAGGTTTATTTTGTTTGCATCAGAGTCCGACTCTTAGATTAATCATTGAACCAGTGCTATGTTATAGATATTTATCCAAGTGTAGCACATGTGATAAGCCTGGCAGAGATAGATGAATGTATCATTATTGAAATGGATCTTCTTACTTTTCCTATAGAAAGCAAACACAAATGTTATGCTTTATTACAATCAACCTTGAATTTATTACTGCTTCCTCTGACGGAATACCAAACACTTACTGTGCATAACTGTTTTGTTAACGTTCTGATTGAAATTGCATTTCTCTCGATATACAGTCAATCGAACTCTAATCGGAAAATGTATAAATCAGACAAATTAATTATTAATTTTCTCAAAATGGCAGTTAAAATATGTGATGTTTCTCAATTTGTATATCTTGCTATGCATAACTACAGGACATTCAGATTTAAAGAAGCTCTTAAGGTTACAATTCTGGTGAAATCAAAACTAACCCAGTCCTTTATACCTTATAAAAACATAGAGAAGAGAGAATTTTACAACAAATCTGTAAGTGGTTTGTCTCTGTCTAAACGGATAAGGAAAGCATGGGCAAAATTTGTTAAACTTTATAGTGGTAATACTTACTATTTATCGGAACTACTTTTTGAACAAAAATTATGTGAGGAAAAGGGAATAGCATACTTATTTATTTCTCCATATGTATTTGCAGACATGTTAAGTGTGTTGTATAACAACAGACTAGGGAACCGGTCCCAGTGTCTACAGTCACTGACAGACCTACAGACAATGCTGCTATATGATGACGGGAAAAACGTACCTTTTTTATCAGAGACCTTTCGTGGCAGATACTGGGGATCTGTCAGCACGTTGTGGGAGACCTACACAGGGCGTTACAGTCTTATCAACAGTCTCTGAGACATCACTCATTCCATAAAATTCAAAAAGCTACAATTTTCAGAATAGATCTTGCTCTTTATCATCTAATGAAATGCAATGATATTTGAGCATATAAGAATTTGATTAGACATATTTTATTGTTTTATTATTTCTAGACATTTCTTGACCGTAGGATGGAACATAAGGTGGTATTTTGAAGATATATTGGTTTTGTTTCATACCACAATAACACCAGCCCACGAGACCTTAAAACTTTTACTGGTTCGCTTTTATGTACATCGTAGTTCTCCCTTTTTTTACAAAAAATATAAAATGGAAAAGTGAGAGTTGCATGGAAAGTGAGCTGCTCTAAATTTTATATTTGCAGTGCGTTTTATCGTCTTTTAAAGTGTATAGTGTATATATAAAACAAGTTCATAGTTTTTATTTGTTGTTTTTTTTTGTATTGGCCAATGAAATGCATGCACTCTCAGTAATCTCTGCATTTAGACTCGTGAAAGCGTGTATGTGAAATAAAAAATATATGTTTCAGAAGTTCTCTTTGGTTTTTAGTTTGCTTTCCAGTGATAATGGTATGCTCAGTAGTTCAGTATTTTCTGGCTTTGATCATAGTAAAATTTTTCTGCATATTCGTTACGACGGGAATTAACTAATCATATGTAATATACAGAAAAAAAATTCTTGTTTATGTTCTTTACTCAGTTTTCAGAGGTAAAAATAATGGATAGTAATTCGCTTTACCTCATCTTTTACTATTTTTTTAAATATTAAACATGATTTTTACTTATTTTTTTAGGATTAACGTTTAATCATAGTGAAAAAAATCATTTATGAGAATGAAAAACCATCTACTGTACGTTATCTACGTTAATTGGAGTGGGTTTTTTTTTACTTATCAATGACCCACATCTTGAGTTACAACTTAACAAAAATTACAAAATCCCTCAGTCAAAGGTTTACCCTATGATTGAAATTTTGGCGATCGGCTTCGGCCGATCACAGTTGTGTCCATAGGAGGCATCCGGCAAATTAAACTATTTGCGCTACCTATTTACTATGCAGTGACAACTTCATGTAAAGTTACTAAAAACAAAACAGTATTCTAATGTATTTGCCTTGAAAGTAAAACATCTACTCACATGATGATAAAAATCCTGTTTTTCAATATTAACTGGAAGAAAAGTTTGCCTTCTAAGAATAAAGTTTATTCATGCCTTGCTATTTCGGAAATCATCAAAACGGTGGGATAAACCCTATTTATCATGTTTTTTGCAAGTGCCGTAATGCTAATGCATTACATTTAGTCAGCTGTCCAATGATATATCACATGTTGATCATTCTTTTAAAAGGAATACATGTACTTGTTTGAATAACTTAAACTCTGAAAACGAAATACAGTTATTGAAGGGAAGTGTAGCTACGTAAATACATTTATAAGAATTTGGTTTTGAGCAACATTTGTTTGAAGATATCAGAGCTCGAATTTTCTCCATAAGTTTTCCAAACTCTACCCATTTTAATTCAATTTAAGAGCAACTGAATGATGATAATACTAAACACTTAGATTTCTAAATTAGTTCTCTTGTTATGCTGTCATTTTTATATGAGCTCATTGATATAAAATTTTTAAGATATTGTGTTTTCAAATGTAAATTTTAATAGTTTTTTTTGTTTTGCGTGTTATTCCAAAGTACTGTCAAAAATGTTTTTGTGAAAAACGGAATCGGAATAGTTTAATCTAAGTTTCATTATATTTTGCTTCTTGTCCTTTTTCCATAATATAGTAAAACCGAATTTTATGTCAATAATAATTTTTTTGCAAATCCTATTGTTTTTGAATCACATTGAAAATAATATAACAATCCGAATTTGAAAACTAAAAAAAAAGTAAATATCATAGTTAGTAGTTACTTTAGTACATGTATGCTCCAAGATATTTATGCAGCACATTTGAACGATTTTTAATAAAAATACACTCGCCTGCGAAAAAAATGCTGTTCGAGACTTGAGAAAGTATTTAACAGGGATCATTAACCTGGATATATATAGGATCTCTCATGATTTGTGATAGTATATGATTTTTATCCAACGAGTTGTGTGTTTTCTATTCCCGAGCCTTGGCGAGGGGATAGAAAACACACAACGAGTTGGATAAAAATCATATACCATCGCAAATCATGAGGGATTCATTTTATCACATGTTTTACCACGTATTTTGTTCATCTCAATTTTCTTTTGTTAAAATTGTAATTGTGAGCCACACAACACATTAACTACAAGACGTCAACAACTTTACGCATGAAAAAGAAGTTCCTTGAAGTTTAAAAAACATTTAATTTTCGAACAAATTATTATGAATTCATATAAAATAAATGAAACAACATCAAATACTTCACATTTACATCTCAACACCCTCAACTGAAATAATTATTCACTTTTTCATTCTACGTCAATCAACCGCCTAAATCTACGTACAAACTTCCGCCAGAGTTCGTTTGTACCAAACCAAACTCTTCCATGCTTTTTTTTCTTGAATCAATAAATAGCTAAAGCTGAGCAAGTATTCTGAGTTTTATGATTCTTATTTACTTTCTATATCTTCTTAGGCACACAGCGACTTTATACACACAGTTGGTGAAGCCTTACTCATTCAGCTATGTATGAAGAAATTTTCAATGGACAGCCTAGAGAGTGAGCCTGTTATTCCAAATTTAAACCTGCCAGAAAACATCCGAAACAGTCACGTTAAAACAAGAAAACCTCTCTTTTGGAAGATTGTTCAAGAAGTTGTGAATGAAATATTCATGGAATTTCATAACCCAGGATGTTTGCCTCCTGTGCACTTGGATTTTGAGGATACATCTGTGATTATTCCCAGAGAACAACTCTGCAAAAATGGCTATGTAGACCTGAAAATGTCAACTGGTGAAGTTTATAGAGTATTTAATTCACATGAAACCACGGATGACTTGCAGAACTATTCCATACAATTACTTATGTGGTATATCCATTTTTGTGAATTTCAAGATGGGATACGAGAAGGGGACCCTTTCAGAACCAACATTAACTTAAAAAGAATGATTCCCTTCTTTTACAGTCATTCCGTTCGGTCCAAGTATGCAGTTGAGTGTATAGATTATATCCTCAAAACAGAAGTCATGCTGCCAAAACACACAGCTATGAGAGTTAGACTTGGTAGTTTTGTTAACCCACATGGAAAGAAGGGGGGAAATAAGCCAGCTGACATGCAACAAGAGAATAACATTCTAGTTCTTAAAGATGTCATAAAAGGTTTAGGTGCAAACAAAACAACCAAAGCTATGGAACATGCATCTGCAGCAGCCCCTGTTGTAGCAGAAACTGTAGACAATTATATGAACAATATTCAGTGCATATCAAGGAGTGGAAAACACAGTACAAAAGACAATTTGGAAGATGTGACATTTCTTGTTCAAATATTAGGTGGAATAGACCCATTTAGTGTCATTGACAACCGCAATATGAATTTTTTCAGTGGTTTCAGGAAAAATCCATTCTCATCTATATCTTCAGAATTTCATTCCCATCTATTCAAAATTGTTGAGCGCTTGAAAAGATGTCAGAACATTGACCTTGAATACTACAACCAGTAAGGCTCATTGTCGCTCATTGGCCTCTTGTGTAACTATGTTAACTTTAAGGTGGAATAACACGTCATCATAAAATGGCTGACCTCTGATCGAAACAACATTTCGTTTATTAAAAGGAGTATATCGACAGCAATATGTAACTTACTCCATAGCCAAGTGGACATATACTGCCGGGCTTGTGATCCGTACATCCCGAGTTCAAATCCCGCAGGAACTTTTGTTGTTACTTACTGCATTAAATTTTTTAGATATTAATTTTTTATCCCCAAACTGCAAATGTTTTGCTTATTTGACATAATTATGTACAGTTTATCTATCAATATATCTTTCATAATCAATTAATTTACTGTTAATTTGAGTGACTGTTTCCAGGTGTGTTATTCCACCTTAATCTGAAACTCCATAGCAAATAATTGAATTTATATTACCATTATACCATATAACTTAAAAATCATGTCAAATCTTGAATATGTTATATTCGCATCTTTGAGACATGAAAGAGAAGGATGAATTAAGGTCAACAAGGCAAGCAGTACTGTAATTTGTGCATTAATAAAGATTTAGTGGTAATCTTATGTCATTTGAATATCATTGCATCATGTTACAGTTCACAGTCAGAGCAACAGCACAAAATTTCACACACATCACAACATTTACATTTTTTGGTTCCCTCTTCTAGCTTGTAATCCAAATGTTGTAACAATTGCAAACGCAAACATGTATCTGTACTAATGCAGTATTGGCGCATTGAGTTTTGCATGCCAGGCCTGTTGGTCCTTACAACTGTCTTATTAACATACAAAATTGCATCCGCTGGTAGCCCATCTCGTCCCGCGCGTCCAGTTTCTTGCAAGTACTTTTCAATGCTGGTGGGACATTTAAAGTGTATAACCTTCTGTACAGCAGGAGCATGTAAACCAATACCAAGGGCTACAGTGGCAAGCACTACACGAATAACTGGCTCGAGTTTGCTGATTTCTGATATGATGAAATTTTTCATTTTATCAGGGTAATGAGTATGGTATTGTGCATAACATCGATTCTCAGGAGACTCGACTCCTAACTTACTTTCCAAAAACCTATATCCATACCTAATTGATTCCAGATCAGTATAGATGAAGGTGAGAGGGTGATGTCTCCTGTCCTCTTGTAGACCAGTCACAATGTCTCCCAGAATTTTGTCCAGATCGTCCTCTTGTCTTACACTTGGGAGCATACTTGCCAACTGACCCGATTTAATCGGGTCACACCCGATTTTTCGACCCTTCACCCGATTATTTTTTATGACCCAGCGGGTCATGCTTTTCACCCGATATTTGTCGAACAACCCGAAAATCTCCCGATTTCCGGATTTGGTTCGTAAATTACGTTGCGCGTTTGATTTCCAGTTATGAACCCAAGCTGAGCTTGGATTTACGTAAACAATGCCGATGGCTATAACAGATAAGTGTTAATTATTATTGTGAGTTGTTTTGACAAACCGAGGGTTTAAATCATTAAGTGTGATGGCTTCCAATAAGAAAAGGTCTTCATCGGGGCCAGCGGAATCAAAACCAACAAAAAGAAAACGATATTTTTGTACCTATCAACATATCTGGGAAAATGAATTCCCATGGATAAAACAAAGTAATCGAGTACAAAACGAGGCCTTTTGTGTTCTATGTAACGCACATTTAATTTTGGATCTTGTGCCCAAAATAATCTGACTAAACATTCAAAACCGCTAAGTCATGTAAAAATTGCTTTTTAATACACAAAAGTCTTCCAAGTCACAACTTTCATGCCATCGTTTACAGAGTTCAAAAGCAAGGTTAATGTAGCAGAAACTCTTTTTGCATTTTATTTTTAGCTGAACACAACCTACCATTTTTTGTGTCAGATCACTTTACAAAATTCAAAATCAGCAATTGATAGTTACAATTAATGCTTCTTTGCAATAAAATATTACACATACGTTTTAACACATATTTCTATTGTATATACCTTTGAAATGCATGGTAAATATGTCGTGAATGTCGTTACGCGCTATGACCAGATTTTTTACTTTCCAAATCTGGTCATGACCAGATTTTCACATGTTGGAGGTTGGCAAGTATGCTTGGGAGTCTGTCATACTTGTGATACTTAATATTTGGTCTGTCTGGGTTTTTGGAAATGAACAAAGGATCTCTTAAACCAAGGTTTTTAACTAATTTCTCTTTTGTCGATTGTGAAGCAGTAGCCGTAAAAAGGGACACAGGCACCCTAGGGAAAATGCCCAGCAATTCTTGAATTCGGGCAAAATCCTTCCGAAAGTCCTCGCCCCTTAAAGAAAATTAACATTTACAATTTAGCATGTGTAGATGCATTCCAAAGGAAAATAAGTTTTTGATTTGCAACTGCTTTCTTTATATCATGCGTGGATCTAGAGGGGGTTGGGGGGTTGGAGGGCCCCCCCTGGAAAATGAAAATTTATTAAATTTACATAGTAAAATTTCGCAAATATGCCTCGGATATCATACCATTCTTGTATCATGTGGGCTTCATCTATACAGATGCCACACACATGATCATGCAAAGCTTTGCTATGCAAAATTTTCCTTCCTTCTCTTGAAGAAAGGAAAGCCTCGGGATGTGCATATATATGAGATGGTATTTCCCCGCTGCCACATCATCTATTGAAACTTTCGTCTGTATATTTCCAATGTCTTCATCTGTGTCATCATCATTGTCACCTTGCCCATCGTCATCCTCAATATCTACAGGATTACAACTTAATATGCTCATATTTGTTTGCAAATCTGTATTTTGTACCAAAATATTTGTCTAATCTCTCAAAGTGTAATAATTGCATTGCATTAGTAATTAATATATCAATCATACTCTAATATTGATGATAATAATGTGAGGCATATAGTTTTTGTCCTTTATCAATTTTTTCATTGTGCATCCATCATATACTTTAAAAAAATGTTGTCAATGAGAATATGGTTAAGTGGAACCCTCGTAAAAAAATCAAATTTTATTGACAACTGGATGCATTAGCATTTAAAGTTAAACACACAGGTTTAATTTATAAAATAAGTAACTTTTTGGCCTCTTAGTATAAACAATTGTTGCTTTAGTTGCACTTCAGACTACCCCCAGGATTTGAACCTGGACTTCCTCAAAGCCAGCCAAATAAAGCATTTGCTAGGAGCATGAGGTGTGCTGACCAATTACACTAAGGCAGTCTGAAAAAGTACAATTTATCCACAACAAAAAAAGTGTGAATAAGCATTATGCACTTATAAACATTTTAGAAATGGATTACTTTAGAAATGGGAGTCAGTGATTTATTAATCTGTTAGAAATTAACAAAATGTAACATTCTTGCAACATTTGGCTGAAAAAAAAATCAGACTAATTCTTCTAAATTTGTGCATGCCTTTAAGCAGATAGTCTGTATAGTCTGTATAATCTTTAATATTGATCAATACATATTTCATATATAATGAACATGTAGATTTAAAAACATGACTATTTTGATACTAAGTGTGGACATTTTGAGAGAGAGAAATTACAAACCTGTCCCCAATGCAGGTTTTAGCATGTATCTTGAACCATCTCTCCCTGTGATATCTAAAAAACAGGCTGAAATCCCGTTTTCACAGAGTTTTCTGACCTGGTCCTTCATGATGGCATTCAGAGGAGATATTACAAGGACACATGCCATGGGGTCGTCGGAAAGAAAGGGCATCATTTGAAATATTATACTCTTCCCAAATCCTGTTGGAAGAAGACACACAATGTCCTTTGACTCCATAAAAGCACGAAGTGCAGTTATTTGTTCTGGTTTTAACTCGTATGTGATCCCTAGCTTTTGTTTAGCTTTTGTTAATCGGTTGAAATCCATGTTTTCTGTGAAGTGAAAGTAGAAAAAGCCCACGTGTTTTGTATAATTTTGTTGAAGTAAAAGTAGATTAAAACACTATTTTGTATGATTGACCTGTCTTTATTATAAATTATACTTATGTAAATAGTATTTTCTACCTTATTTTCATAATTTTTGACTTTTTATAATATGAAATTAAGGCCAATGTGTACGCACTTATTTTTTCCTGTAAATTGTCCGCGTTGTAATCGCGGACGTACATTATCCCCTTTCGGTATGCGTTATGCGGTACTTGGTAGTGTCTCTGTGTGCGGAGACGCAGAGGACTATGGGTAGTATGAATCTACGTAATGTTTAATTATGACGTCACGTGGCGTAAGAACACACAGTGGAATATCAAAAATTTATCCCATGAGTGATATTCACCGTATATTGAGATAAACATGATTGTGATAAAAGACGTTCATATCTGATAACACAATTCTAGCCTTATAGGGTTTAATACAATTGGCATGTACACAATTATGTTACAGTACGCCTGCGTTCAGTAAGATAGTGTTTTGGTAGAAAACAGGAAGAAGACCGTTAACTATAATAGCAAAAATGACAAGTTTTCAGATACAAAACCCCATGGTCCATGTGCAAGCTGTGTCACTGAATTTAAAGATTATGCATGTTGTTTCCACTCTTCCTATTGATCACAGTTCACCGATTATTGAAAAATGATGTTTTCTATACAACTGGCATCCTAACCACGGGTAAGAAGACAAACTTAACACGGTTTTCATATTGTGCCAGTTGGAAATAAAATTTTAACCAACGAAAATAATTTAAGGCTGTAGAATGCCATTTTCTTTGGTAGATGAAAAATGTTTTTATATTTCATGAAACAAACTCAATTTTTATTGTTTATATTTTGTTAAGATTACAATATTTGGCTCCTACAATATATAAATAGTGCCTGTTTGGGAGGGTACCAGTTGAAATTGACACCCCGAGAAAACCATTGTCAACCGACGCGAAGCGGAGGTTGACAATGGTTTTCTCGGGGTGTCAATTTCAACTGGTACCCTCCCAAACAGGCACTATTTATTTTATTATACTGAATGTCATAATTTTTATAGCAAATTTTACTGCTTTTATATAGAAAAGACGTGAATTCTCGGCGAACCGTACGCGCATAATTAACGCGCATGTAACAATTCGTTCTATCGGCCCGTTGCTAAGCGTGCGAGGGAGAGAGAACGGATTGTCAACTGCGTCTAAACCAATCAGATTGCAGTATTTAACATGAAAGTATAATAAATCATAATAGCATATCATATGGCAGACGAATAATTAGATTGTTTCTTGAAATTTCTGATACAAAGTGTTTATTGAGGTGTGCTGCCAAACTTCTTTATTCCACAGAACTTCATCTTTGCCGGTAAATGAGCGACGGCCGATGGTGAACATGCACTTAAATTACTTTCAGAAAAACTAATCTGATATCATGTATCTATTGTTTCTTGCTTGCACCAACATCAATCTTTGAACCAGTTTTATGTAATAGAAATTTGAGCTTGTTATGTAACTACAGACTGAATAAGCGGTCTCAGTTTCTACAGTCACTGACAGACTTACAGATACTGCTGCTCTATGATACGGACATTTATCAGAGACACCTCGTGGCATATACTTGAGATCTGTCAGCATGTTGTTGGGGACCTACACGGGTCGTTTAAGTCTTATCAAGAGTCGCAAATAGTTAAATGGAAAGCACATTTTGCATCATCGTCGGAAACCCACGGCCAGTCTCGCATACGCTTACTGAGCGTATGCGAGACTGGCCGTGGGTTTCCGACGATGATTTTGCATAAGTAGTACAATAAAACAGTTTTAAAACATCTACCGTGATTATCAATAGTTTTTGCCAATAAACTATCCCTGAATAATGAATACATTGAAAATATCGATTGCTGAATTTCAATTTGCTTGTGCCATGAGAGCTGCCATTTAATATCTACGACTTCACATTATCCAATCCGGTTTGTTTTATCAACATAGTATAAGTGCATTCACATTATGCTGGAGCATCAATATTAGCTTATTACGATACATATTTGCTCTAAACTGACAAGTTCTGGCATAAATACAGACCTTTGACAAGCAGAGAATGTTCGTTGACATGACAAATACATATAAACATGCACATGTCGTAATCTTAGAACGGAGGGTTGGTGTCAGAGAAATCTCCACGTAGTTTTGGGATTGTCAACAGATGTCAAACATGTTCTTTGTAGACTTGGATCCCCATCTCTCAAATGCGGCCTCGATATGTAATAGTATCAATGAATAATTTTAAAATATCTTCTTTTCAAGGTTTTTTAAAAGATAATTTCACATATCAAAAATTCTTTTTCCTTTAAAAGATTTATTCTATAACCCACCACTCTTTTTCTCTATCTGTCTGAAGAGTTATTACAAATGTCAAGACCCCCCACCCCCCCAGAAATGGTCTTGTAATTAGTTATGAGATTTATCTTAGTTTGACGTGTCACGGTGTTACATATGTACATTGCGACAATACTTTGAGGCTGCTGGGCTGTCCCTCAATGATGAGCAAAATGTGTGGGGTAAATTGTGCACTGGGCAAAGTGAGTTCTCAAATGCACAATGCCACACAAAAAACAATGCAATACAATATGCTCGATATTCCATACACGTTCTCAATGTAAAATCATATGCCATCAAATCAAATCAATATGTTCAATGGGCCAATATCCCATTTAATGAAAGTTAAAATGGCAAATATCCCCCTCAATAAAGGGTCATTATGACAATTTCGCATTCGATAAAGGTTCAATGGGCCAATATTCATTTTATAATCGTTCAATGGGCCAATATTTCATTTTATAATCGTTCAATGGGCCAATAGTTCAATGGGCCAATATTCCATTTAATAATCGTTCAATGGGCCAATATTCCATTTAATAATCGTTCAAAGGGCCAATATTCCATTCATTGAGTTTGATGCACAAGTGGTTAATCATACCTAAATAACAAAAGATCGAAGTTGAAAATATAAAAAAGCGCTTTTTGCTCCACAAATTTGATGGAAGCGATTACAATACTGTTCCATTTGAGGTGGGGTTTGATGATAACGCAGTCATAGGATATCTGTGATCAACGCCTTCTTTACAACGCGACATTGAATGTTCGTTACCAGCATTACCACCATTCCTGAAGATATGATACAAAAGAACAGCAGTATCATGGTCTTTACAATGCAATAGTAAAAAACAATTTAAAGTTACCGCGAGAAGGGATGGTGGGTGGGTGTTTTGCTGGTTATTTACCACTGAATATACCATATTTGGTCGTCTGCAGATCAGAAAGGAAGATATGACGTGTGGGTTTTACTTTAAAAACCGAGTATGTGCATATCTGATTGTTCCGGAACTGCAAACAGTGCCCCTGAGATAATTGCGCACATTCTTAGAATATATAAGGATAAGTGCCTCGTACAATTTTTATTTTGCAATGTCAAGTCTAAGGTCCGTTTGATACTAGGTCATCAGTTCTTTAGCAAAAAGATCAAGTCGATCATATAAGTAGACAAAATCAAATCCTGAAATGAAATATCGCAGTTTAAAAAAATTCAACTGATCATTCAAAGCTTATCTAGGTGATAACCGCAATATTCGCGTGACCCGTGTTAGATAACGCTGATAACATTCAATACTACGCAGGCATCCTTCCTTTAGACTGGTTCTCTGCGTATATTAGACAGGCATCCTTCCTTTAGTCTGGGAGCCTTATATAGTGTCATCCTGGTCCGGAACGCCCTTCAGAAGGCTAACGATCTTTGGATCTTTATACATTTATTCATCTCAAACTACATAAGAAGCCTAAATTGTATCTATATTCAATACATTTTTAGTGCACTCTAAATGACTTATATAGGCGAAGTGGCCCAGAAGGATTTTGGTACAATATAGTGCAATGACGCAAAAGTAATCGAGCGAAGTTTAAAGTTCTGAAATATATTTGTAACTGAGCAAGATGCGAGATTGTCACAAGGACAGCAACTGAAAAAAATGTGATAGTAAAAAAATATAAATTTCAAAATGGGTAGAGCTTGGGGAAAAATATTCGAAATACTTTTGTCACCTTGAATCTAGAAACATTCTCAACAAAACAATTAAAAAGATTGTTAACACAAGAGGAGAGACCATATATAATCAGTCAGAAATTATGAATAATGCTAAGATATTATATGAAAATTAGGGGTGGCAATTGCTAACCGGTTAACCGATTAATCGGTCGGAACGATGGTAACCGGTTACACATTTTGTAATCAGTTAATCGGATTAAAAAAAATAATTAATTAAAATCCAACATCAAGAACTATGAACGATCATAATTTAACATTTTCAATCATCGCTAAGAGCTTTTAATTGATTTCCTCCTAGCTTAACTAACGGGATGTGTATGGGAGTTAAATGTGCTAATTACTGTTTTAACACATCTAAGCTGCCCTAACTGTCTTGCGTTTTTTTTTTATCGTGCGAAACGCAAAACGTTCAAATCCTCTCAAATGGTGGTCTGAAAACCTAACACTGTTTTTAAATCTTTCTGGTCTAGAAAGATTTTCTTGTCTTGCAAGAAAATATTGATCAATACCATCAATGCCATCTGAACAGCTGCTGAAAGGATATTTACTACGACATGCATTGTTAACAACAAATTCTGCATGGGTTGATGTTTTAAAATCATGGTTGTATGAACTGGCATCATATATTGGTAACTTACAAAATTCTTACAAGGTTACTTTATCTCCAGTATGGTACAATTCTAAGATAACGGTTGGTAAGAAAAGTTTGTATATAAAATACTGGTATGAAAAGGTGTAAAAACTGTTAATAGCATAATAAGTGTCATTGCAAAGTTTTTAAGACTTTCTTGTTTCACTAAAGAACTATATTGTTATACTATTGGTCCAATTATACCATTGTTTTATGAGCCATTGTTCTTTTATAAAAAATGTACCAATATTATCTATAAAAATATTAACACTAAAGACAAAAGTCCAGCTTCTATTGCCAGATGGAACTCTGAAATGTCACTTAATGCATATAGTTATTTAGAAAAAGAGCTACTAAAGATGTGTTTAAACTGTTTTATTTTGATCAAAGGTTCTGCTGCTCAATGGTTCCAGTATTATGGAGGGTAATCGTGTTCAAAAATCCAGACCTGTGAACTTGTAAATTCAAATATGCAATCGTGTTGGTGTGTGAGTCTGAGTATGAATGTGTGTAATTCTGATCGCGTAACCTATAAAAACTCGGACATAAACACTTTAAGATTTGACTCAGTTCCTTCCTATGATGCACATTTTGCGGCTTAATTGTTTTTGTTGGTTTATTTAACCTTCAACTTTGCACATTTTTAATCCAAAGTTTCTGCATTTGTATCTTCATCCTCGGATATAGCACAGTTGACATGGATCGAGAATATTATTTTTAGAAAAAGATATTGAGGTATAATTGAAACTGGACCAAACAAGAAAAGGTGAATGTTTGTAAAAGTCGGTGCCGGTGTGACGAATGCGCTAGTTTCTGTAATATAATTCCCATGGACACTGGTACATGTATAATACGATAAGGGTTAACTTTTACTAAAAAAGAAATGCCTATATCTATTTTAATATCGCTAAAATAATTTGACATGTAATGTAAACTGGAAAATATAAGTTGAATACGTACTCTTTTCTAGAAATGAGACGGATCAAGATTTCCTAGGGGGTGAATATATTTTGAGCGGCATGGGGTTTGGAGACCGCCGTGAGGCCCCATGTAGGTTCATTGCTTACCTGAATGCTAAGAATGTTGAGGGTGAATTTTATTTTCATCATTTATTTAGAATTAAACCACTTGCAAAGAAATTTGGTAATTTTTCGCGGAAAAATGTATGTATCTATATATTTTTTCAAATATCAAAATGACTTTGTTGTGCAAGTGCATGATAAATAATAAAACAATCTAAATCTGTTACAAAAAAAGTTTTTTAATCATTAATTAAAGTACAAAATGTTGTCAAAAATTGAAAGGTTTTGAAGAAATAAAAAGGGATACTAGTATGTTTATGTTTTTATAATCATATTTTTTCTTCGAAAATCGAATTTCTGAAATTAAGGAACGGGTGGGTTAAACAGATTTGATCGTATATGAACTGGTAAAGTTTTAATTATTAAATCTGATAAAATATATACTGTATTAACAGTAATTTTACAAAACTAAGAAGCTGTTTTATGGTAATCAGTACATGTTCACAAGTGGCTGTAAAGTTATAAAGCTAAAAAATTCCGGAAAATTTTGATTAACCATGCAACTTCACTGAGTGTGTCTAGATTGAATCGACATTCAGGACGCCATACTTATATCCCGTAATAATTGCTTGAAATCAAAACATTTTTGCCAATTAATTTTCACCTTCTTTTTCTATATATTACCGACAAAATGAAATATTTTTGTTATAATTCATACACATTTTAATTTCACGACAGTTAATCTTACATGTATCTTCGGAATTTTTTTTCATTTAAAAGGGGGGGGGGGCGCTACTCATGTCTCATCTAAATCAAAATCTTAAAACTACTGTTTTCAGGTAGTTAGTTTTTCTTATTGATAACAGTTTTTTAATTAATCAGCCGGCCGACCCCCGTGAATTTTGTCGGGGGGGGGGGGGGGGGGGAGTTGGAGGGCTCTTGTTCCAACATTGTGGTAGCGATAAGGATGCTTTTGGTGATATTTTCTTTATTAACCCGAGCTCTATACTTCAACGATTTGTTACATGTACTCTTAGATAATAGAATTGCGTGTATACATTTAAACAAAGTCATGATAGGTTAAATTTTCCAGATCTAAGATATCTGATGCCGATTGAATTCTTCATTCGCAACTTTTCTGGATTCTCTTGATATAATGGACACCGAGCTTAAATTTATTTTTCGAAAAATCTTACTTCCTAAAAAATGTTGTTATCCAGAGATAATATATGATGATATGTAATATTTTTTTGTTTATTCTGTGCCCATTCCGGCGAATACGGCAGGCCTTTTCCTGCAGCTATCGGTGATGTCACTGTTTCCATATATGGTCATGTCAAAATTCGACAAACTTGTAGACTTTACATTTGTCAATTTGTAACATGTCAACTGTGCTATTTCAGAAAACGGAGATATAAACGCATTGACTACCGATGGAAAATGCGTATTATAGTGACAGGTTACATGTAAATAACAAACTGCATTTTATAGTTGCAAATGTGCATCTGCAGGAAGAATTACATTGAAGATCTGCGGAGTCAACTTTAGAGTTTTTATGTCCGAGTTTTATAGATTACACGATCAGAATTACACACATTCATAATTAGGCTCACACACCAACATGATTGCATATTCGGATGTACAAGTTTACATGACTGGATTTTTGAACACGATTACCCTCCATACAGTATATGATTTTACACAACATTCTCCCAGTTAAAAATTTTCTGAAGAAGATAGAACCATTTTAATTAACAAGAGCTTGGACTTTGGGTAGTTGTGTCAAAAAGCAATGTGACGTAGGCCTGTCTATTTCATTGTTGGCCACTCAGCCATGGCTCTTTGAAATCAACACGATTTGTCTGGCTTTTGAGCTAAGACTACGCAATCTGTGTATATTTCATTGAAACCAGCGTCATTTAAACTTGTTTTGACGCAAGAAATAAATAGTTACGTCTTATCGAAAGTCCAAAGTCATATTAAAATGGTTCTAAAAGCTATTGATAATGATGATTGCACACTCTGTGGGAATTCTACTGAAACTATTGCGCATATTTTCATTAGTTGTTCCCATTCATTAGCTATGTGGAATCAGTTTAGTACTCACATTTATAATACTACTTCAGAAAGAATTGGTTTCAATATATCAAATGTTATTTTTGGAGTTAACGTTTGTCCTCTTCTAGACACAAACATGAGTGTTAATGTCCTTATCTTATATGGAAAACTATTCACTTTTTACTGTACTAAACAAAACTAACTTCCATGTTTATCTGGTTTTTTATGTTACTTAACAGTGAAATATGAAATTGAAAAATGTATATCTTATAAAAATTCAGAAATGAAAATATCTGACAAATATATGACAAAAGATGGTCTTTGTGGGGAAATATTTTTCAAGAGTAGACTTGTATACTTTTTTTTTCTGTACGCCGGTTGTATCAACTATATTCCTCAAGCTATTTATTGTATATTCCTTTTGAGATTGTATGAGTGTTTGTATGAATTTTTATGTGAAAAATTATGAATTGCAAATAAAAATATAATTTCGTTACTTTTCTGCTCCATCGGATTCGCATATATCATTAACGTATGTGATTGAATGTAGAAGTGGCAATTGAATATTTGCCGTATTCGCCCTGTATGTGCGATTTAGCTTAATGTGGAATAACACATCATCACAAAATGGCTGACCTCTGATCGAAACGACATTTTGTGTTATTAAAAGGATTTGATCGACGGATACATGCAACACTCCATAGCCGACTGGATAAAGTGTCGGGCTTGTGATTCGTACGTCTCGAGTTCGAATCCCGTATGGGATTTTGTTGTTATCTACTGAATTGACTTTCTTAGATATTCATTCTTTATTCCCAAACTACAAAATGTTTGCTTACTGTAGACGTATTTTTTTCCACGGGGTCATAATTCCGCGGAGTCACAATATCAATTTAATCCGCGGGTAAAAATTTACGCGGATTCTTTGAATGAAAAAAAAATTATTTGAATAATTATTATTAAATTTAGTTCTGAGCGATTTTCATTACCTAGAATTTGTCCAACTTTGGACTTAAATTGTAAGAACCGTTCACAGTGAACAGTAATTATCGGTTGTGCACTGGTCGGTAGTCATTAGTTAGCAGTCAAGATGTTACGACGCTGGCTAAAATCGTTAACTGTCATTTTATGAGTTCACATGTCGTTTAAATTATGAGTTGATCAGTTTTATCAATTAAAAGTCAGAGCACAAAGGGATCTAAAAATTGCAGTAAAAACACGGTCTTAGCGTGTAGTTAATTTGGTCATTGAAAGACAGACCCGCTTGGGGCTATTTGTCGTCTGACACGTGCCGTTATCTCAAGCTGGGAGAAGTTTAAATTTCATGCAAGTAAATTTACAGAAAATTCAAATCTTTAGGAAATTAAATTATTTATTATGTGAATTCTCAATACAAATTTGTTTGACAGTTTGCATAGATAAAAATGATATACATTGGGTACACGTATATGCAAGCGTTATATAATGTAGTAACTTCCGATTATCCTTATTCATGTAATGCAAATTCCAAATTTTTCTTTCCAAAATGCACTTTAAGTACACTAGGAAAAAATTCCGCGGAAAATTTGTGCCCGCGTTCATAGCGTAAATTAATACCACGCGGACAAAAGTACGTCTACAGTATTTGACATAAGTACAGTTATTTATCATTATATCTTTCATAATCAAATAATTTACGTGACAAATAATTTAAGTGACTTTTTTCAGGTGTGTTATTCGAACTCAAAAGCAAATGATCCCAACGGAACACCATACGTTTCGCAATTATTTCCCAACGAACAGCAATGAAAAGAATTGTAACAACAGCTCTCCGCCGCTCTCTGAGTACCAGCTACCGTCATGGGAGGAAATACAACGAGCCGCTGTCTGGGAACGAGATGCCCCGGTCCGGGGGGATAGCCTCTATGATGCGCCTCCCCGTACAGACAGATTCACAGGGTAAGAACGCGCACCTGTTTCAATAAATTTCGTGCACCGGTCACGTTCCAATTTGTGTCACCTACCGGACACCATGACCTTATAACAATGGGTCAGATAAGACAGCTCGCACTGACCATACCTACAATGAGATCTAAGTTATCACCATCAGATTATGAGTTATAGGCTTTTAACCATTATATCTAATATAACAAATAGATTACACGACCTGGACAGCTACGAGGGCCTATATCAGTTTAATATGTTAGATATTCCAGTAACGACATGCATGTCTCTTTATATACATACATGTATTTACATTTGTTTTAGACAATTAACTAATTAACAGCTCTATCATTTTATACTGAATGTCCATTAAAATGCAAAACGCCACTAATGTATGTATTCATCCAAATTTTATTTTCATTTTAAAGATTATTTTTCATAAGGACTAAACTCTAACACTACTAAGTCCATTAGATCCTGGGTTAGGGGTTAGGGGCGAGAATTATCTTATTATAATTGACTCGTAATGACTAAGATGTTACATGGTATTTATTTAGTCTAATATCAATATAAGTATTTACCATAATTATGTCTTGTTATTACTACTTTAACATAACATGCATGTTCAAATACTGTATACTTATTGACAAAAGTTATTTCTTAATTTAGAATTCATATATGTACAATCCAAAAAAGTCTACAGAATATTTGTGGGAATATCAATTTGTTCTTGGAAAGTATTCTAACATTAGTTCCAAACGAAATGTTTTATCAGATTAAGATACATGAAAAAATAATTGTTTCCTTTGACAAGGTTTGAAGGCTTGCTTTGTGGGAATTCCCATGGACATCGGAACGTCCAACCGGTCCGGGACCAGGCTAGGACCACGTCAGATCCGAACAGAGTCAGCGCTGGTTCGGAGGACCAACATAGCAACTGGTAGGTTGTAAAATGAAGCCGCTCCAGTAAGGTGTAGAAATAAATTTAACCGTTACTAAATAGCTATGTAAACGTCCTAGTAAGCTGTATAGAAATAGCGCGCGCTGTTAATGAAATTATGTAAAATAAAATCACTATAAAGATATGGTCAAATGCTGGTCCGGGTCTCAAGGGGTGATACATATGCCACTAGGTTTTTCCCTATTTAAAACCTAGAGTTAATGTCGCAGGTCTTTAAATAGGTTCCGCCAGCAAGTCACACGCCACCCGTCCTTGGTGGCGTGGTAATGCTTTAGTAGCTAAGTGGCAGTGGCAAAAGGCGAGTATCAGGCGCCTTGAAATAACTGTGTCGCGACACCCTTTGGCTTGATCAGTAAAACACAAGATTTTTTGAATTTTACAATTTTATATATAAACAAAATATGTACATATATACAAAATAAATTGAAATGAGAGAGTTCACGCTGCCCAGGTCCTGGTATAGGTATCTTCGTTGGAATCCTCCCTCAGACCACGGTAATTCCAGATATTCTCAGTGCCCACTAAGTGCGTCCGCATACGTAATGTACACTGTTGCCCCGACCATTGTACTGCCCCCAATGTCACAACGTCTATGGACATCCGGTCCTCAAAGCACCATGCTTCAGACGTCACGTCGACTCGCCCACACGCTCGGCCTCGGGAAGTCCTCGTCCTCCACGACCGTCGACAAAACTCTATCGCCACATAGAGCTACACTGGGAAACCCCGGGGAAAAACCTTCAACAAATTTGTTGACAAAATATATTAAAAAGTGGCACCAAAAGGCTGTCGTACAAAGTACAAAACACTTAAGCAAATTACAATCAGTACACATGGGTACAACTTCAATAAATAAAACCGGTTCACACGGCAAAAAATGAAACCATGTATATTAAAATGTAACAAGTAAACACTATTACTTATACTTAAACTGAAGACAAGTACACGTGGCTAAATTTAGAGTATACAATTCAAACACGCTGACAAATAAAATACTACAGTAGTTTAAAGTAAAAGTTTTAGTTGAATATTATTTCCAGTATGATAAAATTAAATAAGATAAACTTACCCTGACTGGAGATTCAGTTACCACGAACTTAAAACCTACTCCTCCTTGGGCCTGTCAGACTGAGCCACACCTGGTACCTGGAAAACGTGCGCTACCCGAGACAAAGTCTACAAACTGGAACCCGTGGCTAAGGGAAGGACACCCTGACAGAAAAACCACTGGCCTCCGAGTCCAGGGGGTTGAACTTAACAACCCTAACTCATAAAAAAGTATTGTTACTGAAACAGTAACGAGGAACATATCTATACCTGTGAATGAGAGCCCCCCTGGGACCAGCACTGGAACTAGTATGACTGTAGGTAGTGAAAGCCATTGGGAAACTACCAACATGAATAGGGAAGCCCCCAAAACGGCCAAAAGCAAGATCAGAATAGGATTCTGGAATGTACGCACTATGTATGATGCTGGTAAATTAGCACAAATAACAGCAGATAAGATACAACCTGCATGTGCTGGGAGTTAGCGAAAGCAGATTGACTGACTCAGGGAGAATATATACGAACAACAACAGGCGAAACACTACTGTATTCTGGTCGAGAAGATAGACAACATCATGAAGAGATTGCAGTTATCCTCAAAAAGGGGGTTGAAAAGTCTTTTAAGGAATGGAAGCCAATCAGCAATAGACTGTTAACAGTACGGCGTAGAGGAAAGCAAGTCAATATGACACTATTCCGATGCTATGCCCCCATTAACGATACAGAAGAAGAGAGGTCACGAATGCTTTTTATGAACAACTACAGCAAGAACTAGACAACACACCAGACCATGATATTAAGATCATCATGGGTGATATGAATGCCAAAGTAGGAGCAGATAATGAATTATACAACATGGCAGTGGGAGAACATGGCAGTGAAATCATAAATGAAAATCGGAGCGCCTTGCACAGTTTTTTTACCACCAACAACTACTAGTATGTAATTGGAGGAACACTATTTTCTCATCGAAACATTCACAAGTAATCCTTGCATTGCCCAAACTCGAGAGACAAAAACAAAATTAATCACATCATGATAAATGGAAAATAGAGACGATCATTAATGGATGTAAGAGTGAGGAGAGGTGCCGATGTTGTCAGTGATCACCACCTGTTAACACAACTATCAAGCTAAAACTACGTAGCACAGAGGAAAAGAATATGGCAAGAAAGAAATTTGATTTGGACAAACTTAAAGACATAAAAATACGAAATGATTTCAACATCATGCTCAGCAATAAGAATTTTGAAACCAGAGATTAACATACAAGTAACATCAATCGACAAAAAGTTGGGGGGGGGATTAGCAACATCTACACAGAAACTAGTGAAAAATATATTGGATATTGGCAAACACAAAGGAGTAAAGACTGAATAACACCAAGAACATGGAAAATGATTGGCTCAAGAAGGGATGCAAAAGGGAAGTAAATGAGACTAAATTACTGAGACCAAAAGAGAGACATCAAAAGGAATACAGTAAAATACAGAGGGAAGTGAAGAAAGCTTTACGCAAAGATAAAAGAGCACACATGTATAGATGCCCTTGCAACAAAAGCAAAAGAGGTAGCCAATAGAGGAGACACAGAAACCTTTAAAACATAACAAAGGCAGTCAATAGCAGGAAAAGACCATCTCCAAATCAAACCGTCAAGGACAAAAGAGGAAATTTGCTGTCGTCAGAGAAAGAGATAGAAGAACGATAGACAGAGCATTTTAAGGAAATCCTGAACATGCAACCTCCAACTCATGAACCTGATATCAGTGATTCAGCAGCTGACCTAAACATCAACATTGAACCACCACAAATTCCAGATATTGTCTCTGCAATACAATCCCTAAAAATGGAAAAGCCTCTGGATATGACAACTTAAATTCAGATTTATTCTAAACAGATCCTTCCCTTACAACCATAATTTTACAGCAAATTTTTCATGACATATGGGAAAGAAAAACCATACCAGATGAATGGAATCATGGAGTCGTCATTAAAATACCAAAGAAAGGCAACCTGAATGACTGCAATAATTGGCGAGGAATAACACTTTTTTCCATCCCTAGTAAGATCATTGCCAAAATCATCAGAAGTAGAATATCCATAGCTGTCAATGTCAAACTGTGTAAAGAACAAGCAGGATTCAGACCACGGCGATGATGTATTGATCAAATTTTTACGCTACGAAACATCATAGAACAGTTAATTTCATTGATTTCGAAAAAACCTTCGACAGCATTCATAGGTACAATCTCTGGAAAATTGTGCGATCATATGGCATCCAACAAAATCTGATAGATATGATCAAAAGTTTTTATGTCAACTTCAGATGCAAAGTTGGAAACACCAGCATCGAGTTTGATGTTAAAACAGGAGTAAGTCAAGGCTGTGTAATGTCATCAACACTCTTTATTATAGCCATTGACTGGATCATGAAGAATACAACGTCTGAGATACCGAGAGGCATCATATGGGGCACATTCACGACACTAGAAGACCTGGACTTTGCTGACGTAGCCTTATTCTCCCACTCCCACCTGCACATTCAAGACAACACCAACAGACTCCATGTCAATGTGCAGGAAGCATTGGGCTAAAGATAAGCATTAAAAAATAAGAGGTCATGATCCTAAATGTTAACAGCCCAACAGAGGTCAAAGTGGAAGATCACATTATCCCATGTACCAACGCCTTTACATACTTGGGTAGCAAAGTAACAATAGATGGTGGAGCAGAGACTGATATCAAACAGAGACTATCCAAGGCAAGTTCAGCATTTAACAACCTACAAATTGTTGGAGATCTAGCCAGTACATCACTAGGACAAAACTTAAACTATACAAAAGCTGAATTCTTCCTATTCTTTTGTACGGATCAGAGGGTTGGAGAATGACAGAGTGATCCCAACAAACTGTCGATTTTCCATACAAAGTCCCTGAGAATGATCGTCAGACTTTTTGGCCAAATACCATCTCAAATCAGGACCTTCTCGACAGGTGTCAGCAAGAGAACATGGCCACAATCATCTTCAGAAGACGGTGGAATTGGCTTGGCCACGTACTTAGACGGGACTCGGACAGCGTTATAAAGACAACTCTCTTCTGGACACCAAAGTAAAAACGGAAGATATGAAGGCCCAACGTCACTTGGCGGCGGACAATGAAAGCCGAAATAAGAGAACAATAGGGAAGCTGGGGCACTCTCCAAAAGCTAGCCAGTGACAGACAAGGATGGAGAGCCCCCGTTACTGATCTATACGCCAAAGGCGTCACGGGCAGTAAGTAAGTACATGTATATAAAGATGTGGAAATAGCCGCTACTAGTTAGCTGTTTAGAATTCGCTGCTACTGAAAAGATGTAGAAATATCACTTTTATAAAGGTGTAGAAATAGTCGCTACTAGTTAGCTCTATAGAAATGGTTGATATAAATGAAAACGTGTAAAATCCACTACTGTAAAAATAGCTGTTGAAATAGCCGTTACTAATAAGCTGTAGAAATGACCTTTACTAGTTAGCTGCATAGATTAGCTACTACTGAAAAGCTTTAAAAGTAGCCGCAAATAGTTTTCTGTTTTAAATAGAGTTTTGTTTTGTTTCTTAATTCTTACGCACTTTTTTAAGACTAGCAATGAATAAGGATATGTGTATTTATGATATATATGTGCATTTATATGCATGTTTATGACGTAAATTACACCTTTCATTATGCATTGCTTTTGTTCACATACCATACTGTACACGTATATAAAAACTCTATCTGGCAGGGTTTGAAAATATTGGTAGAATTTGGACAGAATATGTCTAAAAATTAGGATGTATTAGACCTATTGAGGTTCCCATCATCCAAACAAGAGTTATCTCTCTTTTCAGAGTACTTGATCGAACGTGAAATTAGGGAGACATTCCCATGCTACATGTGTAATACATGTAATTGTAAGGATATGTATGATATTAAACTCAGTATATAAATGAACTTCTAAAACCGTCTTCGTATCATAGGGCTATTTTACCTTTACTATAATTTTGGTCCTAAATCTAATTTACTTTTCAAACTGTTTTGATGGGAAAAGAAGTCACATACTGTAAAACGAGAAATTTTATCAGAGAATTTCTTTTAAAGATTATAATCGAATCTGGGAATATTTTTACAAAAAACTCACTGGTATTAAGCGATCATAGAAAAAATTAAGAAAAATTAACACATGTAAAGATTATAGTTGAAAATTGAATAGTAACCCTCACAAAAAAAAGAAAAAAAAGAATAAGTATTGTTAACATCGTGCTTAATCGTGTATTTGCAATGCAAGAAATGAGAAGTATTGTGTGTACGTTTAGCACTATATAGTTAAGCTCTTCGTGTGTACATCAAATCGTACATTCTTGCGTACATCAACTGTACATCGATGCACATTAGTTTGTACAAAGTCTGAGTAATGATCGACTGTTTCTTTTGTTCTAGGAGCCTCGCCGTTCGACTCTTTCCAAGTAGCTGACGTTGGTGACGTGAACTTTAACCTTTACAATCTTCCTAAGGCGTGTGAGGATATCCGGAACCATTACCGGAAGTTGATCAGTAATGGCTGTATCCCGCTAACCATGGGAGGGGACCACACAATCAGCTACCCCATCCTACAGGCCATGAAGGTCAGACATGTGCACTGAATAAAAAGACGAGATTAAGGTAGTCCAAATGACGTATTGTATTCTGATGTTGACGTTAGTATTAATGTGGTAAAACGTCAAATACTTTGCCGTGTTTCCGATTGGGACAGATAACGTTTATTGTAAGTTAAAAATGACCCAATATGCACGGCCATATTTATCCCCAAATTGAGTTGCATCACCGGAACTAATTTCTCTGATTTGTACTCCCCCTTTTTAAAGCGCTAAGCATAGCTCAGCGCTTTATTGTCGTTAGACTTCTACTTCCGGTGCATCGAATAACCGCCCCCTATGAGCAGAAATAAACATCATTTAAACTGGTTAGAGAACCAGTTTCAGGGGTTTACGCACATAATTGCACGGGGTATATGAATCTAAATAATGTACAAGCTATTGTGAATCTAATGTGCGGGGCTTACGTACATCATTACAGGGGCTGCCACGCAGTGATTAGGATATATAGTGCGCATACAGAAGCTAAAATATAGAAAATTCAAATCGATTCTTTTTAACTAAGCTTGCATAAAGTAAATTTCCTTTACAACCAAGCTAGGTTAGCGCTTTTCAGTACTATCAGTACTTTGATTATTAGATAGCCATCAACTGACTGGCATCACGTGGTACAAATTATCTTAAATCCGTTATTTGAGCGGCTCTGAACGATGTATTCATTGATAGTGAGCTTATTTCATCTGGTAATGTTCGAAGTGTTTTCTTGGTCCCACAGGAGAGATACGGTCCCGTGGGAATGGTCCATGTTGACGCCCACTCCGACACAAACGACACGATGTTGGGGGAGAAGATTGCCCACGGGACGCCCTTCCGTCGGGCGGTGGAGGAGGGGTGCCTCGACCCCCACCGAGTTATTCAGATCGGACTCCGAGGGTCCACATATTCCGTGGAGGACTACGATTGGGCCAGGAACCAGGTAACGGACATTATGGGGAAAAGAGGTTACAAGATTTATATTTAAGAAAGGAGTTTGAAGGTCGTAGCACATTTTACGTGGAAATTCGCAAGGATTTTTTAGAAATCAAAGAAAAAAGAATTTTTAACATTCAAAACTAATTTTTTAGATTACATTTTTAGAACCCAAAGTAAATACCTGCATAAATGCTAATTTATTTGCACACTTCTGCGTCATATATAAATATATATACAATAACGCTTTTACAAATTAAATTACTCTAGTCTCAAATTGTAATACAGAAAATTGCATGTAAGTTCAGGTAGTGTGATAAATTTTCAGCGAACATTGGTACCTTAATTTGGTTATAAAGGTCTTTGTCTATAGAATGTGCACTCACTGTATAATTCAGGGATTTCGAGTAGTAATGGCGGAGGAGTGCTGGCACAAGTCCCTGGTCCCCCTGATGAGTGAGGTCCGTAAAATGATGGGGGACAGACCGGTGTATATTTCATTCGACATCGATGGACTCGACCCCGCCTTTGCCCCCGGAACAGGCACCCCCGAGATTGGTGGGCTGACCTCGATACAGGGACTGGAGATCATCCGGGGCTGTAGGGGAATGAACGTCATCGGGGGCGATCTCGTAGAGGTTAGTCTACAGGACCCCCCCCCCCCCGCCCTTTCCAAAATAAAAAAAAAAACAGGAAAAAAGAAAACAAAACAAAACAAAACAAAAGAAAACAACAACTATAAACGATTTGTATCTACACTAGTGAAAGTATAGGCTGTCCAAGCACAACTAAATGGATAGAGCAAAAGAGTTATCCGCAAAAATGAAAACAATTATATCGATACCTTTGAACATAGCTAGCAAATGTTGTCTCCTTACATGTCATTGGTTTGCGAGTTTTCTGTTAATGACGTCATCAGCTATTATGAATAAGAATTGATAAATCAGTAATTATGTTTTACAGGTGTCTCCTTCTTATGACTTGAATGGAACGACCGCCTTGACGGGAGCCAACCTTCTGTTTGAGATGCTTTGTGTCCTGCCTGGTGTCAAGTACCTCCGCTGACGTCAAACCAATGACACCATATCATGTTCTCTCACGTATTGAATAACTATATATATATATATATATATATATATATATATATATATATATATATATATATATATATATATATATATATATATATAAACTCTCGGTGATTATAATATGTCTATCTGTTTAAAATTAAAAAAAGTTCACTCTTGGACGTGTGCCGTGTTTGTGCCTCTGTTTTACAGCTGATAACAAGTCCCACTGACTGACACCATTTTAAGGTCACGTGAGGTCAATGGAAATATTTACTAGGGATGCTGGAGTATGCAAGTCCATTACAATACATAGATCGAGTTTCGAAATGCAATTGAAAAGTGGATATTTCGGGATTATTATTTTTAGAAATTGCTACCGGGCAAGCAAGGTGAAAAGATTTTTTTTATTATAACAATAAATAATGGTATGCAAAAACGTGTACATGTACAACCACGAGCGATAAAGGGATCGAAACCAAGCCTTTGGGGCGTTCTCTATTTTAGTGTTGAAACGTGTCTCTCTTTTTAAACAAAAAAATTGATAAATTCTAAGGTCGTCATGGCCTTTAATGAGTTCTGTTTTTTGTTGTTGTGATTTATAGTTTTAACACAGTGAAGGAGGATAAAGCTAGAGACTTGTCTGTACATTGTGATAAAACCCCGACCATGTAATCTTACACAACCTTATCATAGGCAACGTTTTTATTTCTCGCAGTTTAGAAAAGAAAAACTTCTAAACACTCTGGAAAAAAGTTTCGAGGCTGAATGTAACCACGTAAAATCTGGAGCTGGGTTCATGAATTATATGTCTATGCATGGACCGACCCTCCCTGATGGATGAACTACTTAACGGAAACTAGGTTACGTTCTGTGTGTGTATTTGACAACCTGGTTTGAATAATACCGATGCGTTCCAACCATTCAAGTCTGTAATTATACATATGTAAACTGACAAGCTATTTGACGACAGCTTGAGAAGGTGATTTATTTACATTTCTGGAAAATTAATTCATGATTTAAAAGATTATCTTGGTGATATTCATAAAAGTGAATTGAATGGAAAATTGAATTTTTACACTCTTCAGTGAATATTAAATTCAATTCCATTGAGGTATGTAGAATTAGAAAAAATGCTGATTTTTTACCAGCAATACATCGAATGCAGTCACTGTTAAAGAATCCCAGCGATCGCAGCATCGTTTTGTGTTTTGTGTTGCAACTTTCATTGTTATTTAATTAGATTATCCAGCTGCAGAATTTGTGCTCAGAAATTCCTAAGATTACCAACATTTAAGGTAAGTTTGGGGGACTATTTCTACTTTATGTGTAGGGAAGAATAGGCTTGATAGGATGTTTGTGAAGCATATTATTATTACTATTACTACATTCAGTGGCATATTCTCAGTAATAAAACTACACAGACAAATTAATAGGCAATAATTGAAACATAGTTCGTTCGAAAAATACATTGTCCGCGAGTAAGCTCTCTCTCTCTCTCTCTCTCTCTCTCTCTCTCTCTCTCTCTCTCTCTCTCTCTCTCTCTCTCTCTCTCTCTCTCTCTCTCTGCCTCTCTCTCTCTCTCTGTGCCTCTCTCTGCCTCTCTCTCTCTCTCTCTGTGCCTCTCTCTGCCTCTCTCTCTCTCTCTCTCTCTCTGCCTCTCTCTCTCTCTCTGTGCCTCTCTCTCTCTCTCTCTCTCTCTCTCTCTCTCTCTCTCTCTCTCTCTCTCTCTCTCTGTGCCTCTCTCTGCCTCTCTCTCTCTCTCTCTCTCTCTCTCTCTCTCTCTCTCCCTCGTAAGTGAAATGTGTAGAGTTGTAGGGACCATGGGATAGAATGGTGGTGGTGAGAAAACACGGTTTCTGTTACATTAGACCGTGGTTTTGGTTGTAATTATATAGATTAATTTTACATTATATATATTAAAAACGGTTACGCCGTAATAGCATTACTGATTATACTAAATTGGTCATGCAAAAAAGATCATGATATTTGTTTATAGTCAAATGGGAAAAGTATTGAAGGATAAAAGAGAGAAGGGGGTCATTAACTTGTAGGTATTCTAAAAAGCCCCCTTAGAGCTTCTTTCACACTCTCTTGGCAAGACCCGGCTGAATTATAAGCAACGAGTATATACAGAAGTTTCTCAGCCCCCTGACATATGTATAAAATAAATAAGACGGAACATGACGCGAGAAGATCTCGTAAAATTCAAAAGTAATGAATGCAAAAAAAAAAACACACAAAAAAAAAAACACAACCCCCCCCCGAGAGGTTTATACTTCAAAATGCCATTCACTGAAGCCTAAGGTAAGAATTAGAATTTGCTGAGTAGACACTTGATTGATGACTTGGTGACATGACTATTCCTTACGTACCCCCCCTCCCCCCGCCAACATTTTAATTATACTACCTCGTATAAAGAATACATCTATATGGGAAAATTAGGTTCAAGTTTGTCATTCTCAAAAACTTGCATAAAAAAAGAGTTCTAACATTACGAAATGAACAACTGAGAATTCTACCAAAAAAAATTGTCCAACTTGAAAAAACCCACAACCTATTTTTTCAATGTATAATCAATAACCGCTTTGTCCCTGTTCAAACTGAGTCTGTCTTATATTGCTGTCGTTTTATGGGATTTAAAGAAATTTGAATTTAGCAAGGGAGGGGGGTCTGGACCCGTCTGACCCATGAGGCATATCAGTTTGATACATTAAGTGGTGCATTATTCAAAATGAATTTAAAATCAATTGAGCGATTGAAAAACTTTTATATATAAGTCAAAAGAGAGAGAGAGAGAGAGAGAGAGAGAGAGAGAGAGAGAGAGAGCAAAAATATTTTTGATTTTTTTTAAACCGGATAGGTGTACGTTTGTACTTCGAATTTTATATGTTGTTTGCAGTTCGTATTTCCTCTGATGTAAACACATGTGCATGCACAAGTCCGCGTGCTTTGCGAGAGATGTTTAAACCGATTGACATGTAAGTGTGTGCTGAAATGTTAGTGTTAAATATCGAATACTTTAGGGGCTATTAAATAATATAATGCAAAAAATATATTATTATAAACAAGACCGAACGTCTTATAGAAATGTCAGCATGGTCGGAAGGAATGTTATGCGATGTATCGAATGACATCATAAAAATTGTTTAGAGCAGAAAACTTGAAAAACACATTTTAACACTTTTTAACAATTTTTTATGGTGAGATACAATATTTCATTAAATTACCGCTATGTAGCCACAGGCGCTTGTTGCAGGTTGCACTACGTACAGTATTAAATTTTACTATATATTCTTACCAAAATTGCACAACTTTAGATACAGATTAAAAATTCAAAACGAACTTCTGGAAAAAATCCTCTTAACATCTTTTTAAACAACGCTTCATTTACAATTTTATAGCAAAATACACATGTGCATCCAGCAAGGCGTGAGACTTTGTTTACCTCGAAGTTACACATGTGCTTGAAAATCAAGCCTGGGTCTTTTCACCCCCCTCCGGAAACAACACGCATCAAAAATTCAAATTACCTTGCATTATTGCAAAACTGGGATAGTTAGACCTCTTACACATTGTTTTTCATCTCATAAAAAAATCAGCTCCTGTCGCGTGCGGAAACGCCACAAATTCAAAGGAAATTATTTTGCCTCAGCCATGTTTTGACGTGAACTTTCAGTGAAATACTGTTATGACACCTTCAACAGGTCTACCGTTGTGGGGAGCACAGCAAGAATGCTGAACAACTCGCCCCCAAGACATCTCGCCCCCAAGACAAATCGCCAGCAGTTCGAGACAAACCCCAAATTAGGACTCTTGCCTCAGTTAAGACAACTCGCCCCCAATAAAAAAAATAATTTTATATGCATTGAATCAACAAATATTGTTGCTTTTCACTAATCTTCGAAAATCATAACAAGAAGTCAAGAATAAAGTTTCTAAATTTTATTGTAATAGATATGTGGGTACGCCACTATTAATCATTAACTGTATTTCACGTAAGCTTCAGAACTTGCATACATTAATTAGTCGTCATACCTTACATCATTGTCAACTTGGTGATATTTTGACAGTTATCATCAAAGATCATCTAACATCAAAGAATTTTTGAGAGAGAGAGAAAGAGAGAGAGAGAGAGAGAGAATTATATAATATTTCTAAGTTTTAAAAATATTCTTACTAAATACATTGCTTCCCCCTAAAGCCGTTCTTTACTTTTGGAGAAAATTGATCAGTCTGTAAAATGTAATTTGTGTTTAATTTGGTCAAAAGTGTAAACCATAAATAGAGTATTATTTTTCTTTTGTACCTTGTTGTTATCTGACTTTTTTTTCCTGGTTCATAATTTTTAAAACAAATTTGTGTATTTTGTATTCTAATTACATATGTTGTATCTGTGCCCCTAGTCCCTTGTGTATTTTCCCATTTTTCAATTTAATAGTTTGACAATATGCAATATCTGCATTGATTTTTAACTGTTTATTTTGTTCTTTATTCTTTATTATTTAGTTCAAAATGACCTACCTTTTTTATTTCCTCCGTACCTATCCCTACTGTTCATGCATGCAAAATTAGCTTGTAAATTAAATTGGATCAATATGACAGTAACGCATGGCTCTTGCTTTGAGCTTTGATTAATATATTATATAAATGAGTGACTGTGAATGCACTTCGGCTTCTTATTACAATAGATAGTTTAAAAAAAGAACTTAAACATTGTGTGTTTCAGACAGGATGCTCCTTATACTGTGGTGATCCAACCTTCCTGTGATCTGTAGATGGTAGTCAGCTGTGTGCATCAATGGCCAGCCCAGATTGTTAAGCTTTTTATAGGAGTCCTACAGAATCTCTCATCATGTCTGGGCCACCGATAGACAGAGGCTGGGCACTATGGGTGCTTGTCGGTGGGTCATATAAGATTCTGTAAAATCTATGCTATCTATAACTGTTTGGCAGGTCACTAGAAAATGTGGTTAAGAGTGAATCATGGATGAAATGTATATGTTAATATCTAGTTTATCTGGAAAGAAGTCAAACATTTGTTACAAGCCATGTAATTTATGTGTTTTTCTGAAAAAAATTCTAAGACAACCTAAAGCAATTTAGCTTAATCAACAGTGTGTTTCTTGCTGCAGGTTTTAGTTTGCAGTTTATGCATTGTAGGATTTTTCATCACTTCCTTCATTATGGTGGGAACAGCTAAATCCTATGGGATTCTAATGGGGGAGCTGATGAAACATTTCAAGATCCCGGCAGCCACTGGAGCACTGGTCATGGGTGTCTCAGGGGGAGTGTACACCATTACAGGTAGCTGCCATAAATAGTCACCACTGGTCACTCTGTACAGGAAGTCACCATTGGTCACTCTGTACAGGTAATCACCACTAGTAACTCTGTACATGTAATCACAACTGGTCACTCTGTACAGGTAGACACCACTGGTCACTGTACAGGTAATCACCACTATAAACTCTGTACATGTAATCACAACTGGTCACTCTGTACAGGTAGTCACTACTAGTCACTCTGTACATGTAATCACCACTAGTAACTCTTTACATGTAATCACAACAGGTCACTCTGTACAGGTAGTCACCACTGGTCACTCTGTACAGGTAGTCACCACTAGACACTCTGTACAGGTAGTCACCACTGGTCACTCGGTACAGGTAGTCACCACTGGTCACTCTGTACAGGTAGTCACCACTGGTAACTCTGTACAGGTAGTCACCACTGGTCACTCTGTACAGTTAGTCACCACTGGTCACTCTGTAAAGGTAATCACCACTGGTCACTCTGTACAGGTAGTCACCACTAGTCACTCTGTACAGTTAGTCACCACTGGTCACTGTACAGGTAGTCACTACTGGTCACTGTACAGGTAATCACCACTGGTCACTCTGTACAGGTAATCACAACTGGTCACTCTGTACAGGTAGACACCACTGGTCACTGTACAGGTAGTCACCACTAGTAACTCTGTACAGGTAGTCACCACTGGTCACTGTACAGGTAGTCACCACTAGTAACTCTGTACAGGTAGTCACCACTGGTCACTCTGTAAAGGTAGTCACTACTAGTCACTCTGTACAGAAAGTCACCACTGGTCACTGTACAGGTAGTCACCACTAGTAACTCTGTACAGGTAGTCACCACTGGTCACTGTACAGGTAGTCACCACTGGTAACTCTGTACAGGTAGTCACTTCTAGTAACTCTGTACAGGTAATCACCACTGGTCACTCTGTACAGGTAGTCACCACTAGTAACTCTGTACAGGTAGTCACTACTAGTAACTCTGTAAAAATAATCACCACTGGTCACTCTGTAAAGGTAATCACCACTGGTCACTCTGTACAGGTAGTCACCACTGGTCACTCTGTAAAGGTAATCACCACTGGTCACTCTGTACAGGTAGACACCACTGGACACTGTACAGGTAGTCACCACTGGTCACTCTACAGGTAGTCACCACTAGTAACTCTGTACAGGTAGTCACCACTAGTCACTCTGTAAAGGTAATCACCACTGGACACTCTGTACAGGTAGTCACAACTAGTCACTCTGTACAGGTAATCACCAATGGTTACTCTGTACAGGTAATCACCACTGGTAACTCTGTACAGGTAATCACAACTGGTCACTCTGTACAGGTAGTCACCACTAGTACCTCTGTACAGGTAGTCACCACTGGTCACTCTGTACAGGTAGTCACAACTGGTCACGCTGTACAGGTAGTCACCACTGGTCACTCTGTAACTCTGTACAGGTAATCACCACTGGTCACTCTGTACAGGAAGTCACCACTAGTAACTCTGTACAGGTAGACACCACTGGTCACTGTACAGGTAGTCACCACTGGTCACTCTGTACAGGTAGTCACCACTGGTCACTCTGTACAGGTAATCACCACTGGTCACTCTGTACAGGTAGTCACCACTAGTAACTCTGTACAGGTAATCACCACTAGTAACTCTGTACAGTTAGTCACCACTGGTCACTCTGTACAGGTAATCACCACTAGTCACTCTGTACAGGTAGTCACAACTGGTCACTGTACAGGTAGTCACCACTGGTCACTGTACAAGTAGTCACCACTGGCCATCTGTACAAGTAGTCACTACTAGTCACTCTGTACAGGTAATCACAACTGGTCACTCTGTACAGGTAGTCACCACTAGTCACTATGTACAGGTAATCACCACTAGTAACTCTGTACAGCTAGACACCACTGGTCACTGTACAGGTTGTCACCACTGGTCACTGTACAGGTAGTCACCACAAGTCACTCTGTACAGGTAATCACAACTGGTCATTCTTCTGTACAGGAAGTCACCACTGGTCACTCTGTACAGATAATCGCAACTGGTCACTTTGTACAGATAATCACCAATGGTCACTGTACAGGTAGTCACCACTGGTCACTGTACAGGTAATCACCACAAGTAACTCTGTACAGGTAATCACCACTGGTAACTCTGTACAGGTAGTCACCACTGGTCACTCTGTACAGGTTATCACTACTAGTCACTCTGTACAGGTAGTCACCACTGGTAACTCTGTACAGGTAGTCGCCAGTGGTAACTCTGTACAGGTAGTCACCACTGGTCACTGTACAGGTAATCACCACTGGTCACTCTGTACAGGTAGTCGCCACTGGTAACTCTGTACAGGTAGTCACCATTGGTAACTCTGTACAGGTAATCACCACTGATAACTCTGTACAGGTAGACACCACTAGTCACTCTGTACAGGTAATCACCACTAGTAACTCTGTACAGGTAGTCACCACTGGTAACTCTGTACAGGTAGTCACCACTTGTAACTCTGTACAGGTAGTCACCACTGGTCACTCTGTACAGGTAGTCACCACTAGTAACTCTGTACAGGTAGACACCGCTGGTCACTGTACAGGTAGTCACCACTGGTCACTCTGTACAGGTAGTCACCACTGGTAACTCTGTACAGGTAGTCACCACTGGTCACTCTGTACAGGTAGTCACCACTAGACACTCTGTACAGGTAGACACCACTGGTCAATCTGTACATGTAATCACCACTGGTAACTCTGTACAGGTAGTCACCACTGGTCACTCTGTACAGGTAGTCACCACTGGTAATTCTGTACAGGTAGTCACCATTAGTAACTCTGTACAGGTAGTTGCCACTGGTCACTCTGTACAGGTAGTCACCACTAGTCACTCTGTACAGGTAGTCACCACTGGTAACTCTGTACAGGTAATCACCACTGGTAACTCTGTACAGGTAGTCACCACTGGTAACTCTGTACAGGTAGTCACCACTGGTAACTCTGTACAGGTAGTCACCACTAGTCACTCTTTACAGGTAGTCACCACTGGTAACTCTGTACAGGTAGACACCACTGGTCACTGTACAGGTAGTCACCACTGGTCACTCTGTACAGGTAGTCACCACTGGTCACTCTGTACAGGTAGTCACCACTAGTAACTCTGTACAGGTAGACACCACTGGTCACTGTACAGGTAGTCACCACTGGTCACTCTGTACAGGTAGTCACCACTGGTCACTCTGTACAGGTAGTCACCACTGGTCAATCTGTACATGTAATCACCACTGGTCACTCTGTACATGTAATCACAACTGGTCACTCAGTACAGGTAGTCACCACTGGTCACTCTGTAAAGGTAGTCACTACTAGTCACTCTGTACAGAAAGTAACCACTGGTCACTCTGTACAGGTAATAACCACTGGTCACTGTACAGGTAGTCACCACTATTAACTCTGTACAGGAAGTCACCATTGTTAGATTACTTAATACTAGACATTGACTTGTGCGTGCATGGGTTGACATTGCTATGATATCAAACATTAATGAAAAAGATACATCAACATTTACAGAACCAAGCTTTAAACCTACAATAATGCTTTTAAATTCACTACACTCTGCTTAGTTAGAATAGTCTGTGTCTTGGAACAGGCCTTCACCACAGTTAAAATGCTTCCCATATACCCATAATGTAGCAGAAAATTGCAGAATGACGCTCTGAAACAAATTGGTATCTTCAAATTACAATGATGTTTAAAATATATAAAACAAAAAACAATACTTCTCCGATTTATCAGTACTAGAGGCCAAAAATTTGAGTGTATTATTTTAATATAGTACACTGTAGTATAGATGTAGTAAGACAAGAGAAGTAACTCTGATTTATGTTTAACTTATCTCCCTCTAAGGGAGCTCTTCATCTTGTAAAGGTTACTTTAGTGTTGATGCTGAATAATAAAGCACATGGTCTAACAAGTTTAGCTTTTTAAAAAAGCTTACCGTCTATAGAGCAAACTCTAAACAGAAAAAAGTTATCAAAGAACATTTAATTCTTTTTTATGTAAATGTCGCCTTCCTCTACATGCAATGGTGCGTGGAACTTTTTTATGTGCCTTAAGTGTGCACAGGGACGTATATCCCATTAGTAAAAAACGTCCCTGGTGTGCATGACTAAAATTGAGAAATGTGTACCACTTGCTTGTTAGTTGAGATCGACTATAGTAGGTGTTAGTTTACTTAATATGTAGTAAGACAAGAGAAGTAACTCTGATTTGTGTTTAACTTATCTCCCCCTAAGGGAGCTCTTCATCTTGTAAATGTTACTTTAGTGTTGATGCTGGATAATAAAGCACATGGTCTAACAAATGGTAGCAGAGCGTGGTTCAAAAGAAAAGTGGTGATTCCTAGTGTTAGAAACAGTGTAAGGAAGTGTGTGACATTTAATTACTTGTTATTCAGAGTTTGATGAGTGTGAAAATACAGTGATCTTATAAGTGAACTGAGAAAATGTCAACAAAAATCAACCCCCCTTTGTACAATCCTAAAATCAAAAGTTATGAACTCTTCAAGCAAGAACTCTTAGCATGGAAAGAGGTCACAGAGTTAGATAAAAAGAAACAAGGTGTTGCTATAGCTTTGTCTCTTCCTGAAAATGATGAGTCCCAGATAAGAGAAAAAGTGTTTGATCAGCTGAATTTGGAGGATCTCAAAAAAGAGACAGGTTTGAAAATACTGATAGAATTTTTGGACAAACATTTGGCCAAAGATGATTTAGCAGATAGCTTAGAGAAATTTGAAGACTTTGAAGATTTTAAAAGGTCTGATGGACAATCTATCAATGAATACATTTCCATTTTTGATGCCAAATACAGAAAAATTGAGAAGAAAAATATGAAATTACCCCCAGAGATTTTAGCATTCAAATTACTCAGAAGATCACAAATAAGCAAAGAAGAAAGAATGATTGTTTTGACAGGAATGAATTTTGAAAATAAAGAAACTCTGTATGAAGAAGCTAAAAAATCCCTAAAAAAATTCAAAGGTGAAACTTGTGAAGGACATTCCCCTACCACACCAATGTCCATTAAACTTGAACCAGCATTCCTTGCAGAGAACGAAGAAGCACTGATGGCAGCTGGATATGCTAGAATGAGGAGCAACAAATTTTATCGAGGAGGGGGAAGAAATGAGCAGATGCGGGGCAGAGGATTTCCAAGTGGCCAAAGTAGAGGCTTTTATCGAGGTCAACTTGGGGGACAATCACGAGCAGGCAGTTCAGCAGTTAAAAAGAGTATGAATCCATCAGGACCAGACGGAAATGTGTTGACGTGCAAGTCTTGCGGGTCATATAGACATCTGATGGCAGCATGTCCTCATAGTTGGGAAAATATGGCGAAAGTAAATGCATGTTCAGCTGAAGAAGAAGAATTTGTACTGTTTACAGGTTACCAACCAAAGGAAATAAGACACCTGGGGATAGAAGCTAGAAATTGTGCAGTCCTAGACAGTGCCTGCAGTAGTACCGTGTGTGGTAGTGCATGGATCAACACATACATTGATTCACTTGATGATTTGGACAAAATAGAGTTAAGAAAACTGAAGGCAGAAAAATTTTCAAGTTTGGAGGGGGAACTCGTCTTAAATCTGAAGGAGAGTTTGCAATTCCAGCTCGTATAGCAGGGAAAGATGTGACCATAACAACTGATGTTGTTAATTCAGGCATTCCATTGCTTTTGTCAAGAACAGCTATGAAAACTGCTGGTGTAAAGTTGAACTAAAGGATGACACAGCAGAGATTCTAGGGAAAACAATGAACCTTAATGTGACCTCTTCTGGACATTACTGTATTCCCATAGATAAAGCAGAATTGATACCTGTTGAGGAAGTTTGCTCAGTCAGGATTGATGATGTAGACCCTAAAAAGAGATACTCAACTCTTTTAAAACTGCACCGACAGTTTGCCCACCCACCAAAGAAACGACTAGTATCACTCTTACAGGATGCGGGTGCTTGGCGAAACAACTTTGACCAGGATCTTGAAAAAATAGAAGAGAGATGTGATGTGTGCAAGACTTATGCAAGAACCCCTTCACGGCCTGTTGTGTCATTTCCGATGGCGTCTTACTTTAACGAGAAGGTGGCTATGGATCTGAAGTACTGGAGAGGAAAGTGGATCTTACATTTGATTGATATGTGGTCCAGATACACAGTTTCCATTTTTATCCAGAGGAAAAAGACAACTGATGTCATTGACAAAATGATGTCTCATTGGATAGGAATTTTTGGTGTCATGGGTGCAATTATGACAGACAATGGAGGCGAATTTAACTCTGAAGAAATGTGAGAAGTGGCATCCATTTTGAACATCAAAGTGTGCACATCTGCAGGTGAAAGTCCATTTCAGAACGGCTTGTGTGAACGAGTGCACTCCGTAACAGATATGATGCTAACGAAATTGGAACAGGACTACAAAGATGTAAATGAGCAGAGCTTGTTGTGCTGGGCTAACATGGCAAGGAATGTATTACAGATGTGGAACGGCTTTAGTAGCCACCAGCTTGTGTTTGGATGGAACCCCAACCTACCAAACATTATGACAGACAAGTTACCAGCTTTAGAGGGCCGTACAGTGAGCGAGACATTTGCTAAACACTTGAATTTACTGCACAGCACCCGACGAGCATACATAGAGGCAGAAGCTGATGAGAGAATCAGACGGGCATTACTGAACAAAGTGAGAGCAGCTGAACAATACTATGAGAATGGAGATTTGGTTTACTACAAGCGTGAGGGCAGAGATAGATGGCTTGGACCTGGTAGAGTTGTGTTTCAGGATGGAAAAGTTGTTTTTGTTCGTCATGGGGGAGTTTTTGTCCGAGTGTCTCCTAACAGATTACAAAAAGCAACCCCAGGCTGTACCCAGGTAGAAGAGAAGATTACAGATACTGGCATTACAGGCACAAATAAAGAGAAAGCGCTACATCAAGGAAAAACCAGTGAAAAACCACTTAAAAAGTGTACAGTCTCTGAATACCTGTCAGAGAACAAAGACGACCAGAAGCTACCTTTACCTCCTCAGGGCAATCTTGCACTGAAAGCAAATGACAATATTCAGTATAAGATGGGATTGGAGGATGAAAATTGGATAAAGGCAACAATTCTCGGCCGAGCAGGCAAAGCTTCTGGTAATAACAGAAATTGGTATAATGTAAAAGATGTTGAGAGTGAAGAAGAAAAAAGCATAGACCTAGGTAGGCTCCCTTGGGAAAGAATCAGTGATGAAAGTGTTAATTCTACAACATGTGAAAATACAAGCTTTGACAATATATCTCTAGCTAAACAAATGAACTAGAGAAGCTCAAAAACTTTGACACATACACTGAAGTTGTAGATGAAGGACAGACTAGACTATCTACAAGATGGGTAATCACTTCAAAAGAAGGAGAAGTAAGAGCAAGACTTGTAGCACGTGGATTTGAGGAGGAATTTGATATTCCCAGAGACAGTCCGACAGTTGGAAAAGGGGGTCTTAAGATATTTTTGACCATAACAGCAAGTAAATTCTGGGATGTCAAAACCACAGACATAAAGTCAGCTTTTTTACAAGGAAAAAAACTTGATAGAGATGTTTATCTCCAACCCCCAAAGGAAAGTATTACTCCTGTTGGAATGATATGGAAGTTGAAACACTGTCTTTATGGACTAAAAGATGGTGCCAGACAGTTTTATTTAAGTGTTAAAGAAGAACTTGATAAACTTGGCTTTGAGCAGTGTAGTGTAGACCCGGCTCTCTTCTGCTATAGAAAGGATGGAAGGCTTCATGGAATCATCTGCTCTCATGTTGATGATTTTCTCCACGCTGGGGATGAAATCTTTGAGAGACAGATTGCAGGTTTCGAGAGAGGTTTTCAGCAGGAAAAGTAGCTGAATGCCAATTTCCATATATTGGTTTCTATGTTAAGCAAAACCAAGAAGGGATAGATCTGGATCACACTAGTTACATCGAGAAGTTACATAGTATAGAGATTGATCCCCTGAGAGCAAATCAGAAGAAAAGTCAGCTAAGCATTGAAGAACAGACTGCATACAGACAGATCATAGGGCAGATCAATTGGGCAGTGCAGGGGTCAAGACCAGACCTTGCATTTGAAATGATAGACATGAGCACTAAGCTGAGAAGTGGAACCATGGCAGACTTAATCAGAGCAACAAAAACCATAAATAGGCTTAAAGACTTCAAGAGTATTCTAAAATTTCCAGCTTTAGATCTCACTTCAGTGAAGATAATGACATTTACAGATGCATCTCTAGGAAACCTGAATGATGGAGTGGGAAGTACTCAAGGAGTCATTATCTGGATTATGGATAGGCAAGGGAAATGCTGTCCCCTTTTCTGGCAGGCTAAAAAGATAAGAAGAGTTGTCCGCTCCACCCTAGCAGCGGAGGCGCTGAGTCTACAAGAAGGACTGGAGGCAAGTTTTTATTATCGACACATGTTAGAGGAAATTTTAGGAGTCCCAAACAAATCCATTGAAATTTACGCATTTGTAGACAATAAAAGTGTGATAGAATCTGTGCATTCGACAAAACTGGTGGAGGACAGGAGACTTCGTATAGATATTGCTGCATTGACTGAAGCAGTTACTCAAGGAGATGTGAGGAAAATTCAGTGGTGTTCTGGACAAAAACAGCTCACAAATTGCCTAACAAAAGCAGGAGCAAATGGTTTGTGTGTTTTGAAGATTCTTCAGACAGGACGGATGTTGCCAGACTTTGTGTTTTAAATGGACAGCATTACTGTTATTCTTAGAACCAGACACACTTGAATTAATTCTGAACTTTTGTCATTTTTAGTTTTGTTTACCTGTACATTATGCTCAAAAAGAGAAAAGTATAATTAATGTTAGTTTACTTAATATGTAGTAAGACAAGAGAAGTAACTCTGATTTGTGTTTAACTTATCTCCCCCTAAGGGAGCTCTTCATCTTGTAAAGGTTACTTTAGTGTTGATGCTGGATAATAAAGCACATGGCCTAACAGTAGGTAAAGTGATCTTAAGAAGAGTCGTATTATTTTATCAAAATAAAGTCAATACCACAGCATTCAGTTTATTCTTTACTGTTATTAGTTTTACCGTATCTAATATGTAAACTTGTTTACTGATATTAGACATACCACAACAAATTTTCACATTTTTATATTTGCATAAACACAACAAAAAGAAAAAACCAAAAAACTTTCAATAGATTTTATAGAATATTGCTTTCAACTAGTTGTACTGAAAAATATCAAAGCCTTAATTTTTTTCGTAGCAATTTTTATTGTTTTTTTTTTTTTCGTTTTCTCACTTTTTAAGATTTGAAATCTAAGATAGTTGTTAAGTCGTACGTGAAAAAGATCATCAGAAAATTATCTCCCTTGCGCCGACTAGTTTTTTAACCAATGAAATAAATGTAAATTTTCACATCATGTATTTTCTACCAATCACAAGGAGAGGAAGTGCACAACCCGGAGACTATGAATTATTTCAACTCTTTATACCGTCTTCCAAGGAAGACGGTAACAACCATTAATTAGTCATTCAGTACATGTAATCTTTAGAGGTCATTTAGTAAAGATTTACATTACAAGGTCACTGAATATAGATAACCATCAGAGGTCACTTTGTACAGGTAACATTCAGAGGTCACTTTGTACAGGTAACATTCAGAGGTCACTTGGTACAGGTTACATTCAGAGGTCACTTGGTACAGGTTACATTCAGAGGTCACTTGGTACAGGTAACTCAGAGGTCACTTGGTACAGATAAAATTCAGAGGTCACATGGTACAGGTAACATTCAGAGGTCACTTGGTACAGGTAACATTCAGAAGTCACTTGGTACAGGTATCCTTTAGAAATCAATCAATAAAGGAATATTTTGAATATTGATTTCACAAATTCCTTTAAGACTTATTATGCATCATTTTTTTTTGCAAACATATTTGAAGAAAAGCCAAGTATTGTTAAGCATTTATTTATTATTTTGATTTTGTTGTCATTGCCTTTGAAACAATATTTTGTGTTTTTGTTATGCCATTACATGTACAGATTTCATTTTGTGGTAGCTCCGATCTGCGTGGCGTGCGGTGAGGTGTTCTCCCAGAGGAAGGTGGTGATCGTTGGCAGCCTGATAGGATTCGTTATGGTGGGACTGTCCTCTCTGCTTGTTAGCATCGAGTACTTTGTCTTCTTCTATGGTGTAGGCACAGGTAATGTGAATATTGAAGGAAAATATGATAAAAAAATGAATTTAACAAAAAATGGAGCACATGATTATTTATACATGTATTACAGTATATACATGTACATACAGTAGCAATATGATAAAAAAAAATTAATAACAAAAACAGGATCACACGAGTATTAATATTATTTTGATGTTTCAATTCCTCCCAAAATATCATTAATCTGAAACATTTGTACCAGTATGTAAATAGAATCAGTGTAATACCAAAATTCATTTAAGAAATACTTGACTTTTTCTTATTTTAATTTCTAGGTATAGCTAATGCTTGTTTCATAATACCGATACTTGACTTTATCTGATCTCAATTTTTAGGTCTAGCTAATGCCTGTTTCTTTGGCAATGGATTGGTAATGGTTGGAATGTATTTCAAGAAATGGAGATCCCTTGCAACCGGGCTGGCCTTGAGTGGAGCCAGTGTTGGGACCTTTGTTATACCTATTCTCCTGGAAGCTCTTCTAGAAACGTTTTCTCTCTCCGGTGCCATCCTGGTTATATCGTCTATTTACTTCAATGGTTGTATCAGTGCTGCACTCTATAGACCTTTTTCATTCTATACCAAGTCTGCTGAGATAAAAAGTTCCCCAGACTCTAAAAATGAACTTTTACTTCAAGAAGAGCAAATAGTCAAAGAAGAACCAACCGAACACTCTGAAACAGAGAAATTTCAGACTGAGTCTGAGAAAAATACTGAGGACTCTCACATAGAAAGTGAAGAGGAGGTCAAGAAAAGTCTCCTTGAATTAAACAAGACAGAAGACAACACAGCGAGTATAGATGTTAAACCTGCCCCAGCACCAAATGGGCGGCCGGTGTGGAGGTTTGAGCTATGTGGGCGGACCTGGACTCTCCCAGTGATTATCCAGTTCAATGTCCTAACAATGCCTGTGGTTCTGTTCTTCACTGTGTTCAGCTTCTTTGTGTTCATAGGTTACTTTAACTTCATCCTGTTCTTGCCAGTGGACGCTCTTTCCCGAGGGATTACCAAGTACGAGAAAGCTGTGCTGGTGTCGTGCACCGGCGTGGGGGACCTAGTGGGAAGGATACTGGTTGGTTTCCTGGGAGATCTGAAGCTCATCCAGCGCTACAAGATCCTGGCCATCAGCTGTATTCTGTGTGGGGCCAACATCATTCTGTTTGAGATAGCGGGCCAGGTGTACTGGTGGATGGCGATCCATGCCACTCTGTACGGGTTCTTTGGAGGCTGCTATGTGGCCATCAACAGTATTGTGTTGATTGACATGGTAGGACTGAAGCTAATGCCTAAAGCCTTGGGGGTGATTCTACTGATTCAAGGGCTAGGGGCTGCTATGGGACAACCCATAGAAGGTAAAACTAAATTATCTCTATGTCATCAATTGTTAGCTTCATTCTGAATGCAGTCAAATTTTCATCCATTTTGACATAGTTATGAATTTATGAATAAAAAATATTAACTACATTTCAACATCATTATAGCACTATTATATGATATTAAATATCAAGTTTCTTTGGCTTAAGCTCCTGTGTTTGTATATATATATCTTTAACAGGTAAGATTTTGGATGAGACCCATACCTACACCTCTCTAAACATCATTAACACTGTCCTAATGGTGGGGGCGGGCATGTTTCTGTTCCTGTACCCACTGGTCAAGCCGTTCCAGGACAAGCCCGCAAGGAAGGAAGAAAACCTGCAGGTTCAAGTTGAAGAGGAAGCATAAAGATTAAGGCTGATGGTAGACATCAGGCTTTCTGGCTTAGAAATGGAATTGCAATGAGTTTGCTTTTTTTCTTTTTTTTTTCATTGAGACTTGTTTTTTTCTTTGAATGCTTTTTATGTAGCTTTGCTAGCCTATTATGGATTTTTGAGTGTTGTTTGGATTATTGTGGATGATTGTGTGTTTGTGTTTGGGAGGAGGTGATAAAGTGTTTCTTATAGTCTATAGGAATCAGGGTAACCGATCATTTATTGATTATTTACACCTTTTTAAAAATTGTTAAATGACTTTTTTAAACCTATTTTGAGTCATTGTTTATTTGAAGACAATCAAAACCAGGTTTTGGACATGTACGTCCTTTCAGTTTTACTGTAGGAGCTCTTAGTGGCAACACATTAGCTATCTGAATTGTATGAAATCAATTATTTTTTTGTAAGAGAGATATAAGCAACATTCCAATACCTCTTAATCAGAAATATTTGTCTTAAGTTTGCTCACCACATGTAAATAGCAGAAAACAAAATTTAATGAAACTTCAGTCCTGTAAAACTGTCATTGTGAAAGACTTCCATGTCTTAATTCAGTGGGTGAAATAAAATTGTTTTATATATAAGAATTGGTCAGCAAAACTTGCTAGTGTGGAGATCAGATATTAAAAAATCTCAGCTATAAGCCATATGAAGCACGATCTCTCTTATTTCCTATGTTGCTTATAACGCGAGATCTGATTGGTGAACAAGCCGGGTGTAAATTTCTGTACAACCCTGCTGAAGCTGGGTGTAAATAAAATGTGACGTCACAATAAAATGTGATGTCACAATAAAATGTGATGTCACAATTTGAATGCACTTTTTGTTTACATCTATGCGCAAAATAATGTAATGTTAAGTGAAGTAAATGAATAATTTGTCAAAATCCCTATTTCTTAATATTCTAGCTATTAATTGGTATGAATAAATGATTTTCAGCACTTTTTCAAATACTATTAATTAATTTTTGGTTCTTTGTATTGAACTATTTAACTGATAAAACAATATAACTTTAAAATTTGTATAACGTAGGAAATAAATTCTTTATCCAGGTCCAATCGAGGGTGTACTGGGATTTACCCCTGATTGTTCTTCATATGGAATGTTCTGAATACAACCTGGGGTAAATCCCCGTACATCCTTGATTGGACCTGGATAACTAATAATATCTAAACACTTTTTTGATATGGACACAAAGAATCTCAATTATAATGTATTAAAATTCATGTCTTTCTGGACTTCTTTATAAGAAGTTATTATACGGTATATTCTTTTTATATACTTTGTCAGGCACTGGTGTCAGTAATACTCTTGTATTTATTTAGTTTGAGCTGCAAGTGCCCTACAAATGGATGAATTTAGACTAGAGGAACTCTAGTATTGGTACAGTGGGTAATTTGAATCTACCTTCACATATTGTGCTACTGTTGTAAGGATAGATTTTTGTCTTTAAAAACATTGTACTATTTTAACATATTGTTGTATTGTACATTGTGCAAATGATAAAGGATTTTTTAAAATTTTACTTTGTGGTAGTGCATAAGGGACAGTTTTTAGAATTTGTCATGTATGTGAGTTTTGTCATATTATACACTGGACTGTTGATGAAGAAAATTTATTTGATTTTACTTTGTGCTCCTACATTAGTAACACTTTTCCTTGTTTTAAGAGTTAGTCACTAATATGAATTTTGTTACTGTATAAATGTTTAAGTTTGTGCTCCTGCTTTAGTGACATATTTTTTCCTTGATTTAAGAATTAGTCACTAATATGACTTTGTTACTGTATTAATGTGTTTAAGTTTGTGCTCCTGCATTAGTAACATTTTTTCCTTGTTTAAAGAGTTAGTCATCAGTATGAATTTTGTTACTGTATAAATGTATTTAACTTTGTGCTGTTGATGGAGGCATTTTTTAAATTTCACTTTGTGCTATTGCATTTATTGGGACATTTTATATACTAGTAATTCTTATTTTTTTATTTTTTAAAATATTATTTGAAATTGTAAGGCAAGTTGTTAATAGGTGGTAGTTTGTGTTGCTCGGGTGAGTAATAGTCTCGGGACCTCAATTCATTTTATGATACCATGACAGTATCACAGGCACCTGATGTTATATATTTTTCTCATAATAAAAAATATATACCCTCACCTATATTTTCTATTATGAGAAAAATGTATAACGTCAGGTACCTGTGCCAAGTATGTGTTGTGTAAGACTTAAAGGACACAATTGTCATACTACTGACAAATATTTTTGGTACAGTCAAGTCTACTTTTGAAGTTTATTTAAAAAAGACACAAATGTTTAACTAAGTTTTGAATGACATACAAGTTAACCTCATCAGACCTGATATATTGACTGACAGATTCTTTTTTTCTCACTTTTTGTGTTTTAAATCTCTTCTGAACTATTTTTATTCTGTTTCTGGTGTTAGCAGTTATGCTAGGAAATAATTTTTGAAACTTTTTTTTCTAGTATGTAACTTGTCTTCTGACTTGCATTCCAGGAGAACACTCGTTCAGTTTTTATGCACAGTCAAGCCTTGTTATCTTGAACTCAAAGGGACCAAGAAAAAAAAACTTTGGGATGTTCAAGAATTCAAGATATAAAGGTTAAAACAAATAACGTTGTTTGGGTGTCCAGCTTGCTTCCTTATAACCATGGTATTCAAGACAATGAAGACATCAATGAACGTTCAAAATGATCTGACAATTGTGATTTATGTTAGAAGGTTAGTTAGGCATTATTTTGTTCATATTTAATTAAGTATGGTATTTTCACTGTTTTAGCACTGCCAGATCTAAGGGAGAAGAGAAATAAGTGTTTCCTATTGATAATTCTTAACTGCAGAACTATATAGCTCTTTGGAAATATGGTAGTTACAAGTATCCTTCATTTATCAAACATAGTGTTTTTGATGTGTCACAATTTTCTAGATACCCCTATTCCATGCCACTGGTTTGGTCGTTAAGTGTACTATGTAACCATATTGTTTTCCAGCAGTCAGTGTAATTCTGTCTCCTACAACATTATTTCTCCTCTGAATCAGCGTGGTTCTTTATTAACTCTTTTATTACCTATTGTCATTCCTTACATGAGACTAGGGTTAATGATTTTCCAAAGGAAATTTAAATTAGGATTGAAATGCACACAATTTCGACAACACACTGTGTAGCAATGCAAAAATCGCCCTGTTATAAAGGAACAGGAGTCTTTTATCCCAGTGAGAACAGGGTCATTGTACCTAAATTAAATATTCTTGAGATTATTTTACCAAAATACCTGCCCTTGTATTTTTGTATGCATAATAATAAAAGCTAAAATATATATTCCTTTCTTGTTTATCTTTTTACTGCAACAACTGTTGTCTGGCCAGTTAACTAAGAGGATGAAATACATAAACAGCTGGTTCAAATCTGCAGGATTAATTGATGTCATACACCCGAGGCGTGTTCAGCAGAGCCAGTGATAGCGAGCACTGGCCAAAATTTGTGTTGCAGGTATAGGGAATTTTTGGCGAGTTCATGAGCACTCGCTGTGTTGAACATGCCTCTGTTTTAATGTGTTCTAATGTGATTGCTAATCTAGAAATACTTGTTAAACATCTGTCTACAACTCTCATGATTTTAAGCAAATATTAATTTCTCTCATTTAATTAGGAATCTACGTTACAGTGTACCACGCACAGACATTCATCCCATCCACCCACAGTCAGTGATGGAATCTACGTTACAGTGTATCACAAACAGACATTCATCCCATCCACCCACAGTCAGTGATGGAATCGCAAGAAATTGAATACTGTAAACCAACTTTTATTTGCGTGCGAGAAATTTTCGCGATGTTCGCATGAGCCTCATATCGAAAATTTCTCGCCGCGAACAAGTCCTCAAATGTCTTTGGTATTATATTTTCAGAAAATCTACATTTAAATCGCGAAAATTTATCGTCGCGAACCAGTTTTTCTTTGGTAAAATGCGAAATAAAGTAGTCGCGAATAAAGGTTGGTTTACAGTATACAATAAAAAGTTAAGATAAATAATACACTAGTATTATAATGAAAGGACATCATTACTCTGACATAATAATAAATTCATTTTCAATCATACATCCATTAGTTGTGGTCAATTTATGCCTAAATACCCGGTACGTAGTCTTAAACTATTGGTTGGCATAGCTGCAGATCTGTAGCTCCCAGTCTGAAAAAATTCGGATGGACGACCCAGCCATCAGAATTTTTTCAGACCGGGAGCTACAGACCTGCAGCTAGCAATGTGATTTCTACCGAAAGGCCAACAAATGCAAATCTGTGTGTTTGTGTTGATAGAAGATGTACAAATATATAACCATGCAGTCTTTCATGAATAAATTAATATTTATTGAATAACAAAATGGCTGATATAAAAGAATTAATGCATTCATTAACAATGGAATACGAAAATTGGTCAGTCTTTTAAGTATCAGTGAGATTGAAACATTATGTTAAACAAGTCATAAATCTTACCTACTGACTCATCTTACAAATGTAAATCAGCAGAATTAATGAAAAATGTGTACAAAGTTAGAGTCTTAACAAATTGTAATATATGTAAAAACTTATGTATAATCATTAACTGATATGATCCAATCACAGTCATTCTTTCATCTTGAGGAAGGTCTCTGCCTTCCCAGTTAACCATGCCTGCTACTGGACAGAGGGTGTGGTTATGGACCAGACACGAATCCCATCTCCTCCAGCAGACTCTTTGGTTCCTCAGATTCCTGAAACAAACAAAGTTCAATGTAAAACAAAATCTGCATCCACATCAAAATTAACTGATGCAATATGGATCCTTTATTGCCTTGGATCAATAATTGGGCTTATAAGAATGATTTCATATAAATAAAGTCCTGTTTTTTTCTATTTCATTCTGAATTTATATTAGATACAATAAAATTGAATTATTTCTACTGTAATATAATAAAGATTAACATGAATGCATCTAAACAAATTAACAAACTGCTATAGTTTCATAAAACCAGCTTGTCCTTCATTGTTTTAGCAATGATTTATTTGATAATATACATGATGCATTACTAAAAATCCAAAATTGGTATACTTCCCCCTTGCATATAGAGATGTCCCCGTCATAACATGTTTTGGCATCTGAAGTCATTCAGTCTCATGTATAGTGTAATTCTTGATTAGTAGTATAGTTTGTTTTACTTAATGGGGAAATTACACAAACTACATGTAAAATAACTTAATCTTGGCTTAATAACAGCGAGTTTAAGAAAAACCTTAAATTATATCACACAGTCGATTGCATATTACAGATCACCATTTCTGCAACAGCGTAAAATGGAAACATGTAACTCAATTCATCATGCATTTTGCACACGTTGTAGAGGGTTACATTACTAATTAGACAGACTGAATCAAAGTAATCAACCTGTTGTTGTATTGCTGTTGATATCTTTGGAATGAATGCATGAATAAGTGTGAGTTAACATGAACTTACATCTTTGGTATATTAATGAATGGAAAGATAATTGGAAGATTTATTTTGGTATTGATTAACATACAGTATGTGCAAACAATTCTGGAAAATAACTCATGGTTACCCAATATTTCACCACTTAGCTGTTAAATCCTAAATAAAATTATACACCTGCATGAAATTAAAAACACCATTTGACAACAAATTCCCTCCTTTAATGGATATTTTCACAATACATTTTTGTTCTTAATAGCATGTAAAGTAGCAGAATACATATTGGATTTAAATGACATGGATTTCAGTAAAATAAATACAGAGTATTAATACCGTGAAACTTCATTCCAATTTATTTCTCTACGTCATGCAGGTTGGAGTACACATGCAAACATACAGCCCAGCTGTATAAGGAGGCTATAGTACTGGTAACTTGTTTGTTTTTGACTGCGAATCATTTAAAAAACAGGGCACAGGCACAAATTTATATATATTTTTATATCTATATATTTTTCTCAAAATAAAATATAGACACTAACTATACAATTTTTATTATGAGAAAATTATATACTGTCAGGTGTTTGTGTGTCTTGGTTGTTAGAAGCTGCCCAGAACCAATGCGTGTTTAAAGAAATAGAATTTCAAACAACTGTTGTCAGGAGCCAAACAACTGTTGTCAGGAGCCAAACAACTGTTGTCAGGAGCCAAACAACTGTTGTCAGGAGCCAATTTGTCATTGGTGGTCCATGAAATAAAATGGTCACCAACTTAAGTTGGTTTACAGTATGTTAATAATTTTATAGCCTCCTTGCACAGACAGACCAATGGGTGTTTACATTGGTACTCCAAATATTAGAGAACTCTAACATAAATAAAGTGGTAGATATTTATGTAGCATGCATCTAACATTTGTTTGATAACTGACATGACCTCAAAATATATGATATACATATATTGTCAATGCATCAATTAATTGTCTACACAAGTGAAGACTTGAAATGTGAAAAAAACCTTCTAGATTAAAATTCTCTAATTCATTATATACATCCAGAGTATCGACATCAAATCAGTCTTAAGAAACGCTACATCATTTCCACAAGAAAAAAAAACTCCCAACTCGGATAATAATGATTTAACAAATATTAATTGACTCCCAAACACATCATTGTGATGTCATAGAAATATCCTGGAACAAGAGACAGCACTGAATGAGAATAACCTTGAAAATGAAGACAACACACAAATATTCTGGCACAATAATGAAACGTCCCAAGCACTATCCATTTTATTTACAGTCAAATACAATGCTTAATAGCTAAAGGCATTACAATTGTTTTGCTTCACGGAATTATTTTTTACATGGCACTAGTAAGCATTCTTCTTAATGATATTTTTGATAACAATTCATTGCTAATTAAAACACAGCTACACAAATTCACAGGTCAGGGAGTGGGTCAAGGTTGAATATGTAGTACAAGGTCAAACCAAAGCAGGCAATGTTAGTACAGTGTCCAAAACCGTTAATTTTTTTCTCCTCGCTCCTCCTGACTACCATGTGCCATGCGCATGCAGCCGCCCAATCAACCGAGACCGTGGTCCTCAAAGAATCCCTGAGGAGTCTCTTCCTGAGGACAAAAGGAGGACATCATATATAACATGTTGATACATTAATACATATACTTGTACTTCAATGAGGGCAAACGAGAGGATGTGTGAAATAATGGTCAGTTGTATGCTGTATTTAAAGAACAAAAGGAGGACAACATATAGATCATGTTGATACGGATTGACGGTGTAACAGGAGGACATCATATATTATAACCTTGATCTATTATAATACAGCATTAAGGGTGTAACAGGAGGACATCATATATTATAACATGTTGATATATTAATACTGCATTGAGGGCAATAAAGGAGGACAGCATTATATTATATTATGTTGATATATTAAAGAAGCATTGAGGGCTTAAGATGAGGACATAATATATATAAACATGTTGATAAATTAAAACAGCACTGAGGGCATACGATAAAGACATAATATAACATGTTGATCTATAAATACAGCATTGAGGGCATAAATGAATGACATCATATATTATACATGTAATATGTTGCATTGAGGGCATAAGAGTTGATATGTGATAATATGTTCAGTTGTGTGTTGTATTCCAAATGATGAAAGGGGGCTAAAAGTTGTAACAAAGTAATAATTTGCAAGTTGTTTATAACGAAAAACTATACATATGTAGTATAATTATAATTTTAATTATTGATGTGTAACTCAGAAAAGATAAAAGCATTATATAAACAATTATCAGATTCATCAATCTTTAACTGCTTAAAACAGTTTTCCTAAATATCATTATTATAGAATGAGTAATTGATATCATTTCAATACATCTACGGGGGAACCACTGTCAATCTTACATAGAAAACAATTCAATTTACATTTTGTTGACTGCTTGCTGACTGTTTGTCAGCTCACTGAATTTTTCTTGTGTTCATGAATTATTCATAGTCTGATCTGATTGGCTCCTTCATATATTCCTGAAGGAAATGTTACTAACCATGTTAATGTTCATGCATGTATCTATAGACAACAGCATTTTTAAAAACATGATCTTAATTGATACACTAACCAGAAACTAAAGAGTGTCATTTGTGGATTGAGAGTAATAATGGAATTCATGGAAAACGAAAAATGTTCGCAAAGTCGACCCCCAGTCGGGAAGCTTATGTGAGAATGGCAATAGGTTTCTGATAATTTGGGGTAACATACTATTGTTACACTGAGTAAAATCATGCTGCCCCGTTATTTTCAATAATATTTTTTACAGGAATGGGAAAATGTAGCAATTTGGCTGTTAAAGCATTAATAAAGCTCACTGTATGTATAGGATGAACAGGCATCACATGTAATAATGTAATCAGTTACATAACAGCACTGAGTAAATGATTACTGAAATAGGACTTTTTAAGACTGTATATAGTTGAATATAATAGTATACAATGTTTATTTACTGTAATATTTAAAATACACATTTTAATAAAGTGTTTAACTGTCAGCAATGGGTGCACTTCTATTATTAAGTTTGAAACAAAATTGTATAACTAGAGAAGGAATATTAAACTGCATGAACAAGCATTTGGTAGGCAATATATAACACATTATCTGTATATATCAATATATAACGCATTATCTGTATATATCAATATATAACACATTATCTGTATATATCAATATATAACGCATTATCTGTATATATCAATATATAACGCATTATCTGTATATATCAATATATAACGCATTATCTGTATATATCAATATATAACGCATTATCTGTATATATCAATATATAACGCATTATCTGTATATATCAATATATAACGCATTATCTGTATATATCAATATATAACGCATTATCTGTATATATCAATATATAACGCATTATCTGTATATATCAATATATAACGCATTATCTGTATATATCAATATATAGCACATTATCTGTATATCATATATGAGGGGGCTGTTTTTCCTTTGACTGTGTCCCATGTTAGTTTTATATAATGCACACGTGCAATAAATTAGTATCAGGCAATAAAAAAAGATTTAAAATAAACAGCTTAAAAGAAGAACAAGTAAAGTTTTGTTTTGTCAACAATTTGTTTAAACACGGTAAGTTTGACCTAAATTCTAAAGATTTTATGGGAAAATATTTTATCCAAAACATAAAAAACATTCAATCTGTATAATACATTAATGTCATCCCCCATTTCCCTCTCCCATTTATTTCCATGAATTATTTATTATATAAATAGTGCCTGTTTGGGAGGGTACCAGTTGAAATTGACACCCCTCGAAAACCATTGTCAACCTCCGCGAAGCGGGTACCAGTTGAAATTGACACCCCTCGAAAACCATTGTCAACCTCCGCTAGTACAATTTAGTCCATATAAAGTTAATTTTTAAATTCTCATCCCCACACGCCCCTCTGAAAGTGGCCCACCCCTATGTATTTTATTTTGAAAAAAAAAAATTGCATGGAAAAATTTTTCAGGGGAAAAAAAAATAGGACTCTGTATACCAGAAAGTCCGATTATTTTAATGGCTGCTTGATATGTAGATTACCGTTTGATTCCAGTCATGTTTGTTATCATAAGGATGCATTAACAGGTGAGATAAAACAAAATTAAAAGATTACAAATTTGTTTGTGTACTGATGTAAGCATTAACAATTAAAAAAATGAGCAGTTCATAAACTGTGAAATGGATATTTTAAAAAAAAATCACCCACTTGTCTCATAGTTTGCAAATCTAAGTGAGAACCTAAATATTTATTTTATGTGGCCTTACAGTATTTAAAATATATTTCTTTATTCTATTACAAAATATTTAATTTTTGATGACTTTCATTATAACCCCCCCCCCCAAAAAAATAAACCCCAAAAATAAAACAACAAAAACAACCAAACAGAAACATCATACAGACTCAATACAACACACACATCTAACAAAACATAAAAAGAAGTGGCAGAGACTTGTATAGGTACTCATTCCTGTAAGATATTCATGTAGATCATAGATGCATGTACTATGACACTACTAACATATACCTCATCTCTAAATAAAAGTCTGTTCTAAAACACTCTTTTAGAAATAAAGTAAATACTTTAAATACGGGTAAATGAATCAACAAATGGCCAAGCATTATACAGAGACATTTGAGCAGTACTTCAAGCATGGACATGCACTGGAGGATGGTTAGTGAGAAAAGACGGAAAAATACTCAAACAACACTAAACAAATCACGGCCCCTGTAAATTCTTCAAGAAATCTGGCATACTTTAGGGAGCACCTGTTACTAGGGTTGCCGACGTACTTAAGGCCGTTTATATACAACAGTACACCACCTGGCAATGGTATACACCTAGAGTGGCACACGGTACTGGCACTAGACAGGGCAAAAAGACGCCACTATCATGCAAAAGACTGTAGGAAAAAGAGACGAAGAGTAAAATTCTACCGTTACGTCCCGCCGTTAGTATAGACCGTGCTCTTTGAGGGCGGTTTCAAAAGCCTCATCCTTCAGAAATAATAAAACAAAGGTCAGTCATCGGTATGTTGAGCTCTGAGGTGTATCAACTCTTTTCTAACAAAGATTATATTATCTTCATTAGTTAAAGAAAATTTTACCAACACATTGCATAGCATCATTTGACAAGTCATTCTGGAACTTGAAAATTTTGTAAAAGAATTTCATTTGAGCAAAAATCTCTTTTTGTTAGAAAACACCCAATACTGACCAAAACAGCTAGGTACCCAAAACTGAACTTGTTAAAGACATCCTGTTATAAATTACGAAATAATCAAAATATCTGATCACAACTTAAACTGAAAACTTATTACAGGTATACATAGATAGGGATCCAAAGGTGAACATTCTTCCTTCAATTAAGGCTATAATTATTACATCACAGTCATACAGTGAAGTGCATACTTCCAGTTAATGGTTTTACAATAGTAGTGGCATCAACCATACAATATGGTGTAGGTTTCCAAGTTACAATTGTTCTACATATCTGATGATGTCACAATGAACAGGTCACATGACAATAACTCCTCGCTGTTTTAAACTGAGGAAAAATATTCATTGAAGGTCTGATAATTTATATTGTCATGTGCTCTGTCAAAAAGATCGTGTTATAAACTGCATTGATTCCTGGCTATCAGTTTCATGTAGGTAAAGATACAATGATATCATGGCCACTTACCATCCTCAATAAAATCATCGACCTTAGAAAAATGGTTTGATATTTAAAATCAATGAACAGTGTAATGTTAACATTGACAAAACACTAAATTATCTGTTATTGTTGTTCTTATGTAGTCCTAGAAACTGAATGGTCAAAATAATGCCAAAACATACAATCCTGAATCCTAGATCATTTCTCTATCTACTTCTATATTTAGGTAGTTAAATTAATTTGTATACGAACTGTGGATTACTAATAGGATATTTTTGACTCATTAGGAAAAAGATAAGACTCTAAACTAAAGAATTTCTATAGCTCCATGTCACTTACACAAAAAATCAAACTCTATGAGGTAACAAACACAATAAGTTTTAATTTATTGTACTTTTAAATTTCTTTTTCCTTCAGTCTAATGAAGAAAACCCCCATTTCTACATAGGTTCATTAAAATCATATTCTATTTAAATAATTGCAATGTAATATGTATATAAAATCCGAAAAACTTCAATCATTTATTACGTAAATGTTTCTAAAAATGTTCTTAAAACAAGGTAAAATCTGCTTGATTTAGATTTTTGCTTATTAAGTGCCATATCTAATAATTTTTCATTGAAACCAATTCACTGAGAAAGTAAGAAATTTTACCGAACATCACCCAGACCTTTCAGTTTCTTTTCGAAATATTTGCTTTATTTCAATAATTAAAACAAATAAAAATAGGATTTGTAGATTTACCCATATTCTGTTACCATTGTCAATATTCATGAATTCCTCTCACTGACAGTAAGTTTTGTTACTTATAGCCATTTTGTGCATTATTTTGTTGACCAAAATTTTGCTTAAATGATGGAGAAAACTACATCTATAATAGAACCCCAGTTATACAGCTCCATAAAATCTACCGGCAAAAAAACAACGGAACCAAGCGGTTTAACAATAAATACCATATCTGAAAATGATCTACAAACATCTATCAGCACACATAAAGCACTGCTGCCGTTAATGTATGGGGGTGAGTGTCTAGCATCTACCAAAACCACGGATATATGGGCAATTACTGTAAACGTATTACATTAAGCTCTGTATTCATTTTTAGCAGAAAGCTGCTTCAGCTAAATCAAGTTGGTACATGGCTAAATTTCATGCATATATGTAAATTTGTAAGTAAATCAAGAAATGCACTAAATCAAATCTACACTATTAAACCTGGTTAAAAAATCAAATTCCGCAAAATATAGTACACGCTAAATATAATCCGTTTACAGTATTTCACATACATATCTCAGCATTTATAGCTCAAATGGGCACCAGTAAATTATTTTCCAAATAAACCTTTGAAATGAAACAAAGATCAATATCATTTTTGAACCAAGGTTTCAACTGAACCATCATTTTAGAAATTTAACTTCAATCTGTAATAAATTTTTTTTCTAAACAATTATGAAGAAATTGTTAGGTAGTTAAATTCATTATGATTAACCTTCCGAGTATCATACAAACTAAATCTGTGCAAGGTATACAAGTATAAGAAATGAATAATCTGTCATGCTTTTGTGGAGTTGTAGGATAAATACTGTATCATGCAAAAATAATACATTGTATAAGTCAGATAATGTGATGTCATCTAAATCATACATTGGGCTAAACAATAACTTGGATATTACTACCACCACACAAAAACAGAACAATCTTATTTCTAGGAAAGGGGGTAATACTGTATACTTTGTTAATTTTAAATTTCTTTGTGTCCTTCATTGACATAATCAAAAGCACATCGGTGTACAAATGAGACTGTTAAGATTACTTTAAAGTATAAAGTATACTGCTGTGTAGATCAGACAACTGTATATAAACTGCTGTTCTTCCTGAACTAGTATTTATAAATAGGATGCCTACCACCTGCTTGAACATTATCAGTTTGATCAGTCTTAATGACGAAATCTGTCATGCCTCTCATCTTGATATTGACAATTATTGTCCATGAATTTACCAAAATTGTGAGTAACAAAGTAATAAAAAACAGGGAACTGTGTTAAGGACACTGTGACCTAGTAACAGCCACCAACTCGTGTTCTTCCCATGTATGATTCATGTCTTTACAACAGTGTAAAACAACCAAAATGTTTAATAGAATCAAATACATTAAGTTTTGGCTTTGGAAAAGCTAACACAGGCTTTTGGCTGCTATCTAATCAGACTATGATATGCAATATTTTTGTCCAATAAAATGTTTTGTAGTTGTTTGTGGGACATTTTATAATAAATGTGTAGGTGATGGATACTGGAGGTTAGAGCTTTTGATTTTTTCATATTTAATATATTGGATACATCCTCACCAAGTTTTGAAAGATTGTACTATTGGATTAAGGTATGATGTGTTACAATGTGTACCAAGATTCTGTCATTCTTTATAAGATCTACTAGCCTAATTTATATTGTGCAATGAGTATACAATATTTTTATTGATTAAAGCTCTAGGATACTAGTTATTAGCTGTACATGGCAAGAATGCAGACCCCTCCCTCTTACGAAAGATTCTATGGACTGAGTTATGAGTAACGGGAGTAATGAGGAGATACACTGAGTTCTGACTGTGAGCCTTGCTCTGACATGACCCACCTCCTGTAAGAGATCCTGGGCAGCAATGGCTTTCAGGACGTTCTTTTTACTGGTCTCTTGAACTTCTCCACCTAGCAGAAGCTCATCCAGCATAAAATAGGCTTTCTCAAAGTTGAAGATAATATCTAGTTCGCATACCTACAATGTTACATGACATTGAAGTGAACAAGTCAATGGACTGTGAGAATTGTTGAAAAGCCATACATATTGCTGAATTCAGTAATAAATCACTCATACTCACACTTCCAAAATACTTATCCAGAAGTTCTACATATCTGTGAATGACTTCTAGTGTAAGTAGTTCATTGTCTTCAGCCTCTATTGCACAGCAAAAATATAGACTAGCATATCTGGGAAAACACAATGACAAATATATAGGCTTCAAACACATATATCTACTATTGTCGAATATGATAAATTGATAATGTTCAATTCATCTTAAGATACGATTCATAATACCAATTAGGCCAAAAAAAAATATATTCCTGTTTCCTGTCACCTGACCAAAAAAATTAGGGTAGGTAGGTAGGAAAAAAGTTTTATTTTTAAAAAATATTTTATTTTTAAAAACTTGGAGCATGTGTGTTATAATGAGAAAAAAGTATATTCACAGTGTACGGTATGTTAATGATGATTTAAAATTTCCAAATGTCTTTGTATTATTGATGCATGTAATGTATAGAAAACAACCTTTAAAGAAAAAAAAATAGATTTTTTAAAAATAAAAAATAAAAACTAATATTATTTGCAAAATTTAATCTACATGTGTATGAATGTATTTATCCTTTTCTGGATAAATATTTCTGTTTTGTATTAGCTTAATGGCAATATCAATTAAATCAGTCTCTGTACTTCCGTGTATTTGGGGTATTAGTCCAACCCTTTGACCCACTTACTACTGTACGTTATGTAGAGGATCTGTTTAATTTTCAAGATAATATAGAAAGCAGTTTTATGATAATTCTAACATTTATTGCAGTTATTAACTAATAGCAGGTTATTAACTAACTGTAATATCAGGATTCAAAGTAATAAACATCGTTTTTGTAATTTCCAATGCACAGTATGTTGTTGCATCACCCGTATTTATAACCCCTGAAGATAAGATAGTTGCAAGTTATTAACCACAAGGTTAATTTATGCAGTAAAGATGTCTGTAGATTAGTTTACTATCATTCTTTGCCAATGAGGTTAATTTACACGATTGTGAACTCAGAAGACAGGGCGCCTTCACTTCTCCTTCTGAGGAAATTCTGGCGAAGTTACCGATCACCACCATGATCACAAAAAAAACTTATAGGGTCGGGGGGTAAAAGATAGGGTCGGTCGGGCGACCGGAAACAGGAATAATTTTTTTTTTGGCCTTAGCATTATTTAGTCAACAAGTCATATAACAATTCTTAGTTTCACAGGCAGACATGGAATACCTTTTATACACAACTTTCAGATCTTTCCACTCCAAGAAGCTACACATTTTAGGTTTGCGAGATAGCACCAAAGCAACCAATTCCCTTGTGATCTTCTTCTTCAGTTTATCTGGGTGTGCGATGTACCATTTTTGTAGCCGCAGTTTTCCCTGGCGACTAAACAGTAACATAAACTGCATCTGAAAATAATACAATAAAACATTTCACAATGTGCTGCAAGGACCAACCGTCTGTAACAATGAATTGATTGTATATTCTTTAACTTGAATTGTGTTATCATACATGATACAGCAAATGAAAGTGTTAACATGAGAAAGACTTGTCGTTTGCTATGTTTACGAGTGGTCTAATTTCATCAATTTAACAGTTCAAATAGTAAATGATGTCAAAGTAATGTTAAAGTTGTGTCGAAACCTAGCCATTTCAAAAATTCCAGATTTTACTAGGCCCTATTTATCAGTGTTTATTGATTTCATGAATTCACAACACATTGAACGTGGTGCCAGTGGGCATCTGTCAGTGCGTACAAACCTTTATCAAAGACCAAACTTGCAGAATGTTTCGCAATCTTATCTAAGAAACAATAAGTATTGTACATACCATTTTGAAGAAATGATTATAGGCGTGATTTTTCAACAAATTCAACCCTACGTCATAACTTCCGGTGTTATATTTGAGCAAGTCGTACTTTGTATATTCGTATTCGAATTCTGGTTCAGGACCAGAAAGATTTCAGATTTAGGTTTGGCCAATGGAAAAAAAATGTTGTTCTATTGTATCATAATAATTATATTCATGGTAAACTATAAATACACAGTGAGTCCAACATCTATTCCCAATCCCTCCCACAAAAGGAGCCTAACCAAAGTTAAAGGAATTAAAAAGTAAGTCACTATTAATTAATTTCCTTAAAATTTACAAGCGGTGCAATTTACAAGCGGTGTTTTACGATAGTGGCAAAGAACATTTTAAAAGATATATTGGAAAGACAACTCATGTTATAGAAATTCGAGGTCCATGGAAAAGAGGCCTATGGGTCATATCGCTCACCTGAAAGACAATTCTTGTATCTAAGATGCGCATCAACTGATCAATCATATTAGGTTAGTCTAGGCCTCAACGAAGCAAAGATAACAAAATTAGAATATAAACTTTAAATAATTGTAAACAAAAAAGGTCACTATGGCCATGACATGAGGATATGCATGAAGAAATGCAATGAGGTTACTTACATAGTAATATCAATCAATGTAGCTGAGATCGATTTCTAGTATTGTCCATCAAGCAAGATTGAGCTCTAAAACAAGCTTAGGTCAGCATACCATCAGAGGAACTACTTTTTATTTTTAAACATCTCTTAATATACCCTGCACCCACTCTTTCAGAGGATATGTCAAGCAAAAGAAGAAAATATGCATCGAAAATGAAAAGAGCACATTATCAAACTTCCAGACGGGAATATCAGTCAGCGACATTGCAAATTCTGAATAGGAAAAACACTATTATAAATGTTCCTGGAAGTTTTCAAACGAATGTGCTGAACAGAACTCCTCCCTACAATTTATAAACATTGTATAGAAAACCCAGAAGACTTTGGCAGTGTAGACTTAAGCATTGAATGCTTATTTTTGGAGTTGGTCCCATGACACACCAATGCGGTGTAGACAAATTGAATACCGCGCGTTAGCGCATTGGTGTGTCATAGGACCGACGACATACAAAAATAAGCATTCAATGCTTATATTTATATTAATACTGTTGTTTTTATGTATGCAATATATGTGTATCGTCGCTGTTAAGCCATTATATGTATGCTCTCAGTCAAGGATATGAAACATACATGGAACAGCCATAACAACATGTTATTTAGTATGCTTCCACGGCAACAAATATAGTGTCATGATCTTTGTAGAGAAAAATCTTTTTAATTAAGGAGTCTATATAATATAATGATTATTTTTCAAAAGTACATATCAAATTGGTTATGTAAGGTTGAACGTTTCATTTAATCTTACAAAAGTAAATAAACTCAAAACACTGGTGACGTTTATATTTGTGCTCAGGGCGCATGAATTAGCAAAGTGTTTTCATAGGAAATTGAACGTTGCAGATTTCAAATGCAAACATAAGGGGGAATATACACTGAATGTTAATATAGAGAGGTGATATAGATACTTCTCCGGCCCTTTGGAGTATCCGTAAAGTGTTTTTTTAACATTGTGCATATTTGTAATGAACAGGTGGCGCACATGATAACTGAAGCGTTCGAGGTGAAAATGGAATTCAACTAGCATTTCTGATTTCACTCTTCCTGTTGTTTCTCGAAATTATTATTGTGGATCTAACAGTCTGACGAAGGCCTGTCTGTCTGTACCAGCTTTAATCTGCTGATGTTTCCTCGTCCGTTTTATTACATACTTCAAATACATGTAAATGCATGGTTTTGCATACAGCTTACTTGTTATTACCCTAGTAGCTTCGGGTCTGATGCTGATTCTGCAGGGCTGATATGGAACCGTATCACACCTCTTGCGGAATTCCTCTGATTTTTGTCTCTTCAGAATAAGGCCGTATACGCAGTTTTGCAAACGATTTTGTTGGAGAAAAAAGCACGCCTGTATTTGTCGTTTTCTGTAAAGTTGTCGTTGAAGCGTCAATCCGTATGTCCCTGCATGTTTTTGCGCATTCTAGTATAATACCGTATATTTATACCTTTTATGATTTTTTCGTTACCATTTGTTAAATTGAACATAATAAACAAAATATAAATAAAATATTTAGATTTTTAAGAAAAAATTATTTTTAAAACGATTTTCCGTGGTTCGGTAGGTGAACGTTGCCATTGTGATTTTATGACGTTATGATAAAATGATGGTTTGTAGGAGTACGTCATAAGAAATAACATATATAAATGAAAAAGTAAATTCGTACGCCCTCAAATTTTTATACACAAAATAATGCTATCTTCAGAATTATTTTTCTTTATTGTTTAATGAATCCATTGTACCTACATTTGTAATACACCAAATATATAGCAAAATTTGGTACATTTTCATATTTTGAGATGAATCCCACTAAAATCCAGACGGTAGAATTTAGTATTTTTTACATATAAAATAAAAAATTATAACCTCATATCACAATTTGAGAAAATTCGTTACTGTCGTATTTTTTTTTAATCTGCTTCAAAGTGCGGAAAACGACAATTTCCTATATTTTCTCTATAGTAAATCTATCTGTATTTTGAGATGGCCCCTAAAAATAACCAGATGGTAGATTTTCTTGAAACTTCGCAGATAAACTAGAGTTGGTATACATTACATATGATTAAAAAATAAAGAGTTTTCTATTGTAGTTTTTACGCCCCCCCCCCCCCCCCAATCGGCCTTCTTAAATGATAACAGTTAAAGTGACAAAATTGTCAGTTTTAATTTTTAAAGCTATTTTTGGTATGTTATTACTCTGTATGTAATTAAAATAATTAATACACCCCATTTCCATATCACACCATGTACATGTACTCTAAACTAACATCAACCCCCCCCCCCCACCCCCCCAAAGGCCTCTCACTGATATTGGTGTTTCCCGGCCTCTCACTGATATTGGTGTTTCCCGGCCTCTCACTGATATTGGTGTTTCCCGGCCTCTCACTGATATTGGTGTTTCCCGGCCTCTCACTGATATTGGTGTTTCGTGCTTATACAGGGTGTATTGTGGAAAAGGGATGTGTTATTATTCTCTGTCTAACGATAGTACGGCTCACTTTCCGTGGTTATACAACGATAAACAAATGACCTTAACAAGTTTTCGACACTGTTTTCTGATTAGCATGTCCCGGTATTAATAGTTCACCCAATAATTATATACTTGCTGTTTCTCCTTGGCACCAACCTTCATTTTGTTGACTTGTGATCAAATTTGAGGAGGTTTGAGAAAATCCTTTGTTACGGACATGTTCTTTCTTTCAAAACTATATACTTTTAACTATATTGATGTACACTTATATAACAGCGTACGTAGCGCAATATGTTATAAAAACTGTTGATATGCTGGTCATCAGGTCAAGGTTGAAGGTAAAGGTTAAATGAACATTTTTTACTTAAAATTTTTGGACGCATAATTAACTGTCAAAAATAATTATATTTGAAAATAATGCGCTGTCATATATTGTATGAGATAAAGAAAAGAAGAAAGATAATCATTTTTGAATATAATGTATTTTGATCCCCATTGATGTCTCTGGGTAAATCCAGCTAATTCCACTGATTGATTAAAAGGTCTATATGATCTACGCATGTTAAATCGGAGCTCTATAAAAATGGCACAAAATAACGTCGCAATAACATTTTCTGCATGATCTCATATCTACGCCATGCACAACCATCTATGAACAACCATTTAAAAAAAAAACAGGCCCCGCCGTCACCAACTTTCCTGAAGTCAATACTCAGCTGCCTTAAGTCTGACTTTTTACCACAAAGTCATGCACTTTTCTTTGAAGGATTTGAGTTGTGGAATGAGTTGAGTGATTTGAAAATTTTGGTGACAGTGGAGCCAGAAATAATTCTTAATTTTACCCCCTTTTTATTCATTGCCAGGTAATATATGTCGGTGGTTGTTATTCATTATACTAGTATATATCAATTTGTCCATTTGAAAGGTAAACTGAACAATATCACAATATTACTTTACAGAAATGACAATGTTTAAAAAGCTGGTATGTTCCCATGATCAACGGCGGTGTTCTCTGGATAAAGTAATCTAAAAATGGTCCCCTCTCTCTCTTAAAATAGCACTAAGACCTGAAAGTGGATTACTTTAATTGGTTTACGAGGTTCCCGCTTGCATCAGCTGCAGCCGAAAATGTGCGATATCCTCTAAAAATACGCGAATTTAATGAAACCATAAATCAAAAAAGAAAAAAAAAATATTATAATTGCTTTAATAGGAATATACTAGTATATATAAAACTTACTGATTTCACAAACATGTTAACTTTTTTATATCACGTTAAAATTGTATCTTATCCGGATGTCTTGTTATTTAAGGAATAATGAATCATTCTTAGAGTATTTATGAGGTGATCAAATACGGGCTTTATGATAGATTTGATCACATATACACGACTGTATTTAATCATCTCATAACATTAAAAAAAATTTTCCATATTACTTATATAATATTCAGCAATTGTACGATTAAATATTGAAATAGCCATTAATGACACGTACTGGGCTATACATTACATTATCGATTTGTAGTGTTATCATAGACAAAGACACCGGAAGAAAAAATGTAATATTAAAAAAATAATTATAATAGACACATAGAAAAGAGAGAACATATTACTAGAGTATGTATATTGTGAATACTTACCAGAAGTTATATAAAATAGAGATAGATTTTGTATACAAATATATATAGTTACATTCTTGTTTGAAACTTTGAATTCTGCTTTTGATTTTACATATTATAACAAAAAAAACGTTGACTACAAAATTTTCTGTTTACTTATAAATACTAATGTTTCCCTCTCCATGATTGTATGTCTCTGGACTTTGGTCACATTAAACCACAAATACACAGTTTTTTAGTGTCCTTGATTCTAATTTTATAAATATTTAGATAATGGGACAATAGTTACATACTCTGTCTGTCTGTCTGTCTGTCTGTCTGTCTCCCTCTGTCTGTCTGTCTGTTCTCTCTCTCCCTGTCTGTTTCTCTCCCTGTCTGTCTGTCTCTCTCTCTCTCTCTCTCTCTCTCTCTCTCTCTCTCTCTCTCTCTCTCTCTCTCTCTCTCTCTCTCTCTCTCTCTCTCTGACATCACACAGTGTATTGTTCCGTATGACAGACTAAGTGTCTGGTAACACGTTACCTATCGGTATGTGCTTAGCAAGGTTCAGTTTACAAAATCGACACATGTCGCGTTAAAATGAATTAATCATTAAAAAAATATCGAACAGAAGGCTATACAGTAATTACCAGCAAGTATAGCGGGGATCATATATCGGTCCTTCTTATGAAGCTGCGTATTCTACATACAAGATCAAAATCACTATTAAAGCTCAAAATCACTCAAATATTGTAGGGCAAAAATCCTGACCAATTGACACTCAATTTTGTCAAAACAAAAACACCTTATAGTTAAAGAAGAAGGTCCAATAGATTTGTATATTAACTGTATTCCATAAAGATAAAAAGGTTCAGTGAAATAAATTGTCCAAAGACTACAATGTGTGACATATTAGAGAACTGTGTGGTCGTGGCCATATTTAGACTTTATTGATCTCCTTGAAAAGAAGAGCTTTCAATTGTATAAAGAAAATGAATCAGTAGATGTTGGGAATTCAAACTTTAAAGCTAAACTATCTAAATGTTTTTTTTTACTGAATAGTGGTTTATGGCATAAGCATTTTAACGCTAAAATTTTAAGGTAAACCCGGTGGGTAATTCACTAATCGTTAATATCAGTCCGTCTACCTTGCATAAGAAACAAACTACTAGTATCTACAGAAAACCTACATGTAATTGCCCGGACTTTACACTGCGTACTTTGTGTACTAACTTTATCCTCTGCTGTTGGGTGAGCCATTTGTCTGAAGAACGAATAATCCCGATATTAAATACTTGATCCATGGGAAGATTCAAAGACTTTCCCGCGGCACAAGTACTTAAGAATGGGTTAAAATCTCGTGTTGGTGTCATGAGATGCCGAGAATATATAGAACATCAAAAGAGAGACATATAGAGAAGATGCAAGATAAACTCAAAATAAAATAAAATAGAAAACATTGTGAAATAATTCTTTAAAGGCTGGCAAATTAAGCCGTTAAAATATTGTAAATTTTAAAAAATTGTAATCAGACATACCGTTAAAACAATGGTTATATAAAGAGGTAAAATCCAGAGCACCTGCACTTCACAAATCAGGAGAAAACGAGAGATCGGTCATTTTTATAGCGCGTCCAAAGTAAAGTGAAAATGTTTGCACATGTTGCAGAACTAATAGAGGATCGTGGTATGGAGTTACCTCCAATCTGTTACACCGAAATCAATTGTGTCATGTTTTATAATGTCCCGTAAAAGTAAACAATACCTGTTTAACGGGAGACTGGTGTATAATTTACAGGGGTGGTTTACACCTCTACCAAACCCTTGTAGTATTCTATATGGCTATTGCGTGTTGATTGGAAAGAAATAGAGAGGTGGATCCAACGCCTGCTTGGAAGGTGGGGGTTGAAGGTGGAACAATATTGGATTGTAAAATTATTCGAACTCTTTTGACCTAGTTATTTGGCATATTGATAATATTTTTTTGGGGTGGGGTGAGGTGGGGGATGGGGTGTTTAATTTTGTTTTATCATGATCAATTGTTTCAATGTCTTCTTTTTCAAAATTATACAAGGAAAATCAATATTTCATTTTGAACACATAATACAAAGTAGCTATCGGTTGGCAGTATTCAATATGCTGTTTTGTTTTAAAGAAAATTTCGACTCCTTTATTGTTAGAGATTTTATTTCATTCAATGTTAGTAAACTTTTCACAAAACTCTTTTTTATAATTTTTTATACCGACTATTTGGCACCCTTGATTGTATAACATTTCTTCGTCCCTTTGTGTTTTCATATGTTATCAAAAACATTTTAAATATAAGGTCCAGGCGGTTACAGAAAAGTAAAGAAATAGGGGTGGGATGGGGGTGGGGGGGGGGGTGGATAACATGTAATTAACAACTCAGGAAAAAATATATTCACTAGTAAATGTGTTCAAATATTGTAAATCAGATATGTCATTTATCAATGTCCAGAAGTTAACATAATATAAATTTGAAATCATGCACGTATAAAGTTACAATTATACCAAGTGACTTATATAGGTCCAAGGGGCCGGGCACAAATTATTAATTCTCATATTTTGTATTACAAATGTATATGCACAATGTCACTAATATAAACAATTACAAACTGTAATTGAGAAACAAATTTTCATTTCACATCACTCAAGTACAGTGTAACAGTAATAAAGTACTGATCTGTAAAGAGAAATATATACTAATATATGTACAATTAAGTAAAACACAAGCAAAGAACTAATGCCAGGTCACACAATCATTCCTATACAAATATCTGTAAATACAAATTGTTAAGATAAGTAATCATAGTAGCCACATCAGTATCTGTCAAAATAAGTAAATATCTGGTCAAAACTTTCGGAAATGGATATGATGTCATAAAAGTGAAACAACGAAACTATTTATAGATTAAATACAATGTATTGATACCTTTCACGTACAGTCTATGTTTAAAAAACATATTTTGCAAATAACCTGTGCATATATTTGTTCTCTCCAGCTGCTGCATATGCATGCAGGCGTGGTGTCTTGTATTGCATAACATATCAATATTTGTGTGTAAACTGTTCTTTTAAAGACTTTCTTTTTTAATTATGTATACTTTAATAACTTTTGAGTAATAATTGAAGTAAAACTTATTAATTTGATAAAAAGGTTCCCTGTTGTAGAAAGGATAAAGATGAGGAAGCGGCAGGTATATTTAGACTGTTTAGAACTCACCTGTCGTAACACGTCACATTGACACGTGGACTACAGGTATATGAATACAAGTATGATCCGTCAATAAATTGACGGCGCCCTCACGCCGATACAGGTATGATACAGGTATGATATGTCAATGGTGGCTGACGATCTTTATCTGACACCTCTCAGCTAACACTGAAATATTCATCAGTCGAACACCGGCTGTTCTAAATCAGAGGCAGGCAGAATTCTTTCAGAATTTGCATTCAAAATACCCCTCCTTTAGATCCATGCACAACAATGACCTTTCCCAAACATTATTTCTTCTGCATGCTGTTAAAATCAATTTAAAACTTTAAACAGGGACGTATATATATACGTCCCCACTTTACAATAAAAAAAAATATATAAAGATCTTGGTCATTATGAAGACAAGCGCAATTAGGCAGAAATGTCACTTGTTTAGCAGGGGTAATTTTTGAACGAAGAAGTTGATTCTAATTAACAAAAAAGTGATCTGTGATTTTACGAATTGAATGGTCCGTACAATTGTTGGAACGGATTTGGAAAGGGGGGATTTTGCAGGTTTAAAAAGATGCCTTCTTTGAATATATTTATACTATTTTTTCACATAAGAAACTGTAATTACAATTTTTAGAAGACAAGCCATCATAACGTACTTTGATTTTGCAAATCAAGTTAAAAAAAGAAACGTATCTTTTTATCTTTTACACACTTTTCCCCGATAGAATGGTGTAAATTATTCAATTTAGGAAAATTCACTATTTTAAAAGTAGACTGTGTGAATTTGTTTTCTAAGAAAATAGTTACTTCTGATATTTTTTTTTATCTTCCTATTTTCCTTTCAGAAATAAAAAAAAATATGGTAAGTTTACGAAAAATGTTATCATCCCTCTCCTTTTAACTCGCCACTGAATCGTTTATTAAGTTTGTAGTGAAATACCCTCATTACACAAAGAAAAACAATAAGGGATATTTCTATGATATTAGCTAATCTGCATCCTTATTTAAAGCCATTATGCTGCACTTTGCTGCAACATCTGTTATATAACAGGAAATAGGAAGAAGTTATCTGTAAGAGGGCGACATCTGGTGGTATTGGGACCTACACAAATAGTTTACAAGTTCCTGTAACTAAGAGAACCAAACAGGTCTTGTGTTATTTAACCGACTTCAACACACAATTATTGTTTTGTTAAGGCTAATCGCCAAATTCTAAGGCCTTTTCGATAGGAGACGTGTTCGGACGGCAGGGTTGCGATTGCTATATTAGGACATGTTGGATGATTATCGCCCTTTACTGTTTGTTGTTTCGGAACCAGCTGTACATGTGTCCCACTGACCACATCACACAGAGAGCATCATATTGTAACAAACACATCACACAGAGAGCATCATATTGTAACAAACACATCACACAGAGAGCATCATATTGTAACAAACACATCACACAGAGAGCATCATATTGTAACAAACACATCACACAGAGAGCATCATATTGTAACAAACACTTCACACAGAGAGCATCATATTGTAACAAACACATCACACAGAGAGCATCATAGTGTAACACACACATCACACAGAGAGCATCATATTGTAACAAACACATCACACAGAGAGCATCATATTGTAACAAACACATCACACAGAGAGCATCATATTGTAACACACACATCACACAGAGAGCATCATATTGTAACACACACATCACACAGAGAGCATCATATTGTAACAAACACATCACACAGAGAGCATCATATTGTAACAAACACATCACACAGAGAGCATCATATTGTAACAAACACACATCACACAGAGAGCATCATATTGTAACACACACATCACACAGAGAGCATCATATTGTAACACAAACATCACACAGAGAGCATCGTATTGTAACAAACACATCACACAGAGAGCATCATATTGTAACAAACACATCACACAGAGAGCATCATATTGTAACACACACATCACACAGAGAGCATCGTATTGTAACACACACATCACACAGAGAGCATCATATTGTAACAAACACATCACACAGAGAGCATCATATTGTAACAAACACACATCACACAGAGAGCATCATATTGTAACAAACACACATCACACAGAGAGCATCATATTGTAACAAACACATCACACAGAGAGCATCATATTGTAACAAACACATCACACAGAGAGCATCATATTGTAATAACAAACACATCACACAGAGAGCATCATATTGTAACAAACACACATCACACAGAGAGCATCATATTGTAACAAACACATCACACAGAGAGCATCATATTGTAACAAACACACATCACACAGAGAGCATCGTATTGTAACAAACACATCACACAGAGAGCATCATATTGTAACAAACACATCACACAGAGAGCATCATATTGTAACACACACATCACACAGAGAGCATCGTATTGTAACACACACATCACACAGAGAGCATCATATTGTAACAAACACATCACACAGAGAGCATCATATTGTAACAAACACATCACACAGAGAGCATCATATTGTAACAAACACATCACACAGAGAGCATCATATTGTAACAAACACACATCACACAGAGAGCATCATATTGTAACAGACACATCACACAGAGAGCATCATATTGTAACAAACACATCACACAGAGAGCATCATATTGTAACAAACACATCACACAGAGAGCATCATATTGTAACAAACACATCACACAGAGAGCATCATATTGTAACAAACACATCACACAGAGAGCATCATATTGTAACAAACACATCACACAGAGAGCATCATATTGTAACAAACACACATCACACAGAGAGCATCATATTGTAACACACACATCACACAGAGAGCATCATATTGTAACACAAACATCACGCAGAGAGCATCGTATTGTAACAAACACATCACACAGAGAGCATCATATTGTAACAAACACATCACACAGAGAGCATCATATTGTAACACACACATCACACAGAGAGCATCGTATTGTAACACACACATCACACAGAGAGCATCATATTGTAACAAACACATCACACAGAGAGCATCATATTGTAACAAACACATCACACACAGAGCATCATATTGTAACAAACACATCACACAGAGAGCATCATATTGTAACAAACACACATCACACAGAGAGCATCATATTGTAACAAACACATCACACAGAGAACATCATATTGTAACAAACACATCACACAGAGAGAATCATATTGTAACAAACACATCACACAGAGAGCATCATATTGTAACAAACACACATCACACAGAGAGAATCATATTGTAACAAACACACATCACACAGAGAGAATCATATTGTAACAAACACACATCACACAGAGAGCATCATATTGTAACAAACACACATCACACAGAGAGCATCATATTGTAACAAACACACATCACACAGAGAGCATCATATTGTAACGAACACATCACACAAAGAGCATCATATTGTAACAAACACACATCACACAGAGAGCATCATATTGTAACAAACACATCACACAGAGAGCATCATATTGTAACACACACATCACACAGAGAGCATCGTATTGTAACACACACATCACACAGAGAGCATCATATTGTAACAAACACATCACACAGAGAGCATCATATTGTAACAAACACATCACACAGAGAGCATCATATTGTAACAAACACACATCACACAGAGAGCATCATATTGTAACAGACACATCACACAGAGAGCATCATATTGTAACAAACACATCACACAGAGAGCATCATATTGTAACAAACACATCACACAGAGAGCATCATATTGTAACAAACACACATCACACAGAGAGCATCATATTGTAACAAACACATCACACAGAGAGCATCATATTGTAACAAACACATCACACAGAGAGCAACATATTGTAACAAACACATCACACAGAGAGAATCATATTGTAACAAACACACATCACACAGAGAGCATCATATTGTAACAAACACACATCACACAGAGAGCATCATATTGTAACAAACACATCACACAGAGAGCATCATATTGTAACAAACACACATCACACAGAGAGCATCATATTGTAACAAACACATCACACAGAGAGCATCGTATTGTAACACACACATCACACAGAGAGCATCATATTGTAACAAACACATCACACAGAGAGCATCGTATTGTAACAAACACATCACACAGAGAGCATCATATTGTAACAAACACATCACACAGAGAGCATCATATTGTAACAAACACATCACACAGAGAGCATCATATTGTAACAAACACATCACACAGAGAGCATCATATTGTAACAAACACATCACACAGAGAGCATCATATTGTAACACACACATCACACAGAGAGCATCATATTGTAACAAACACATCACACAGAGAGCATCGTATTGTAACAAACACATCACACAGAGAGCATCATATTGTAACAAACACATCACACAGAGAGCATCATATTGTAACAAACACATCACACAGAGAGCATCATATTGTAACAAACACATCACACAGAGAGCATCATATTGTAACAAACACATCACACAGAGAGCATCATATTGTAACAAACACATCACACAGAGAGCATCATATTGTAACAAACACATCACACAGAGAGCATCATATTGTAACAAACACACATCACACAGAGAGCATCATATTGTAACAAACACATCACACAGAGAGCATCATATTGTAACAAACACACATCACACAGAGAGCATCATATTGTAACAAACACATCACACAGAGAGCATCATATTGTAACAAACACACATCACACAGAGAGCATCATATTGTAACAAACACATCACACAGAGAGCATCATATTGTAACAAACACACATCACACAGAGAGCATCATATTGTAACAAACACATCACACAGAGAGCATCATATTGTAACAAACACATCACACAGAGAGCATCGTATTGTAACAAACACATCACACAGAGAGCATCATATTGTAACAAATACTGGTCCACAATCCTTCATGGTTATCAAAATGACGTACACGTTTTGTTTATTTCAAGAGCGGACTGACTTGTTTAACAACATCCCACAACTGTTAATTCAAAATGTTCATTATGAACATTGTCTATAAAAACGAGGTATATAAAATATCTGGAGCATTATCCATAACCTTAAACAATGACATTTTAGGAAGAAAAAAATAAATCAATATATACCTCACATTTTGGATGAATAATGGATTGTTTTCATTGTAGAATTAAAAGCAAAACACCGTTGTATATTTCTTTAAAAATGTAAATAAACATTGAAAACAAAAACAAAAGATTGTTCACTTAATTTTTTTCTGAATAAAAATTTAAGCTTGTCGTGAAAATGCATGTTCATATAAGAAAATAAGCATAAATCATTCTGATAATATGAAAATTGTCCATCATTTTTCGTCTTTTCATTAACGTTCGCTAGCTTCGTTCAATTAGTTCATTCTTTCACATGTATCTAAAATCGGACCTTAATTTGGATAGCGAAGATGACAAGTGTACAGGCGTCAGAAATCGTTTGACATGTCTCTCGATATTATTATTGATGGTGCCATTTGTGTGCAGAAAGTTAGCGCAAATAAATTATGTGAATTATTGAGTTGTAAATTCACAAAATGTAAGTTTTATATTAATAAATATTACAGCAACCAGTAGGTTCAAATTTCAAATCTTGCAAACGTACTCATAAATTACTAAACAACCTCATAAATAGTGATAATAGGAAGAGAACTAAAAATCAAATAGTTTGCTATCACAAATCCTAACGGTTTTCTTTTTCAAACAGAATTATTTTTTGGTTGAACGAGAGCTGTAACAATTTTCTACTCATTCGTCGCATTTGGAAAGCTGTAGCTAAATTCAGGTTGTTGACGGACCGTGGTCCTAGAAAAGCTAACGATACGTTAGAGTAAAAACATTCACTTAATGTTAAGCTAAATCCTGAGCTTATTCTCTCTCTCTCTCTCTCTCTCTCTCTCTCTCTCTCTCTCTCTCTGTTTTTATCTTCGTCACAAATCGTAAAAAGGTTTCTGCTTGTTATATTCGTAAATGCACCATATATACTACATGTGCGAATCTGGGCGGCGGGGGGGGGGGGGGGGGGTTCGGGGGATTCAAATTTCTTAAATTTACATAGTAAAATTATCGAAATTATGCTTCGGACCACCCTCTCCCCGCCAAAAATGAATATCCCTCGGACCCTCCCCCCAAGGAAATTTGTTCTGGATCCGCGCATTTACTAGTTTTCAGGATCTGCAACGTAAGGCAGATAACTCCCATTGACGGTAAAAGTAACAGTTGGGGCCCAGGTTGTCCTCATTAGCAGAAGGTAGCTAAAATATAAATGAAGAGGCTTTGAATGTCTTCACTTATTTTGAACTATATAAATCTCCTTAAAAATAATAAGCTCTGTATAAGGACACAGGAAAAACCTCAAATTTTAAAGTTAAAATAATTGGAAGTTTTCTTAACTAGGTAATGGAAACAATCTTCAAATTCGTGCTTATTTGTTTTTGTAAAATGTCCTGTTTCCATTCATTTTCTTCTTATATAAGGAGTGCATGATCGAGTCTAATAAAGCCCTTTGTGCTTTATGATAGATTTGATCACGCCCGACCGTATTTGATCACCTCATAATTTTAAAAGAATGATTTCATACTATATACATGTACTTATGTTCACAAAGTTTTCAGCAATTGTACGATTAAACAAGAAGATAGTAGTTGATGACATGTACTGGACTATACATTACAAAATCGATTCGCAGTTTATTCTCAAAGACCCTGGAAAATGTAAATATATAGAAAGTAGTCATGTTGTATATTTTATTTGATAAAATGAAATATATCAGAAAGGATAATACCTATGCTCTCTTTCTTAAATAATATAAGAATGAAAGTGATTGAGGTCGTGATGCGTGGTAAAAAAGTCAATAAATTAGGCGACAAAGGAACACTGAATTTCAAATGACAACATTACACAATAAAGTATGAGTTGATGTTGACTTGAACAGTACTTGTAGAGAAGCGATTAAAAAATCTTTAACTGGATGTTCCTGTCCATGGAAAAATCAGGCAGGAATGGGCTCCATGAGATCACAAAAGAATTAGATTAGAAGATAGAGTTCATACATTAATTGCTCTTTAATAGCTTATATTTGAATATCATTTCATTAGAATATTAACCAAATAACTCGCTACAACACAGAAAGAAGATGGGGGATAAGATAGCACAAATGCCCATTTGGTTTAGTCGTAAAATACAATTTTACAAAATGTAATATTTTCAATTAAATATATTTGATATGTTATAAAACAAGTTTACAAAATGACAATTTTTAACTATTATATTCAGTTTAAAAACGATAAAATGTATCAATCTGAAGTAGATAAAAGAGCACTGTTGTTTTTTGATATATTTAATGAATTCAGTTATTCATTTGCCCCTTCTTTGGTTGTATTTAAAATATTTTAAAAATTTTATGAAGAAAGTTTTCTTAAATATTAATATTTAAAATGCTGCATTTCAGGCAATAAACAAACAAATAACAACGAGCGTCGAAACAAAGTGCAACTTTCAATCATGTCCGTGAAAGAAAATGATGGATGTAATTTAACTCAGCTATTCAAACAATCGGGAGACTGGTAGATACTCCAGATAATGATTTTATATAATAACCGTTAATTTTTGTCTTTCTGATACAAAAAAAAAAAAAAATAACTTATAAAACCATTCAAGCAAATAAGCAGTTAATAAAGATCCAACTTGTTAGAGGGCACTTTTTTAGAATCATGATTTATTTGATTTTACACTTAAAAAAAAACCAAGAGAAAAGAGAAGGCAGTTTGCTTACAACGACAAACATATTTGATTAAAGGAAATTAGCTAATAATGAAGTATCCCGTAGCTCAGTTGGTAGAGCGGAGGACTGTAGTGGTAGTTAACTGTCATCCTTAGGTCGGTGGTTCAAATCCGCCTCGCGGGATTATGTTTTGAAAGGACGCCTCAATATTTCCAAAGAAGAATATCGAAACGACATTTCATTTTATTAAGAGGATTTTATCGACGGCAACGCGTAACTTGCTCCATAGCCGAGTGGATAAAGTGTCGGTCTTGTGATCCGTACATTCCGAGTTCGAATCCCGCAGGGGCTTTTGTTGTTACATGTACTTACTGAATTGAATTTTTCAGATATTCATCCTTTATCCCCAAACTGCAAATTTTTCGCTTAATTGACATACAGTTTTTTTTTTTGTCATTTTATCTTTCATAATCAAATAATTTACAGTTAATTTGAGTGACTTTTTCCAGGTGTGTTATTCCGCCTTAAAAACGGTCGGGTGGTCATGGTAAATTTTAAAGTAAAAATACTAGTATTCCAGCCTTCTTAAAATACAGCTTCAACTTTAATCCTGTGTAAAATCTGAGAACAAATTCAAATTGGAATGCTGAAAAACTTGGTCTTTCTTTATTTTCATGGCTAGAGAATCGTTTTCCTTTCATAGATTGAAAATGATATTAATTTGTTTAGGTAGTAGTGACGAGTAATGTAATTCGCCTCAGTAAGAACGTTTTAAAGGACAAATATATTGATACAACATTTGGTTTTTTTTATGTTTAATTAATATTTTGTTTTAAATATTACATTTTTATTACAACTACATTCTAGGAAACAACAATTCTTATCGATTGTCAATTCAACTTTTTAAAAATTCAACTCATTGTAAATTAGTGAAATACAAGGAGTCCAAGAATATCTGGTAACATTTAATGTTCGAATAAACTACAATATTTGACCAAAACTTGTTCACTGTGATTAAAATATGAAGTAAAATATTTCAATTTTTCCCCACATGAAAGGTTGAGGGAAAACGTTCTTTTCTTTTGATTATGATGTTAAAAATATCATTTTTTGTTAAATAATTTTTTTTTCAAAATGAAGCTGAGAAGAGAACAGGCATCTTCCATTATAAAACTGTATCTTTAAACACGGCCTCCATGTATAGTTATAAGGAATATGCAAAGAGCATACCCTGGAAAAAAAAACCCAAAACCAACTCAACAAGCAACAGATTCTTCGAATATTGAGAAGATTTGAAAAAAAAACCCAACAGAATACTTCCACTAGGTGTTTTAAGGAACTTTACCCGTTGACTTGATTTTGTCATTAATAAAAAAGAGGTCATTTGGAGCCCTCTCTTTAAAAAAAATTTTTTTTATAAGCAATGCTCAATTTGTCAAAAACTTATGAATGTTTGTTAAATTTGTTGAGTAAAAATCTACATTTTATACCTTTATGAAAATGTATTTTATTTTTTGTTATATAAATTTAATGAAACGTTCTTCAAAGTGCAAATGGTATCAGATATTCTGGGACACCCTGCATTACATGTATATGAAATGATGCACGTTCTAGAAACGTCCCAACATGGGGGTAGGGGTGGTGGTCATGCACTAAACTTTTAGAAATAATAACTTTCTAATACCCCCCCCCCCAAAAAAAAAAAGAAAAGAAAAGAAAAAGAAACCTACAGGCCAATTAACCCCTCTGCTTTTTGTCTCACCCCCTAAACTTTTTGTCTCGCCCCTCCCCTTTTTATCTCGTCCATTCACTTTTTGTCTCACCCCTCCACTTTTTATTTCGCCCATCCATTTTTTTATCTCGCCCCTCCACGTTTTATCTCGCCCCTCCACTTTTTATCTCTCCCTCCACTTTTTATCTCGCCCCTCCACTTTTTATCTCTCCCTCCACTTTTTATCTCGCCCCTCCACTTTTTGTCTCGCCCCTCCACCTTTTATCTCGCCCCTCCACTTTTATCTCGCCCCTCCATTTTTTCTCCAAGTTTTTTCTTGCAAAATAGGTTTTGCTCCGTCTTAAAGTCGCCCAGATACAATCAGTTTTAAGTACTTTCAGTACTTTGATAAAGTATGCCCTAACGGAACTTTATCATTTTAAAATCTGTTACAATAAATTATGAAGAATTAGCAGGGTTTATTAACAAAATTATCCAGTGATTGTGGACAGATGTGGGTTTATGGCTACATGTAGATATTGAAGGCTAGCCATTACGCTTGAGGACAACTCGTCAGGGTTCCGTGAGATACAGACGTACCATAGTTAAGTGTAACATGTTGTTCAATGGAAGGATGAAGCATAATGTTCACGGACGGCCTATTCCAAGCTGTGAGTCCTATCGTGATCAATAAAGAGCTGTTTTACCTAAATATACAATAAAATGGCTGGTTTTGTACCAGTATTTATAGCTAAACTGACTTTTTAAAATCAGATTAGAACTTTAGCCGATAAAGGACGAATAACAAGAAACGAAATCAAGATATGGCCAATAAATTTATTGTCGATACAGCCTCCACAAATCGTTTGAGTCAATTGCTTCTTCTTCTTTCGATTAATTGATCCTCATCTGGTATCATGGTTGCATCAGTACTGTCGCCTATGCCGTTACCGTTAACCGAGGCCAAACCCCGAGTAAAGTAGAGATGCGCCGGTAGACTCATGTATAGCTTGTACCTGCGGCACCACTACTTAACACGGGGGCGGCTAGCCAACAGGAGAAGGTGCAGATCAAGATATAAGATATAACAAAGTGGTTGATAATTGTCACAAAATCCAATGAAATGAAAAAATGTGGAAAAAGGCAGAGGCCTTCCGAAGATGAACAGTCCGATATCTTGTGCTCTGTCGTGCATATTCCTCCATTTTAATGATCGATACAACGAGCATTCATAAGACGTTATGCCCATTATAACGGTCACAAAAAAGGAAGGATTATCGAGGTCACAAATGGAAGGATTATCGAGCTCACAAAAAAGGAAGGATTATCAAGGTCATAAAAAAGGAAGGAATATCGAGGTCACAAAAAAGGAAGTATCATCGAGGTCATAGAGAGATCGAGGGCATAGAGAGGAAAAAAGAATTATAGACTTAAAAGCAAAAAAAAATATTTGAGGTCAAAGAAGAACTCCCGTTCGAACGTCTCAATCTATGAAATTATTACCGGTGTGTTCGAATGGAACAGAGATGGATAATTATGAATGTTTCGAAGATTGTAGATTAAAGATCGTCAAGATTTTAAACTAAAGTTCGTGCATTTATACTGATTGAAAAAAAAAAATCAAAAAACCCTGACAAACAGTTACCGAGAAAAGGAAAAGGTGACAAACATTTCGCATTAAACATACCGCTATATAAAAGTAAAGTTAAGCGTAAGTCGAATCAAAAAGTGAAACACGTTTACTCAAGTATCAAGCAATGAATTCCATACCCAGGTAATAAAACAATCCCCATATTTGTTGAAGAGTAGTCCGGCAGCCTCCTTGGTGTCGCAGCCTAAAAATACAACACCGCCATAAACCGACGGCTCCAGCCTTCTCTGCTCCATTGCTGAGTCAGGGCTTGAAAAATTACAGCATCATACAGCAGCAGCTAATCCGGCTCTCACTACAGAGACTGGGGCCGAGGGGAGTGAATAATTGGTTAAGTGCCCTGAGGGGACTGACTGATCTACACACGTGAAAGGTGGGCAAGGCTGCAACAGAGAGCGCACCTGTTGCAGGTAACAGGTGCGTGTTCAATAAATGTAATGCCGACTCGTGCTGTGTTTACATGGTTATTTAAATATTTTGCCGGATCAAGTGTATGACACGTGGTCAAGTGTGCAGCGATATAATTGAGAATAATACGATTAAAGAAAATCATTAAACAATTGCTATACCTGTTAAATGATGAAATTATAACATTCCGCATGTATAACAATAAAGATACTAATCTATATTTTTTATTATAGGATTTCGCTCACTAGAACCTATCTTGTTACTTATTATTGTTTGCCGAATTTTATTTCGTTAACATCTTGAACGGAAATGATCTATAATTCTAATTATTGACTTTTGTTTAAAAGCATTCAATTATTTCCTACCTAAAAGACCTATATGGTTGTTTGCTTGGGGTTTTTTCTTTTTTGTTTGTGATAAATGCAAATGTAATCGTAAGCTTTTATAATTTATTAGATATATATTAATGATTTTAAAAAACTTTTTAATTAAACTTATAAATGAATTTTCGTATTATAATGCAACATTTAATCACTATTCCCCTTTTGCATCAAACATCTATTAAGTTACTTACTGGTCACAATATTGAATTGTAATCCCTGGTCCTTGTAATTATCCTGGTCCTGTCGCTTAGTTAAAGAAAGAAAGAGATCGAGAAAGAAAGAGAGAGACATACACACACACACACACAGAGAGAGAGAGAGAGAGAGAGAGAGAGAGAGAGAGAGAACGATAGAGAGAGACATACAAATATAGGGAAGATAAAAAAAAAGAGAGAGAGCGAGAGAGAGAGGGAGAACGAAAAAGAGAGACATACACACATAGAGAAGAGAGAAATACAAAAAGAGAGAGAACGATCATGGAGGGAGAGAGACGGAGATACCAAGAGTAAAAACGAGAGAGAGAGAGAGAGAGAGAGAGAGAGAGAGAGAGAGAGAGAGAGAGAGAGAGAGAGAGAGAGAGAGAGAGACGTGGCACTTTCTTCCTCACCCTACAGGACATGGATGCTGTTCCCGCCGGATTACAGACGACGTACACAGAACGACAGGTGGATCTGCATGCTGCATTTAACGTTACGCTTCATTTATTTTCTGACTTTTTAATTTAATATTACAATATAAATGTAGTATTTAACAATCAATTGATCAAGTAGAGATTATACGTTCTGTAAAGTAGATAAAGTTGAAAAATCCATTAAACTTAAAAGTTCATACTACTGAGAATCTTTATCAGTCAATAAATTTAAGTGAAATTTTAAATTTTTATACGTTTTAAATTCCTATTTCCGTTCTTTGTTCACCAAAGAAAAAACTAATCACGTTCTGTGAATAAAAAGGTACAGTGGTATCGTTTATCAAGTCAGTATAGCCTCTCTCTCTCTCTCTCTCTCTCTCTCTCTCTCTCTCTCTCCTTCCTTTAGTTACCATCAGTAACAGTCTAATTGTAATGCATAATATACGTTTGTATTGCAATGCAGTGGCGGTGGTAATTCTATTTGTTTCATCTGCCAGTAAAGACTATTGATCTCACATTTACCGTGTATTAATAAATACAGCAATCGTTGTCAACATAATCAAATTGTCCAAGTGTATATTTGTTGAACTTAAAAATCGATCTAACGTCTCAAGATGTAAACTATATATCCTGTTTGTCAAATAAGGCCTTTACTTTGTTCAATTTGATATTTTCATCTAGTATACTCACTTCATTTTATGGGATTTCAAGTTTTTCTAATGATACAGTACTCATTGTATTTATCAAAATAGTGACAAATTGACTTAGAGTAATACGGATACAACACCAGCAGCATTCGACAACATGTGTCTTCGACCGAAGAGGTTTTATACTGTTAAAAATTTACGGTGTTTTGTCTGTGATAACACTACGTATCGATTTTGTACTATACAATCCAATAAATTCAAATGACGTATAATTGGGGCGCAAGCGGGGTTAACTTATTTATATTCAAATATCTCATCGTACAATTGCTGGAAGTTATATAAATATAAGTAATAAGGAATCATTCTTTGAATATCATGAGGTGATAATTTTGGTCGGGGCGTGAGGATTTGATCACGCTCCGACCGAAATGTTCACCTCATAATACTCGAAGAATGAATCCTTATTCCTTAATTAATTGGATGACTTCTAAAGCACCTGGATAGAGTCACATTAGGCTGTTACCTATAGTGGATGGACTCGACAGACAAAAGTCTACTGCATCAAAGTTCATGCAAGAAATTAAACGCCAAGTAATAATCGAGTAAAACGGTGTCCTTAAGAGTTTCCATTTCTTCAGCAAATTTGTAATTTATACAGTTATGAAATATAAATATTTTTACCGTCGTTTTCTTTTTTGGGTGGTCATAACATCACGATTGGGATCAGCTTACTGGTAACTATTGCCTACGTAATTCCAACTCTCTAATCAATATGCACATGTCAAACTGTATATTTCTTCTTCTATATTTTGTTTGATACATTTTCTATGCTTTTTTAACATAAGCTTTCTGTTTTAATTTTTCCCCTTTATGTAATTTTTCACCCCTCCTATTCTCTTACTTAAGAGCGGGATTTGTTTATATTATTGTACACTTTGTCACTTATTTGTAGCTACTATTGATAAACATAAAAAAATATTGTTTAAACCAAATAACTAACATCTCGATTTGATTTGATTTAATTTCTTGGTTAGTTTAATCATATTTCTAGAAAATACTTATCGTTGAGCTCTAAAATTCTCTAAAAATACTTATGTTATATGTAATGATCAACTACATGTGTAAAACTACATCTGAATGTTATAATATATACTCATCGATTACTATGTATCCATAACTTGAATTACCTATCTATTATATTTTACATTATAAACGATTTTGACGATTTCTTACTTCATTTTTAAAATACTTATAATATCGAGTATCACTTTCCTGTAAGCTACATGTCTGACGTTGATTGCGCAACAGTAATATTGTGACTCATTTATTTACATGTATGTCCAACTCATAAAATAATACAAATGTTTTATATATATAACTCCACCTAAAATTGAGTGGTTTTATTTTTGGGATCAACAACTCTGGAGACAACAGATAGATATTCAGAAGAAAAGGTTATTCAAAAATATCACAAGAGCAAATAAATTTAAACAATTGAAAAATTATGCAACAAACACAATATTTTAAAATGACGTACACATATGTCTGCTGGGTTTTTTCAGCGATTATGTTGAAACATCAATAATGATAAGTTTTGAGTAAATAAACAATACAGACATTTATAGTAAATTACTATAGCAGTAGAATTATATCAGACTCCATACTACTAATAATTTAAAATGTTTAACGAATATGGATTTCCCTGGTATCGGTCATATTCTCGAATGTTTCTTAAAATACCACAATGTAACAATTCTTGTAATACTACAATGTAACAATGCTTGTAATACTACAATGTTACTACTCTTGTAATACTACAATGTTACAATTCTTGTAATACTACAATGTAACAATGCTTGTAATACTACAATGTCACAACTCTTGTAATACTACGATGTAACAATTCTTGTAATACTACAATGTAACAATGCTTGTAATACTACAATGTAACAATGCTTGTAATACTACGATGTAACAATTCTTGTAATACTACAATGTAACAATTCTTGTAATACTACAATGTAACAATGCTTATAATATTACAATGTAACAATTCTTGTAATACTACTAACAATGTAAATAGTCTTGTAATACTGCGATGTAACAATTCTTGAAACACCGTAATGTAACAATGCCATTCGTAGGAAAAGTGAAGGAACCATATTATTCTTATCCAGGTGTGTTGTCCTAACCCCGCCGATTCTCGATCCTTCACTCAATGTAGAAAAAAGAAGGAAAATTGACATTTTTTCTCGTTCACTACACAGCATTGATTTGAATGTCATTTTTGATTACTGAAGAGGTGGAATCCAAAATGACATGATATTACAATAATAGTGAATTTTATCACCCCGAATAATTGGTAGATAAAATCATTCGACACTTTAATGGGGTTTGTGCTTCTGTCTGTTCCATGGGACACCGCATGTGATTCGAGGTCAGGGGTCACTGACATTATACCACGTGATTCAGTACTGTAGCGTACGTAATGCATGCTACTGGTACCCATCATTGTAGGCTTAATAAGGAAAATTTATCTTCATTGATAGAATCAAATGTTATCCAGTGAGCGGCATGTGACATATAATGGCCGTCACAGCTGTCGAACAATGTGTGCTTTAGACAATGTCACTGGGGGATAATTATGTGTCTCTCTTGTTAATTTCATTGCTCCAATTTGCCATCAAATGGATTCCGTGAAAATACTATTTCTTCTCTTTGTACAAAAATATAGTTAATATATGGGGTGGGTATAATGTGTGTTTGAATTTGAATTCATTCCCCCGTATGATATTAGACTAGATTCCAACACTTTTTTAAATTATAAAACTGTATTGATATGAAGTAAATGTATCTTCCGGCAGCTGACATATTGCAATATTTTTAAAAAGTGTATTAACCAAGCGATTAATAGTAGCAATTTCCTGGAAAGTCTTATTATTGACTTAAATCGTGACTCAACACGCGTGTTCCTATCGGTATGAGAAGATATTTTTTCCATCCTCAAAATAATCTGAAAGATAATCCCTTTTCTTAATGATATATGCTACTAAATCTACAGTATATCTACTTACATGTACCATAGATGTATAAAATTGACTAAAGTTCTAAAACCTGCATTTTTCTGGTATATAAGTATATATAAGTATAATTATACAAAAAACCAAAAACGTGGTCATCTTTTTGGACGGCTTACTGTGGAGATGTAGGTACATGTAATGCTCATGTACAGCCACTTGTTTCTGCGATGAAGTTTACCAGATGGTGTTATAATTATTCTATGTGTTGACACAATTATAGATCTGGTTAAGATATGTAGATCTATCTCACGTGACAACAGCAGCTTTTGACGCATGCATTGCGATACGAAAGTTTGTCCATGGTTTTATATTTATTCATCAAAACATAAAGCATATTACATGGTACTGTAAATGATGTAAATATGAACACAATATAGACAAACGCACAGACAATGACCATAAAAAGGTCCAAAGGTGCTGGAAACCTATTTTGTTATTTGATAAAACTTCACACGGACACTTACCTTATCTTGTCGCACAGATGAGACCAACGATTGGAACCCAGTAACTGTTCACCTGTAGCCTCACCAACACACCGGGGTCATTTTAACGGTCAATTCCCCGCACTACTGAGATCGGTATATTTCACAGGAATAGTTTGTTCAGCATTTGTAAATTAATCATCCTCGTTACCTCAGACTGTTACTCCCTAAAATTCACTAATCCAACACAAATAATTTCGTCTTAAAACTATAAAAACTTCTTAAATTCGCGTCAGTATATGTATAACTTTCTGTCCAAAATTTACCAGAGTTATACAATGAACTATGAAATAAATGCAAGCTTTGGAGCTGAATCAGAGGGAAAATAATTGCTACAATTATTTCAGCGTTCACAAAAAGCACGGACTGAGTGGCCTCGACATTTGGAATTTATACTACTTCTATAATAATTACGGTAACTTCATGGAGTGACTATAAAACAGGGAATAGGCTAAATTGGACAACTTCTAAATGTGACACTCCTTTTGTTTCTCTCTGCTGAGCGATGGGTTTCTGTGTGTGTGTGTGTGTGTGTGTGTGTGTGTGTGTGAGAAAGAGAGAGAGAGAGAGAGAGAGAGAGAGAGATCAGTAACACTGTTAATGACATTTGAATTATAAATGATGGGATTTCGTAGAAAAACATGGACGGATCTAGAGCGAGAATTCTATACCTTTTAAAATTCAAGAGTAAATGCGAAAATAAGAAATAAACCCCGGATACCTTGTGCGTACAATTTTTTTTCATTTAACTTTTCTTTCTTCTCATCAGAGACATAAATAACATGTTATTTATGTCTCTGTTCTCATCAAGTTTTTTTTATATTGGGGCGGGTATTATCAAAGGTGCTTTGCTCTCTCTCTCTCTCTCTCTCTCTCTCTCTCTCTCTCTCTCTCTCTCTCTCTCTCTCTCTCTCTCTGTTGATATTCTATTTTAAATTTTCGCGCTATTGTAAAACATAATCTACATCCGGGTTTTCGGCAAGGCTCCTTCTATCAAAATGGCTGCCGCTTGTGACATTTCGCAAGGTGAATATTTCTGCACATTCGATAGCTGGTTTACGTTTTGTTTTTCTTATTTAAAGATACGTAAAATTTAAACGACATAGAAGTTTTAATCATGCACATATTATCCTTAATTCTGGTAATCATCAATTTACGCATCTTTAACAAATTGTTAAGTGTATGGGAGGCCCACGCCTAACAGTTTTTGATCTAAGGGGTTCTTGGATCATACAGACGACCAAATCCATCTATTAGAAGTTGAATTGTAAACAATATGTTTTGTCCACATTCTAGATTTCGGTTTGATTGTTGATAGGACTCGAGGTGAAGAGAACATCAGTACATGTGACATATCCCAATATGTTTCATCACACGTGGAACATAGCATAATGAAGTTAATAAGTTAATTTTCAACACCGGTCAGGGCTGTTTATGGGGCACATTAACCCATGTTTAAACTAAATTAATTAATCATTTATGCACGATAGATGTTGCTGAAACACAAATATTCACTAAGTATCATCAAAAATATTCTATATTTTTGTTTATGTAAAAATATTTCTAGTGAATTTTTGAAACAAAACATAAACCAAAAAAATGATATATTTTTTTTAGAACAAGTGGCAGATGATTCAACCAGTGTTAGTGAGGTCTCTTCAGAAGTATGGACCATTCCAAATAATGAAGTCCACACACAAGACAATCAGGGCCAACCCCCCACTGAAGTTCATGTGGTGGTGTCTGTTCAGCCTGAAGAGAAGAAACCCCAGCGGACCGCATACCAAGAAAGACGGTCAGGAAGAATCCCCACCAGGAAAAGAAGTGTGCCCTTCAAGTTCAGGTACAAAAATATTTCTCTCAGACCGGGCTTAGATATAAATTGTTTGTTTCAAGTTTATAGGTATACATGCATCTTCAATATGCATGAAAAATAAAACAAGTTTCTGATTTTTGCTTCAGACTTTTGACAAAACCATTTTTTTGAAAGTTTGTTATTATTTAAATATTTTCTATAAGTAATAATATGGTGTTCTAACTTTAGAATGATTGAGATTTTACTTGCCTTTTTAAAGCTAAAGTATCGGTAGATAGATGCTCTCCTGTAGATGTATAGAGGAAACCTTTGTAATTGACAGGGATTACAGGAATCCAGACCTGGTCAATGAGGAGAATGAAGGGGAGGAGGCAGAGGAGGAGAAATTTACACCTGAGGAGGAGTTCCGAAATGTGTCTCTGGTCAAACGACCTGCCACATCCTCCACGCGGAAAAGAGGCAAGTTCATTTCTCTAGCAAAGAATTAAAGATTTTAATTAACATTATACTCTGTCCTGAGTTTTTGCTTCCACCACTTTTTGCTTGATATTTCGATAATCATAAATACCTTTGTGCTAAAACTATGTTCATCCACTAATATGAAAAATGTACAGATTATCTGTTTTGAAACGCCCCCTCTACCGCTTCAGGCTTCAATACACATCCCAAAATAGAAAGTCTACGGAGATTTAGCATTGCATCAGCCATTATTAAGCCTGGATGATAATGTTGAAAAATTGTGCGAGGTGTCCCGAGAACTTCTGAATGGAGAAAAGAATGATGTAAACATGCATGTCCCATTATAAATCTCTGTAAGAAATTTGTTTTCGTTCCTGTGAACTTTTATGAGTGAAAAATGATAATTTTTCAATGAAGATGTTTTGGATATTTTCCGTTTTATCGATTTCAACAGCATTTCTTTCACAGGTATGTGTATTTTTAGCACAGAGTTTACTCAGGTGACCTATTGCTATCTGTTTTCGTCCGTCGTCGTGCATCGTGTGTCGTGCGTTAACAATTTACATTTTTAACTTCTTCTTAAAAACTACAAGGCCAATTGTTCCCATTTTTGGTGTAAAGCATCTCTATGGTAAGAGGAATGTAAATTGTGAAATTGGTGGCTCTACCACCCCCCAGGGTGCCACAGGTGGAGCCAAATATGTAAAAAACAGCCAAATTTTCAAAAATCTTCTTCTCTACTCCCACACATGTGAGGAAAAAACTGATTGCATGGTTATGATGTCCATGAAGCCCTCTACTAAAATTATGAAATTCATGGCCCCTGGGTCAGGGGTTCAGGCTCTAGGGTGGGGCCAATATGGTCATATAGTAAAAATGTATTAAATATTAGAAAATCTTCTTCTCTACTCCCATAGATATTTGTTAAAAACTAAATACATGGTTATGATGTCCACGAAGCCCTCTACCAATATTGTGAAATTTATGGCCCCTGTGTCAGGGGTTCAGACTCTAGGGTGGGGCCAATATGACCATATAGTAAAAATGTATTAAATCTTAGAAAATCTTCTTCTCTACTCCCATAGATATTTGTTAAAAACTAAATACATGGTTATGTTGTCCATGAAGCCCTCTACCAAAATTGTGAAATTTATGGTCTCTGGGTCAGGGGTTCAGGCTCTAGGGTGGGGCCAATATGGCCATATAGTAAAAATGTATTAAATCTTAGAAAATCTTCTTTTCTACTCCCACATATATTTGTTAAAAACTAAATGTATGGATATGATGTCCATGAAGCCCTCTACTAAAATTGTGAAATTTATGGTCCCTTGGCCAGGGGTTCAGGCTCTAGGGTGGGGCCAAAATGGCCATATAGTAAAAATGTATTAAATTTTAGAAAATCTTCTTCTCTACTCCCATACATATTTGTGAAAACCTAAAGGCTTGGATATGATGTACACGAAGTCTTCTACCAAAATTATGAAATTTATGACCCGTGGGACAGGAGTTTAGGCACTAGGGTGGGGCCAATATGGCCATATAGTAAAAATGTATTAAATCTTAGAAAATCTTCTTCTCTACTCCTGTATATATTTGTGAAAAACTAAAGACATGGATATGATGTCCTTGTGTTAAGTGGCATCAAATAGTATGTAGGTCATGGGCCCCGGGGGTGGTCCTGTCCCACCTCAAACAGGAAGTGCACAAATATCTTGAAAACGGTTAAGAACCCTACCCCTAAACCATATATGTTCTTGTTCCCTGTGTTAAGGGCCATCAAATGGTATAAAGGTCATTGGCCTTGGGGCTGGTCCTGACCCCCTCTCAAACAGGAAGTGCACAAATATCTTGAAAACGGTTAATATCCCCACCCCTAAACCATATATATTCTTGTTCCTTGTGTTAAGGGCCATCAAATGGTATGTAGGTCATGGACCTCAAGGGTGGTCCTGACCCCCCTCAAACAGGAAGGACCCAAATATCTTGAAAACGGTTAAGAACCCCACCCCTAAACCATATATATTCTTGTTTCTTGTGTCAAGGGGCATCAAATCGTATGTAGGTCATGGGCCCCAGGGATGGTCCTGACCCCCCTCAAACAGGAAGTGCACAAAAACTTGAAAACGGTTGAGATCCCCACCCCTAAACCATATATATTCTTGTTCCTTGTGTCAAGGGGCATCATATGATATGTAGGTCATGGGCCCTTGGGGTGGTCCTGACCCCCCCTCAAACAGGTAGTGCCCGAATATCTTGAAAACGGTTGAGATCCCCACCCCTAAACCATATATATTCTTGTTCCTTGGGTCATGTTAGTTTACCTGATATATAGGAAAGGACCCCTGGAAACATCATGAAACTTTGTGGGTCATCCCTACTCTATATGATAGCCTCGTTCGTTTGGGAGACTTTATAATCGCCCCGATTATAATTACATCTTGTTTTCCCTTGCTTCTTCCTAATGGAGTTATCTTCCTTTGCTTGTTCATATTTAGTAATTAATCATTGAATATAATGTAATTATAAAGAAGTTGTATGATCAAAAGAGTTATGCAAGGCTTTTTATCATTTGAAACAAAAACAGTTTTTGAACTTTCAAAATAAACAAATCGACTTGTTAATAGTAAAGTAATAATTGGCTAACTAAAATCACTGATATAAAGGTAAAATGATTTTGGTATATATGCCAGATGGTGATTCTCAATGAATGTTGAATATTCAAAAACTGGAACAGGAGAAGTGAGTAACTCATGATGGCTTTTATCGATAAAGCTGTTTGTTTTTTCCGTTTGTTTAAATGCCCACAGGGAGAGTTTCTGTCTGCCCCGGGGGGATGGGGGATGGGAGGTTGTTTTAGATAAAACATGAATAATAGCCACCTTGTTATTATTATTAAATTATTTTCTATCAGAGTCTTGCACCTTTTCAATATCAGGTCATGCACTCTTTTATGATCTTTTAAGTTTTTCACTCATATTATAGGTTTAATAGTCCTTTTTGAAAGATTTCAGGCAGGGAGATGGTCGTCATTACAAATAAAAAAATGTTCTATTCCAGAATAAAACTTAATTAAATGCATTTATGAGACTCCTTGACAAGTTGTGTATGGGTTATGCTACTCAGGTGACTGTTAAGGCCTATTGGCCTCTTGTTATTAAAAATCATCAAAAAGTGATGGAAGCAATAACTTTGGACAGACTATAGTAACATACTAACATTAGACCTCAATGGAATTATTGGAATTACCGACAATATTTTTTCCCTATGATATTGAAAGTAAAAATGCTATTTTTGTCAAATTTTGCCACGAAAACTTTTATATGTGTTTAGCTTACGTGCAAAATATCAATATGAATATAAATCAAACAAAATTAAATTGGGATATATTAATATATCATTACAAAAATATTATGTTCTCGGATCTCCAGGTCGGCCAAGGAAACTTCCCCAGTATGAAGTGCCCATGACACAAGAAGTTATCACTTTAGGTAAGGAGGATTAGTTTTTTCTCCTCTTGAAAATCTTAAGAAGTATAAAATAGATGTCTTTTTCAATAAATCTTCCTGTTAAGTGGCACAAGTAATATTGTGTTATTTATGATACAGATGCTAACACAGCCAATAGCCTGGGGGTAGGGAATGAGGAAGTCAGTATAGTGATCATCCAGCAGGGGGCTGAGGGAGGGGACATAGTTCTACAGACAGGGGGAGGGCAGGTGCTCTCTGGCTCTGTGAAGTCCAATCAGATCCAGAGTATACCTCAACAGCAGACCACTACAGACCAGTCCACAAGCCTGCCTCAACAGCACCTTGTGGAACAAACCTCAACCCTGACTCAACAAACCTCAACAATGACTCAACAGGTGGTTGACTCGTCGGGTGATAAGGAACAGAGTGAGGCAGGAGGTTCTGTCGAAAACCAGAGTCAGGGGGAGGTAATTGATGAGATGCTAGCTGTCAGATCAGAAAATGTGGATTCAATGGAGGAAGATGAAATAGAGGAGGGTGGAAGTGTGGAATCTCAGGAGGGGGAAGAGGAGAAAGGTCACATGACCCATGAGGGGGAGGAGGAATCCCAGATTGTTAATTCTCAGGATGAGTCAGAAATCCAAAAATCTCAAAAACCCCAAACTGTCTACCTCAATAAAAAACCACGGCGGTCAGGAAAGAAAAATAATGTAGTTGTGGTTTATTCCTGTGGAGTCTGCATGAAAAAGTTCTCGTCTAAAGGTATTTATACATGTATTTCTTATCTTGTGACAAGAACAGAATATTCTATGTTTTTCTTAAACCTCTTGTATGCATCATATGAAGCTTTAAAAAGTGATTGTGTGTTGATTTATGAATGGACTTTAATGTGAAATTTTGGTACCAATATTATTGTTGCAGGCAATTTAAAAACACACATGAAGATACATTTGGGAGAAAAACCCTTCCACTGTAACGTTGAAAATTGTACAAAGGCATTTCGAAGTAACGAAGCCTTAAGGCGACACAAAATGTCACATTTAGGTGAGTAGATGTTATCATGTAGGAATTGTTCTAAAATATTACTAGTATTGTAAATCAAACTGTTGCATTCTAACTCCTTTTATTTGTTGTTACATGTATTTGTGATGGATTTGCAAATACTTGTTCAAAAGACTTAAATGTACTATACAGACTAATGTCTATTGTAAAGGAAGGTGCTTTTTATTCATGATTTCATTCCATTTCAGGTATCAAGCCTTTTGAGTGTAATTTTTGTAACAACAAATTTTCCAGTAACGTAAGTCTACAGGAGCACATGTCTCGACACACCGACTCCAAACCGCATCAGTGTCACATCTGTCTGCGGAACTTCCGACAGATCAGCTGTTTACGGCGCCACCTAATCACTCACTCCTCGGAGACGCCATTCTCATGTCAAATCTGTGGACGGAAGTTCTCTCAAAACATGTACCTCAGGTCCCATATGAAAATGCACACAGGTTAGAAACTTGAACCGAAAAAACAGTCTTTTGATTCCTTCTCTTCATCTTGTAATCAACAAATATGTGTAAAATAATTTTAGTTGTCCGATTTTTGTGAAATGAAGTAAATTTGTATTTTATATAATCACATAGTGGACACATGTGTATTTGAAACTTCTTTATAGAGTTTATCAAAAAGAGAAAGGTCAATTGATATAATGTGTGCATTTTGGTTTTTTATGAAGGAGAGAGACCGTTCAAGTGTAAGCTGTGTGATAAGGCTTTTGCCCATCAGTCTGATCTAAACCGACACAAAATAGTCCACTCAGGTAAGGTGGTTACCAGTATGCTTATTTGTCAGAGGCTGATATACATTACCTGTAATTAAAAGCAATTTAATTTTTTCGTAAAGATTTTCACTATGAATTCAGTCAGCAACACAGATAAGAGAATGACAGGATAGATAACTCTAATTTCATTGACTTTATTTACAGGGGAGAAACCCTACGAATGTGAAGTCTGCGGAACACGATTTAGTGATCCTTCCAGTAAAAGGCGCCACGAACGTGAGCATGTGGGAACCAAACCGTACGTGTGTCAGCTCTGTTACGAGTCATTTAAACGGGCGGGACAGTTAAAGGCCCACCTTAGTAGGAAACACCTTCATCAGAAGGATGACGTACAGGTAATCCGGACCAGTACCGGGGCTCTACAGTTTGTGTTCCCGAATGCCGACCAGTGTATCACCCAGCAGGACATCACAGCCTCCATGTCGGGCGATCATCCTTCCATGGTGAAGCAGAAGAAGATAGTCAAGCTAATCCAAGACCTCAACTCCTCCATACAAAACGTCCCCATTAATCCGCCTCCCCACGATTATTCTGCCACCGAGTCTCCCTCAGGACTGGATGGGGACAGACAGGAGGAGATGTCTGTAGAGTCTGTGATCAGCGAGGCCTTAGACAAGAACCAGGGTCTGATGTCCCAGGGTGGGGACCAGAGGGTACAGACACTGCCTGTGTCAACGTTCGACGGTTCCCAGATGTCAGAGTCCACTGTGGTGACCATAGCGGAGGTCCTGGATAACGGACACATCCAGACGATCCAGACAGATGACTGTGTGCCTGTCGAGTATCTCCACATCATAGAGGAGCTGGCCCCTGAATCTCTGGAACAACAGGTGGTGGAAGTCCACTATCAGGACTCGGAACACCAGGGGGAGCTCCACACCGAGCAGGGAATCCACAAACCCCCAGAGGATCCCCCCACCGTGACCCCCTCAGCATCTGACCAGACATCGGACACCGCCGCCGTTGATTATGTCAGTAACCCCGACTTCAGCAGCCAGGCGTACTATAACTGGTTGTGCAGCTTCACAGAGCTGTGTAAGGTCATGCCTATGCCGCTAGACGTGTCCCTGTTCCAGAAAATTAGCCAGGTCCACAAACATTTGTCTGATGTCATGGCAACACCCTCAGGTGTCGTGGCAGACAAAGAGAATTTCAAGACGCTCATGAACATATCTAAGGAACTGAACACCATTATTAATGAGCACTTGTTTTACGTTATGCAGAATCTGGATGCCATGGATGAGAAGCAGTGATCAGTTTTCATTGTTGCTATCGTTATATTTGATCAGGTTTTGTTAAGAAATTATGTGTCTGATACTTAAATCTGTGGCAATCACAATGACTCATTCTGAAGAAACTATAATTTATTTTGTAGTTATGTAATCATTATACATTTGTTATTTGTTTTAACATTGTGTTAAAATTTGATTAAAAACGCAATTGAAAAAAACCCTTTGTAAATTTCTTGCATTATACATTACTACTTCCAGGAAGAGCAGGGAATCTTAAAGATGATACTGTTTATAACAGAGATCAAGGGGCTAGTGCAGCCTGCAATAAGTATACACACATACATGCTTTAATACAATAAAATCCACCGGTTTAACACTGATATGTACAATGGCAGCTAGTCTTATAAAAGTGAGCCACTAGCTGGACCCAGTCATTTTACTGCTGATATCTGCAAGCAGCCACTTTACAATGTCAATTTTATCATCGAACAAATTTAAGACCTTGCATTAAACAGGCTCGGTCTTCATATCTTTCTGATGTATAATAATAACAAGTTTTGGTAGACACTTAATTTTAACTTCTATTATCATCATCATTTCTCCGTCGTCGGAGCATATTACGGAACTTCTTGAACTTTTGGAGTCTCCGGAGCTGGGCGCTACGTTCCAAGGTCACGTTGGAATGGACGGAGACCGGGGTAACGGAATCTGACCCACAGCGGCCGTCACTGACCGAGATGTCGTCAATGGCGATGTCTCCCAGGTAACTCCCCGTCATCGTGGCCTCAAACACAAGCTGGAACATAGTTACAGAATTATTAGCTACAACTGTATCGAGGAACTCAAATTCTTTAAAAATGACCAGTTTTATTTATTCCCAGAACTTTCATAAAAAAAGATATCCTTCACAAAATCATCTTGAATATTGTGAATTCGCAATCAAGGTTTTGAGATAACGACCTTGACATTGTGAAGATGTCACAACATGAAAAGAATAGGGTTCTGGCTATGTTTCACAAAAATAACATACCAGTTTTAAACTACTATAATAATCATAAAATTTATTAGATGTTTTTGCTTAAAAGACTACCTGAAACCCGGCCCTGGCTAACTTTTTAGGGATGTCTAGTAATGCCTGAATCCACACGTTTCCTTGGTTACCGAATGCCCTCCACGCTGCTTCAATTACGTCACCGGACCGGGTCTGGAAAAAAAATTGGAAGATTTTCTTTTCTTAAACTTGTAAGAGGTGAACTCATTTAAACACAAAACTTTGTAAAAATTATTTTATGGAGTGTAATTTCATTTTTTTCTTTTTATTCGATCAGTTTTCTTTAAACCTCTCTAATCTTAAAAAATATTAATTTTGCTATTGTAGTTTTTACGGAAGAACCCCCAAAATCGACCTCCTTAAATCTGATTGATTGATGTTCTTGTAAAGTTTAATAAGAACAAAATTATTTAAAATCTGACAACGTTCGATCAGAAATACTGATGCTCAAACCTACACCTTGTAAATTTGCCCGTAATGTGAGGGATCAGAAACTTTTACAATGGGACGGGGAATTCTTTATGATACATATATAGTGAATAATGATTCGATGTTTAGGATGAAATTTGTACAAAAATATCATTTAAATTTCTTCATTTTTTCATAATTGTATGTGAAGATTCAAACATGCAATCAACGTGAAATCACGTGTAGTATATAATACTAGTATATTCCACGTGTTGCAGAGTTGATTGTGTGGCATGATCTATTATAATCTCAACCAATCTCAACTTCTCGGTGGATTAAAGTTGCGATTGTCACGATTTGAGCTGTCAACACCTGACCCCGCTTACACGCTGAGCCTCTTATCTGACGCCTAAACGTGTCAGACATGACATACATTGGCATTCACTTTAAACGTCCCTATTTGATGCATGTAAATGTGTCAGAGCTTGATCCTGTGTACCTCGTATAAACATTGAGAGCCTCTTTCTGACGCATGTTTATTTGCAGCATCGCTGACTTTTGTATATTCACACTGAGCATTACCGGTATTATCTGATGCATGTATCCATACCAGCCTACTTTGGTATACATATAATGAGTTTCACTCTCTGACACCTGTACGCATTTGACAGTTTTTGAATTTGCGTACCGTGGTAAGGGTATTTGGCGTCCTTATCTGACGTCTGAGATGTATCAATGTTATGACACCGCCTACCTTGGCATTGACATTGAGCGCATCTCTCTCACGCCTGTAAACTGTTTTAAATATCTAACATCGCTTATTTTGGTATTTTCAATTGAGCTTCCCTATCTAAAGCCCGTACATACCTTGGTATATTTACATTGAGCGTCCCTATCTGACGCCCGTTCATACCTTGATAAAGAAATTGAGCGTTCCTATCTGACGCCCGTACATACCTTAGTATATTTACATTGAGCGTCCCTATCTGACGCCCGTTCATACCTTGATATAGAATTTGAGCGTTCCTATCTGACACCCGTACATACCTTGGTATATTTTTATTGAGCGTCCCTATCTGACGCCCGTACATACCTTGGTATATTTTCATTGAGCGTCCCTATCTGACGCCCGTACATACCTTGATATAGAAATTGAGCGTTCCTATCTGACGCCCGTACATACCTTGATATAGACATTGAGCGTCCCTATCTGACGCCCATTCATACCTTGGTATAAACATAAAGCGTCCCTATCTGACGCTCATACATACCTTGGTATAGACATTGAGCGTTCCTATCTGACGTCCGTACATACCTTGGTATATTTACATTGAGCGTCCCTATCTGACGCCCATTCATACCTTGGTATAAACATTAAGCGTCCCTATCTGACGCCCATACATACCTTGGTATAGACATTGAGTGTCCCTATCTGACGCCCGTACATACCTTGGTTTAGACATTGAGTTTCCCTATCTGACGCCCGTTCATACCTTGGTATAGACATTGAGCGTCCCTATCTGACGCTCGTACATACCTTGGTATAGACATTGAGCGTCCCTATCTGTCGCCCGTACATGTGGTAGTAGAATCCCAAACACAGCTGGTCCAGACTCTGGTAGAAGGGTGAGTACATCACCGCACGCTCGTTGTTACCGCGACCGGAAGCCTCCACATACAGGAAGTGACCTACAAGCATGAACATTGGATTAATAGACAAGGTACTACAGTCTGTTTCACCAGTTCGGGCGCACGTAAACATAAAGGAATTCAGAGCCGTGTTTAATAGACCGGGTGCTTACAAGCGTTCGCTAAAATTTGTGTTACAGGGATAGGAAATTGTGGTGAGCGCTCGCGAGCACCAACTCTGCTGAACAGGCATCTGTAGTATCGTTGTGCACTGCTCTGTTCGAGAAAATCACTCGAAAACAGCTTTGGAACGCAAAAATAGCATCGAGTAAAACAAGGACCAGCCTGTTTGGGTGTGGTGTGAGGTCTTTGGGTGTGGTGTGAGGTCTTTGGGTGTGGTGTGAGGTCTTTTGGGGAATAAAAATTTGAGTAAAAGAAAAATGCGGAAGAATGTATTGCTAATATGTTATCGGTCACCTGGAAAGAATTAACAGCATTAACAATTATATGACTTCTAGCTAAAAGAACCATCTGTACAACTGAACAACGAAACACATTTTGGACATGTTCAAAGTAATAAGTATTATAACAAAGCACAGCACAAGAAAAAAATTGGACAGATGATTCTTTTCGAACATTTATAAAATCTAGTACATTTAGTACCACCATGATTATGTGAAAGGATTTTGGAGAACAACATACTAATCATTAGATGATTCGTCTACGACATCAATGCTATCAAGAAGCCAGAATGCCTGAGAATAGTTTGTTTAACTGTTAAATGCAGCTTTAGGTCAAGCCCATTATCGTGCCGTGTTGAACACGCCATTAACCGAATTCTGGGGACAAACACACCTTTGTTTTTGAAAGCACAAAATTACCCTGTTCTTGCTCTCACTAAAATAAACGTCGTCATATACTCAAGTAGGTCAGAAATAAAAGGCTTTTTGAAAATTTTACTGAATCAATTTGTCTGTGGACGGATAATTACCCGGCAGTAGGGCCCAGGGATTGCCTGTCGACAGACAGTTAGAGAGCTCGGGTTCCCCGGAGAGTGAACTCGTTACATCCGAGAGATGGGGCCAGGTTTTATGAGGTGTCAGGAACTGGATACTCGGGCGAGCTTTTATACAGAATCTTCAGGAAAACTCACAACTTTCTTTATCTATATACCACAACGCACCATTTATATAACTAACATTCATGCATTTGGCAAAAGATTAAACTAACGCATTTTATTTTTTGTGTTTGTTAGATTTTGGACGGAGTTTCTATTATTACATGTTCGAAAGTTTTGAACATGTTTAAGGGGCATGGTCACGACAATGCTTCAGTAAGGCATTTTTAATAGGCTACCAAAATTTGAGTGTTAAACGTTGAGTTATAAGCAAGTTACAGAGCTTACAATTATTTGCTATGTAAACAAAGCTTTTGTTTACATTTAGAATGTTGAAGTGAAAATTCCAGTTTTAGACCTAAAATGAATGTGTTAAACGTTAGGAACTGTTTATTTATGCTTAAAACGAATAAGAAGATAGACAAATCAGCTAGAAAAAGATTTTTTCCAGGTAAATTAAACCTATGTAAACAAAAACAAGGCACGAGCCTTGTTTACAGGACAAAGAATTGTGACCTCTGTATCTTGCTTATAACTCTACGACTGACTCTCAAATTTCATTAAGCATTAGAAATGCGCTACTAGAGCATTGTAAATAATAAAAACAGAAAAATAAAATTTGAACAAAACTGTGACCATGCCCTTTAATACATCACAGAAAATATTTGGAAGGTTTTTAGCGGGAGACTATTTTGACGGATTGATCAGACTTCAAGTCAAATACAAAAGACAGGAATGGGGATTGGAAACAATGGAATTTCAGACCGGACACAGACTAATATAAAAAATACGTTTTTTTAAACGATCAATAACTCCACCTGCATTAACAATAAATCCCCACATTCCTTACCAGCCCCCTGTGCCCGGCACGTGTGGTCCCCTGAGGGTCCAGTGTTACTGGACGGAGTCTCCCCCTTGGTTCTCGTCCAATCGAATTGGTCCTTTTCTGTTTCCTGTGTAAAACCACACATGTCGTCGTTCTCAAACCCGCAAAACGACTGCGTCTTTGCTGAAATCAAAATATCATTCATTTAATTTGTAAGTTGAAAATTGATGCATATTAATTAAATTATTAAATTATGATTTAACATAAAAACCCCTCGATTTCTGAGTTTTAAATAATAGAAAATATGTTTCTAATCAATAACTATTTTTTAAAAATAAATACATGTAACATACATGCACTATTATGTTTTTGATGTAAAAAGGAAAAAAGATACAGAACTTTTTCAATTTTTTTTAACTAAAGAAGAAATTAATTAAAAAGAATTATCGAACTTGTATTATATGTGTTGCTAAGAAACTACATGATTGGATTTTTGTAAAAAAAAAAGGCATTAACCAAGTTGTTTGGAAAAGTTCGCCATTTGCCCTATGTACAGTATATTTATAAAACGTTTTCTACATGCTTATTTCTTTCAGATTAATTAAACTGATTTTTGATTAAATCGAAACATAAGTTGCACAATACCATCCATGCTCAAGTTGCTTTAATAAGTTTGTTTACATTAACAGATTCACTGCTGAGACAAAACAGAGCTTATATTTGTTAATTCTTTAATCCCATCGACTGTTTTACTGGTCGTCTTTATATAATGCCACGTTTAGACAGCTGCTAGAGAGTGAATAATGTCTAATTCCTGTAGCATGCTTTGACGCAAGGATCACAGAGTTAAACTGATCCATGTTAACAGTTTGTAACAGTCTGATCTCGGGCTCAGATCAGCTACATGGGCACTTCATATCAAGAATTGAATTCATTACTGAGTTATGGGAATAGGTCTATCCTAAATCAGATTCAGATAACCGATTACAGAGAAAGAGTTTGAACTGCATGTCAGATACGATCTGTTTTATAGAATAACATGTCTGGCATATAATCTATCCTATCAGAACCTGACATTCTCAATCTTAATATAAAACTCGAGGTTAACTAGCACCGGGTTGCGGCATGTTTTATTATTTTTCTTCAGTAAGAACTTCTGAACCATGAATGATATTGGGGGGTAAGAGGGGTGGGGGTGGGGTGGGGGTGGTGGTCTATGATATTATAATACAATAATACACTGTAGTAGGGTCTATAGCTCCTCGGCACAAAGCATAGATGATTTACGTACAATGCTGACTAGGGTGTTAAATAATCCTCCATATATAATAAGTGAGAATTTTATGTGTATGGATATTTTGATGCGGTGGGTAATATAAGACCGAGGACTCCAGACATCCAGGTGTGAATTGGCAATAGATTATACTTGATGCACAACACATAAATAATACAATGCATAATATATCGGCTCTTTGTAGGAAGTTTATACATTTATTTTTTTATTCTGTCGCACACCATCAAACGTATGCATCTTATTACCCTTTACGTAATAGTTTTACAGGACTGGTTAGCTTCTCGGTAACTTTGTAGAAGGAATTACATAATTATTAGATAATTTTTAGGTCAATGGGACTGTTAATTAGCTAAATATTTTAGTTAATGAGAAATTCCTCTCATTGTCAGTTTTGTTTTCTAGAAATACGAAGGGTAAGTTTGCTCTTAGATAATAAAAAAAAAACCCCAAACCCCAGCAGCTGGTGTGATCACAACTAAGACCAGGACGGAGCACAGAGTCGGTCCTCTAATGATAATCAAGAGCAGTGAAGTGCTAACGTTTAAATTTTGTTTGACAATCACATTCTTCTAAATTTTTTTTTACAGAAAAATTAAGTCATGTGTTTAAATAGCTACGATTTGGCAGAGAAGATTTTACTCATCGTTTCCGTAATCTAAAAGTTGAATAAGTTAAAAAAAGTTTAATTTCCCTCTCATTGCAACACCAACTTTAATTTTTGGTTCTTAATCTACTTGATATATAACCCAGATTCCGGTCAGCCCATTGCTTCTTGTTGTGCTCTTTTTGTTATCTAAGAGTACAAGTACTGACGTACTATATAGAATCGAGGCACGGGTACTTATAAAAAAAAACCCCCAAAAAACCACTAAGCATGTTATCATTAATATATTTATCATATCTACATTCCTCTCGCCACAAAATGTCATTAATTGTCATATCTTACAGATCTTGACTGGAGAAAAATCTGCTTTGGTTTGTGTTTGTGTTTCGGTAGATGAAAGCAACATGGGACCCTTCACACCATTCTCCCCAAAAAACTCGAGAGACTACGTCACAATCAGATCAGGTCACATGATAAATTCCACAGATGAGAAGTGCAAAAACTTTGATACACATTTCATGAATTTTAATTTTATGAATGTAACAGCATGGAAAATGATGGGTTTCTAGTGTTGAGTTAAACGCGTATGAAAATATATCACTTCATCTCGTGATGTATTAAATTGTGATTAATTCAGGAATGTAATGCATTATTAGCTATCAGATTTCGACCTGGCTGGGTATTTGTAAGAAATTATATGAGCTTGTAGATTATACTGTTTGAATGGGTACAGCTAGAATTTACATGTTACCTAAGTATGCTAAAAACTTCAATAAACTTGAATAAAATGATTTAAGAAAGGATGAAAACCGAGAAAACCAATCATGATATTTGACTTAATGGAAACACTTTAATGTTTTAATGCATTTGAAAAATCTTCAAGATTTTGTTATATAATCATTTTCTTTTTCATTTTGTTTTCAGAGAATGTTGACGTTTTATTTGTTAAAGAATTTCTATAAGAATTTTCTGCACTTTCAACGAAAATCTAAAAAAAATCAACCGTATTGAAAAACAAGAGGCCCAGGGGCCACATCGCTCACCTGAGGAACAATAGCCTTAATTAACTCTGATCAAATTAGCATTACAGTATCAAAATCAAAATATCTTGACAACTAAGTACAGTAGATATTGCTCAAAAAATTTAAAATATCTGCTGATTTTTATTCACATATTTTTATGGTAAATACCAAGCCCCTTTTGTGTTGTACCTGTAAGATTTTTCTCTATTCCTATATATCCCTCCCCCCTCTTTGTGGCCCCACTTTTCTCTAGGGAATCATGGTTTCATCAAACTTTAATCTGCACAACCCGTGCTTTCACACAAGTTACTGGTTTTTGAACTGAAAACTTTCCGAGAATATTTTTAAATATTTTCTCTATATATTCCAATGTAAAAATTCATCTCCCCAATGTGGCCCCGCCCTACCCCCCGGGGACCATGATTTAAACAAACTTAAATCTACACTATCTGAGGATGCCTCCACACAAGTTTGAGCTTTTCTGGCCAAATAGTTTTTAAGAAGAAGATTTTAAAAGATTTTCTCTATATATTCCTATGTAAAAATTCATCCCCCCATTGTGGACCCACCCTACCCCTGGGGACCATGATTTAAACAAACTTGAATCTACACTATCTGAGGATGCTTCCACTCCAATTTGAGCTTTTCTGGCCTAATAGTTTTTGAGAAGATTTTTAAAGGTTTTCTCTATATATTCCTATGTAAAAATTCATCCCCCATTGTGGCACCACCCTACCCCTGGGGACCATGATTTAACCAAAATTGAATCTACACTATCTGAGGATGCTTCCACTCAAATTTGAGCTTTCCTGGCCTAATAGTTTTTAAGAAGAAGATTTTAAAAGATTTTCTCTATATATTCCTATGTAAAAATTCATCCCCCCATTGTGGACCCACCCTACCCCTGGGGACCATGATTTAAACAAACTTGAATCTACACTATCTGAGGATGCTTCCACTCCAATTTGAGCTTTTCTGGCCTAATAGTTTTCGAGAAGATTTTTAAAGATTTTCTCTATATATTCCTATGTAAAAATTCATCCCCCTATTGTGGCCCCACCCTACCCCCGGGGACCATGATTAAACAAACTTGAATCTACACTATCTGAGGATGCTTCCGCTCCAATTTGAACTTTTCTGGTCAAATAGTTTTTGAGAAGAGGATTTGTATAAATTTTCTCTATAAATTCCTATGTAAAAATTCATCCCCCATTGTGGCCCCACCCTACCCCCGGGGACCATGATTTAAACAAACTTGAATCTACACTATCTGAGGATGCTTCCACTCAAATTGGATCATTTCTGGCCTAATAGTTTTTGAGAAGAAGATTTTAAAAGATTTTCTCTATATATTCCTATGTAAAAATTCATCCCCCCATGGTGGCCCCACCCTACATCCGGGGACCATGATTTAAACAAACTTGAATCTACACTATCTGAGGATGCTTCCACTCCAATTTGAGCTTTTCTGGCCTAATAGTTTTTGAGAAGAAGATTTTTAAAGATTTTCTCTATATATTCCTTTGTAAAAATTCATCCCCCCATTGTGGCCCCACCCTACCCCCGGGGACCATGATTTGAACAAACTTACAAGTTACAGAATTTCTGGCCTAATAGTTTTTGAGAAGAAGATTTTTGAAAAATACCTACAAATTTTAAATAATTCTAAATTATCTCCCCTTTAAAGAGGGTGTGGCCCTTCATTTGAACAAACTTGAATTCCCTTTACCCAGTGATGCTTTGTGCCAAGTTTGGTTGAAATCTGCCCAGTGGTTCTGAAGAAGAAGATGAAAATGTGAAAAGTTTACAACGACAACAACGCCGACGCCGACGCCAACGCCAACGCCAACGACGACAGGCAACGGACAAATTTTGATCAGAAAAGCTCACTTGAGCTTTCAGCTCATGTGAGCTAAAAATGATATATACTAGTACAAGCAATTAAAATAAAATTGTTCAGAAAGCATAAGTAATATGCAATTCAAGAGACTCTTCTCTCGCTACACAGTTAGGTGTAATCAAAATCTATCCCGACCACTCCATCATTTATCACCAGCAGATTCCTTCGTTTAAAAAAAATCAATCGCTCGCTCCTTCCACCTGTGTTCTACTTAGCAGGGGTAAAGTTTTGCCAGTTTTTATTTGACTCCTGCTCGTAAAATATGTCGGCAGTTTCCAATGAGTGATGTTTATGCTTGGCTCTTGAAACCGGAATTTATCTGTCTTTGTGTTCAGTGGCTTGCTTTCATGTTCTGTGATTGTTCTGTGATTGCATTCGACTGGTGTATACCTCTCTTCGACACTGATTACGTAAGGTTTAATCAGATTAACAAAAAGAGAACATTCTATAATTGTAGAATTAATCAATTGACACGTTATATCTCACTATATCTCCAAACCTCCTATTCAAAGAGAAAAACGTCTGTGTAATTTTTGCAAATTGTTTGTTGAAGATGAGAAACACTTTGTATTATATTGTTCAAAATATGACCAATGTAGGTTGAATTATAATGATATATTTAATGTGAACATGAACACATGTCAATCCCATTAAGGAACTTCAATCCTAAAAACATTACAGCTGCTAGAAGGATATGTTGTTTTCTAAAAAACTGTTTCAACACTAGAAAGGAAAGTCAACAATGAATACTTATCTAATTTTATGAATTCCAATGATAATCTTTGCACAAGCCTAGTTTTGTTCACCCATTGTTTTGTCCATTATAGATTTATTAGTTAATGTTTAACTTTTGCATGCTTATGTTTAATGTTTTGTTTTATGTAACTCATATTCATGACTGTATGCCGACATTGTAATTGTCAATAAATGAATTGAATTGATATCTCTTGAGTCAAATTCAGAAGATAACCTACTAAGATAATAATAAAAAAAAAATTCACAAAAAACCGATAAACGTACACAATATGCTAGAAAGGTATTAGCTATTGAAAATAATTTAACAATGCACCCAAGTTATCGTGTTAAATGAGGCCTGATTTCAATGAAAATCTCCCGCACACAATTGACCTGAGCAGCAAGTAGCAGAGAACCCGATAAAGAGGACGCTGGTGATATAGATGCTTGATTTTCTCCGGGAATTAAGCCCCTGTTTACAAACTATTAATTACAGACGTAACCCGGCGATCTAATGTCTGCCAGGGTCCCGGTGTAGGAGGAATCCAGAATGAACGACTGAACCTCCACTCAGACGAACACGTCTCCCGCTGACAATGTTTTACCGCCAAAACGTCATCGCCTACTTACCGCGCTGCTAACCAAACAGTCTTACACGTCACGCGGCCACCGGTCACAGACAGCAGGGTCAGGGGAGGTCAACGGGGGAATGACCTCTGATATACCTAAACCAGAGATACGAGGCACAGGTGGTTTAGGTTTGTTGTTGTACGTCATCTCCAAACTATTCAGCTCTGAACGCTGATACTAAATGTGCTCGCCTAGTTGCTCAGATCTGCCGTCTTTGGATCTGACTTAGTATTCGTAAGTGACAATTTATTTCTGCCGTTTGATCTTAGAAAACGTTTCTGCATTTATTTCTCATGAGCGAATTGACGATTGCAATCGGAGTAATGTTCTTGACATTAGTATTGAACTTGAGGCCTACTCAGAAGTCAACGCGGTCGATCCTTTTGAAAAATACATAAATATTTGACTTAAGAAGATCATTGCATCATTCATCATCTTTTGATATTGCGCAAGTATCTGTTAACAGATTAAAGACAATGTACACTTTGGTCTCAGATTTTCTGTACTCGTGAAATAAGTTCACTAAATGCTTGTGCTATATCGACATTATAGCTAACTTTGTTCGCGAATAAAGAAATCACCGCGAACATTAAACCATCCTAAATATCCTGTAAATATATTTTGGATATTTCACTGTTTGAAAAATCCAGTAAAAAAGATATTCATTAATCGTGAAATAGTAATCTTAAAAAAAATCTTTTCTGACCACACTACTCACCAGTGATACATTCCATCAGGTCCAGATTGGCTCTCTCCAACTCGGTCTGTGTGTTGTTTAGAGTCCTCTCCAGCTTTGTGTGGTTGCCCTGTAGACTCTTGAAGGCCTTCAAGCTGTTGTTGAGCTTCCACTGGTACAGACCCAGCTCCTCCTTTAGGTTAGATTCGGACCTGACCAGAACGTACAACTGGTTCTCCAGCTGTAGGACCCGGGAGTCCGTGTAATTAACCTTCTCCATGGCTTGAGTCAACTGCTCAGATTTAAACTTGATTTGATTTTTTAACACGTATCTCTCTTGTACCATTTCTCTGACTTGGTTCTCGGCCGCGATCACTTTCTGGCTGTTCTTGAACAGTTCGTCGTGGGCCTGCTGTAAGGCCACTGTTGTGTCGTTCAACCGGATCTCCATGTCCGTCACTTTATTGGCCTTCGCTTCGATTTCGTTCCTCAAATTTGTAAAATGATTGTGAAGAGAAGAAAGCAGACCGCCCTCCGCAGTTTTGACTCCTGGGATAAGGTTCTCCATGTTGACCGGCCCCTCCAAAGCCTGACCGGAAGTGAAGGCCCCGTCACGTGCGGGGATGGAGGATCGCAGCAGTTTCTGGATGGAGGCCTCCAGTTCACGGATCCTGTCCTCGTGGTTGATTTTGACGACGTTGAAGTCTCGCTGCATCCCCGCCACTGTGTAAGAGTCCATCTGTTCATTCTGAATACTGGCATCTCCTTTCTGTAACGGCCTGTCACAATTGTTGTTCGATAAGTACACATTGTAAGAACAGCTTCCGTCACGTAGCACGCACTGATTTGATAACACAACAATACATTGTGTCAAAACGAAAACCACACTGATCCAAAATTCCATCTTAAATATATAACGATGTAACAACCGAGATAAAGCACCAATAAATTAATTAAATTATAATGGCATAATATCTAAATGGATGTAAGATTGGATATCCTGAGAAGAAATCATCAAGCATGGCTAAACTCCAATGACGGTCGTCCATCAATGGTGACAAAATCAGCACCCGTCCTCACGAGCAACGTATCCCTCGCTGACACATTTTTTGTTTTGGTACACCGTCAGCAAGTGCGCGTCTTTTCCCCTCCCGTCTGCTCTCGTGTACTCGTGCTACTTACCGCGCTACTAGCTCCAGAACGCTTAAATGGGAGAGAAGCCCCCGACTATCTAGGTGTTGGGCCTGCTCCGTAGGTATTGCCTTTCATACACACGGCCACTCGATACGTCGTAATTAAGAGTTCCGATGATCGCTCAGGTGTATATATTTTGAAATATTAGCCGATTTGGGATACAGAAAACATTAAAATATACGGTGGAACTGTCAGATAAGCGAGAGATAAGTAATAAACTTATATTTTGGTCTCTGTGGAAATTTTTGGTGATATTTATGATCCCGTTCCCCTCTGAATAAAAACGATATTAAAAAAACCAAACTTTTTTTGGCACCCTTCTATTAACGTTACCTGGCGTTAGCGACAGAAATTAACATTTTTGACAGTGCACCGTTCCGATGTTTGAACCACGGAATTCTTTCTTTGAGAATTTAAATAACTCGATTTAAAAAACATTTATTTAGAATTTTTAAAAGTATCTTAATCTAACTGAATAGTTTATCATCTTGATGGACATTCAGCGAGAACTATTAAAGCATATGACAATATAGAATATTAAACAACTTACAGGTAATACTATATTTCATATATCTTGTAAACTTTTCTGATTTTCTCAATTCGTATCTATCGCTCTAAAGATCTATAATTGATTTAACGTATTTACAAATAAAATGTTTAATTTTAGAAGAAATGTGTTGTATCTCCAAAGGATCTTCTACTTACATGTATCTGGTCTTCGTAGATTCTCGTAGATTTTTCTGATGTATCGTAGTCCCAAGTATACATGGGTAGTTTTCTCTATATTCAAATCTAAAAGCGTTTGCAACTAATTTGTTCTTAAAAATTAAACTTTTGTAGTTTTGAAAAATTTCGAGCAATATTAATTTACTTACTTTCGATTCATGTTATTCGTGGTTTTTTTTTTCTAGTAACCAAAGTTTATATAAATGTTCTATTTTGTCAAACGTGAGTAACAAACTCTTTTCTTACAATTTTCGTTTGGTTTAATATATTATTTTAACATTTTCAATTAAATTAAACAAGTAAATCATTATTTAACAAATATTCGTTTATTTTACCAATACAAATGTAAATCTTTTTTTTTTTTTAAAGTAGTACTAGAAAACAAGATTTCAAAAGAATATTCAAAATTTTATAAGAAAAAGAAAAACTGGCTATAGCGGATTACTGATAGATTCATAATTTATTCAAATTTTATTCAAATTTTTATTTAAAGAAACTTGACTGTGAAGGAAAATAAACAGGTTTAGTTTTTATTACCTGTCAATTTTTAAATATTTTTTATTTCTAAAAATCCTGACTTAGAATAACATGAATTTGTTGAATCATAAAACATAATTATTTTTTTAAAAACTTGAAGATACTGTAATAAAATTATAAAAATTATAATTGGGAAAAAAAATCCCCAAAACTATGATAAAGAAACCGCTGCATTCATGTATATTCAGAGTGAGCTCATCTCAATGAATGCGCAGGTATAGATAATGTATAGATAATGGCTTCTGTGTGGAATAAATGTGTCCAGGATCCGGACATAAAGTATCTAAAACAAAAGCTACCTCAAACATCGTTTGATCACAGCATTGAATGATCATAAAAAGCTAGATTTGAAAACTCTTATTGAACACAAACACGTGAGCTCTTTGGTCAATTAGCAGCCCAATCTTACGATTTTTAAGATCAACTAAAAGGGGGAGTTCCCGTTGGATCTGTTAGAAGTAATCCCGGGAGAGGGACTTCCAAAGCAAATATACAACATGACGTCTTAAATCAAATCCTTACACGATTACATAATCCGGAATAAGTTAGAACAATGGAATCATTACCAAGAAAGAAAGAGATGATATCTTAGGGAGGTGATAATCGTAAATCGACTAGTTTGTTAAAGTCAAACAGATGGATTATCAAAGTGTTTTAAAATCTCACATATTGATTTCATCAATTACGTCATTATCGAAATTGATACAAACACTGTGTTAAAATTGAGGTCAGGGGATAATAATGATAACAAATCTTCTCCTGAACTTGATGCTGGTTATCTGATGTTTCTACGAAGACTTCTGTCATAGAAAAATGAAGGAAGTAAAAGGATACAGAAAAAATAATTGATATGACATAATCGATAAATATATCATTTTTATGACTTTCAAGTTTGCATTAAATGTCTGTATTTTTAATATTTTCTAGCTTTTTAATTATAAAAATGTAAAATAAGAAAAAGAATTTCACACATAATGACATAGTACCCCCTCTTCAATCTGATGTACAGATGGACTAAAATACTCGCCACGACATGCTCAGCGACAGTTATCTCTCTTGGTTAAAGAAACCTGGCTTTTTGTTCAGAGAAAATCAAATGAACACAGAAAGAGAAAGAATTTAAAAAGAAAATGAGAGAGAGAGAGAGAGAGAGAGAGAGAGAGAGAGAGAGAGAGAGAGAGAGAGAGAGAGAGAGAGGGGGGGGAGGGAGACCTGCTCAACAAAATAATTTTAAGAGAACCATTTTTCAATTTTAACCTGATTTTTTTTTCGGAGTAGCTACATGTGTATTTGACTTTAAGCTTGTAGGAATTTTCCTGTGTCCTTGGACAAAGTTACGACAAACAGTTAGTACAATATATACTTTCTTTATGGGGTACAGCTTTCGGATGAAAATGTATCTCAATTTGAAAGAATAGACCCGAAAAAAAGACAAGAACTAGAGGCTTTAGCAATGGGTTTGAATTTTTAAATGCTTTAAGATCATAATATAACGTTTGTGAATGACAAAGAAGATTTAACGTTACGTTTGTGAATAGCAAAGCCATTATGTTTCAAACGGGTAACCGGCTTATTGCTTTATTCTATATTTCCACTAATATAAAAATATCACAATAATCAACGTATAGATTCAAGCATTCTTAAGTTGGAGATGTGATACAAGAAATAAGGTGGGTGTACATTTTGAATTGCCTGGTACAAATCATAGATTTGGGAATCCCGGTTTGGCGGAATTTGAGGAGTGAAGGAAACAGTAACACGGTCAATCGATGGACGGGCCGTTAATAAGACGTGTCCAATCATTATACATGTATTGAGATATCATTAGAGCATATCTCTCGCGAATTGCAATCAAATTTTCATTACTTTAATAATTATTTATTGGCATATCGACATCAATGTATAGGTCAAACAAGTGCGCTTTATGGAACACACAGAACCACTGTAAATACATGATTAAGAAAGCTCTTCTGTTGACATTCTCTGATAACTTGAGAATGATTTCCCGATGAATTCATTTTTATTTTTGGTAATGATACTTCACCATTCAAGCAAATAAAGCTAAAATTGTAACTTCGACACCAACCTATCAAGGAAAATAATAATCATTACAAAACAACAATAAACATCAAAACATAAAAACAACTAAAACATCAAAACACCATTGTGATTTAGTTTCCAGTGAAAGGTTCTTCTAACGTTACCTTACTGTTTAAATATGACCTTTTTTTAGAAAACGAGAAAAGTCGAAAATAAGACAGCAGATTTAATTAAACTATATTTCAATTTAAAAATGAGAATAAACCTAAATAAAAACTGTATATCATCTACTGCTGTCGTAACTTCCTGGCTATAAAACTCTATTTTTCATATTTTCTTTCATTACATACATTAAGTATAAAATATCAATTTGATGTTTGGTTGTACAAATGGATCATACAATAAGTAGGTTTTACCAATTTTCCCAAAGACAATACACCGGAGTATGAAGCAGACATCGCCTCTTCAGTCACAAAGCCCCATCTGGTCTTAGTTTATTGAATGTGTTTGGAAGAGAGTGCTTAAAAGAAACCAAGGCTTTTATGGAAAACTTCAATTTTCATTAAGTAAAATTCCCTTTCTATATCATATAAAACATTCACGAGACTTTACCCGAATTCTTTTTAGTTGTCTGGGAGGGCCTCGTGTACTCTATCTGATGTAATAAAACAAAACCTCAAGAAAGAACATATACTAGTAACCGCCGCAAAAATAGTTTCCTATTGTAACAGTTTACCATTGTAATGGTCTTTATGGACTCATAGAGTCAGTTTATTCCGACACAGAATTGGTAGCTCTGAAGAACCGAAGGTACTTCACGAAAAATGGATGTTATAGTCGGTTAAAACAGATGGTGGTGATGTACCAGAATACTGATGAGATATAGGTCCCCATGATAAAGAAGAATACCGGTATATCAACAGATAAAACCCGTAACTTACATACAGGGTCATTTTTTAAAATTAACTATCCAGAGAAATAAAAGCACCAATGCCACAAAACGTATTTTTGTTTTTTTTATTTGGTAAAAAAATTTACAGTCAACTATTAAAGGGGCATGGTCACGATTTTGGTCAAATTCTATTTTTCTGTTTTTATTATTTACAATGCTTTAGGAATGCATTTCCAATGACCAAATGAAATTGGAGAGTCAGTAGTGAAGATATAAGCAAGATACAGGGCTCACAAGTCTTTGTCATGTAAACAAGGCTCGTGCCCTGTTTTTGTTTACTTTAGTTCAATATACCTGTAAAAATTCTTTTTCAAGCTGATTTTTCCATCTTCTTATTCATTTTAAGCATAAATAAACAGATCTTAACGTTTACAACATTCATTTTCGGTCTAAAACTGGAGTTTTCACTTCAACGTTCAAAATGTAAACAAAAGCTATGTTTACATAGCAAAGAATTGTAAGCTTTGTAACTCGCTTATAACTCAATAAATGACACTTAAATTTTGGTTGCCTATTAAAAATGCCTTACTGAAGCATTGTAAACATTAAAATCGGGAAAATAATTTTTGACCAAAATCGTGACCATGCCCCTTTAAAAGCTCTGTCAAATTACGGCAAAAGTGCGTATGGATTAATACTTTTATATTTACGGTCAAAAATATAAAAAGCTTAACCGTGATCTAACGCGGGTAAAGTGAAATAGCATTCAGGCAAATAGACATACAAATATAAGTAGTTTTGTTAATGTCAAATTCTGATGATGTAATATCAGAACAACGTACTAAGACATAAACATATCCAATTTTCATATTATTTTGCTGAATAATGTTGCATTAGGAAGACGCCAGGGTATTACAGACTTTGAACAGTATAGCAGTATCAGAAATAATGATTGTTCCTCACCTATGAACGAGTTACTTTGTAAGACATGAAATATATATCCTTATGACGTCATATTTAGAACTGAGAAAGCAATTGATTCTTTTTCATGATGGAATCAATTTCGCTGGATTCAATTTGTAGATGTGAGTTTTAATCCCCCGTGGTCTGTATTAGTAATGGATAATATTTATCAGCACACGTTTCGGATCCTGTAGTTCTCCAACTGATAAAGGGCAATTGACATCTATTATCCTAGTGTCACATTTAGAATGATGAAACGTGCTTTGGTCTCTGGGTAAATAACTTGACGTCTTCTATATTCTATCTTCCTTCCTCCGCTTATCTATACCAAGCAATACATCGTCTTTCTTCATTTTAATCAGTCAAGGTCTATGGGGGTGTTCGAAGACCAATGTGTTTTTAGTTTCAAAAAACATAATAAGCCTGCTTATAGGTACAAAATATAGATATCATCCTCTTGATTCATTAGTTTTTGCCACGTATTAATCATGATGAAAGATACAAACAATTAGATTTGAGAATACATTAGATTTGGGGATAAAAGTTACTTGTATAATAGAGCATAGCTACTTATGAGGCATCGTTGATCATTGCTTGAAGAAGTTAAATTCTGACCAAAGTACATATAACTTATTTTTTTCCACCCCCCAACCAACCAACCGAATAAAAGCTTTAAAAACCAATTATTTAAATCTGTATGGGTATCTATAACCAGTATTGACATAAAACATTAAATCGATCAAATATAAAAAAGTATATACTTCGTGTACTTTATAACTAAGGATACCATTCTAAAATTATTTACGGCATCTTCGGCATAATTATGTGTTCAATGTACATCCCAGCTAATGGAGATACAGCTACTGAACCTAATCATAACCAAGGAATATTCACAAGCCGTGAGTGGGAGGGAGATCACACAGATTGTAGATATGTTACAGAAACAGAGTTTGGGGAACTTTTCTGATGGTGTGGGAGGAGGGGGTGCGTTTAATCTTTAATTTACTATTTGATACATTAAAGCAAGAGTTCTTGCCACTAACACAACAAGAGTAAGATAAAGCCGCAAACAACAGCATCACTGCACACAACAACTACATCTGTAAGCCACACAACAACCACATCTGTAAGCCACACAACAACTACATCTGTAAGCCACACAACAACTACATCTGTAAGCCACACAACAACTACATCTGTAAGCCTCACAACAACTACATCTGTAAGCCTCACAACAACTACATCTGTAAGCCTCACAACAACTACATCTGTAAGCCACACAACAACTACATCTGTAAGCCACACAACAACTACATCTGTAAGCCACACAACAACTACATCTGTAAGCCACACAACAACTACACCTGTAAGCCACACAACAACTACATCTGTAAGCCTCACAACAACTACATCTGTAAGCCACACAACAACTACATCTGTAAGCAACACAACAACTACATCTGTAAGCCACACAACAACTACATCTGTAAGCCACACAACAACTACATCTGTAAGCCACACAACAACTACATCTGTAAGCCTCACAACAACTACATCTGTAAGCCTCACAACAACTACATCTGTAAGCCACACAACAACTACATCTGTAAGCCACACAACAACTACACCTGTAAGCCACACAACAACTACATCTGTAAGCCACACAACAACTACATCTGTAAGCCTCACAACAACTACATCTGAAACCCACACAACAACTACATCTGTAAGCCACACAACAACTACATCTGTAAGCCACACAACAACTACATCTGTAAGCCACACAACAACCACATCTGTAAGCCACACAACAACTACATCTGTAAGCCTCACAACAACTACATCTGTAAGCCACACAACAACTACATCTGTAAGCCACACAACAACTACACCTGTAAGCCACACAACAACTACATCTGTATGCCACACAACAACCACATCTGTAAGCCACACAACAACTACATTTGTAAGCACCAGAAACAAAAAAAAAACCCCCAGAAAACAAAAGCAGCAATCAATAATAACAAAAACTGCAACAACAAGAACAGTAGCAAGCAACAGAAATCATAGCAAAAAACGGCAACACATTACAACAAAAGCGGCAAACAACACTATGAACAGAAGCAAGTCACAGCAATCATATCACCTGATCCTACCTCTATTTTTTAAAGAGGCCCGTGTTCGCTCTGCTCCTGTTTTGTAATTTTCCATTGGACGTTTGAATTTGAACACTGTTTGTTATCCCTACATGTCGTCAACAATCAATAAGCAGCACCAACAACAACATCAACAAGCAACAGAAAACAATAAAAAGAAAAAAAAGCAAACAACAGAAACAAATGATTGAATAGTTACAACAATAGCAGCAAGTTTAGCAACAACAAGCTAAAGCAACAATCGTTACAACAATAAGCAAAAGCAACAACAGCAAGAGAAAGCAACAATTAACTAAGCTGTAACAACAATTGCAAGCAACAACAACAATCAACAGTTGTTGTTGATTGTTGTTGTTGCTTGCTTAATAACAAATAAAATTAAAAAAACAACAACCAAAAACAACAGTCAACAACAACAAGAACAAACAACAACAAGCAACAATGCTGTAGCAACAATAGTAAGCAAAAAGAACAATATAAAAAGCAAGTAAGCAACAACAACAATAAGCAATTAACAGCAATACCAATATTCATCAACAATATTGATAAATAACAACAAACAAAAACAAGCAACCATAATCAACAACAAGCAATAAATACAATCAACAACAAAAACCAAGAACAAAAGGCGAGGAACAACATCGAGCAACAACAGGAACAGAATCATGCAATAACAACAGCAGCAAGCTACAACAAGACCTAAAGCAATCAACAGAAACAACTGTTACAATTCTAACAGCAGCACCAAGCAATAGTAACAACAACAAGTTAAGCCAGCAATTGCTACAAGAGAAACTAATAGCAACAACATTAGGAGGAGACTTCAACTGCAACCACGGTAAACGGAAGCAAGCAATAGTAACAACACCAAGCTAAGCAACAATCGCTACAACAGTAAACAATAGCAACAATTTGTACAACAGTAACAACAAAATAAAAAAAATTCCGAACTGCTATAAAAGCAAGCAATATCAAGATCAGTAAGATAAATCAATAACTGCTTTAACAACAAACAACAGTATCAATCACAACAAACAGCAAAAAGTGCTTAGTAATACATGTACTAACAACAGCAAGCGACAACAACAGCAGCAGGAACAACATTAATATCCTCATAACAAATTGTAAAAAAAATATAGCGGACTCACAATTGTGCCGATCGCATTGGATTAAAATCTACCCTAGTTAGTTTAATGTTTCCAGATTGAAGAGTAGACGAGTATGAAACTAAAACCCAAGTAAACTAAAGTCAAGTAAATATGTCTATAATCCGGACCCTACTGGCACTGTACCAGTTATCGGCTAAAATTTAGCGTTTTCTTTTCGTATTTCCTTATTTCTTGATATTTTTCAATAAAACTTGACATGCTTTAAATGGTATACTCCTTGTTTATGCACCTGTTAGGTTAAATCATTATTTAGAACCCAAAACATCTTTTTGTGTGCTTTTTTAGCACGCCCAGAATTTGCCGAGTTTTTACGATTTACTGTACCAGTTATCGGCTTCGCGATAATAACATAGTAAAATCCCTGTACACGTTGATTTGATACTCTGCAAAATGTAATTTGAATTATGCCCCTTTTGGGGTCAGACTAAAGTTCGTAGAGGTTATGATGCATAAACAAATCTCATAAAATTATTCGTTTGTTATCATACGGTAATACACAAAATCGAAGACTATTCAATGCATAATATTGTGCAATCAGGCGTTCAACTGCGCTATGAATCACTCAGAATTTAGTGAATTCCTTTTGTTTCTACATGTTATATGTAGTGATATTATACATCAAATCAAAGAAGGGAGATGATAATGTATCACAAAGGGGTTATATTCTATTTTTAACATATTACGTCACTTCCCCCACTGCTGAAAGTGCAAAGATGTAAATCAGCGGTAAACAATGATCGTTTAAGCTCATGTTTAAAACATATTCAAGAGAGTTTTAAAGCAAACTTACTTTTCTTTATTCAAAACAGAGGACTAAATTAAAAAATCTCAGATAGTCGCGTGCTATAAACCCGAACTCTCAGTTTAGCCGATAACTGGTCTTAGCCGATAACTGGTACAGTACCAGTAAACAATCAAGTATTGAATCCTTATTTTTTGAAAGATATAGTCTCATAACTGCAACGGTGTGTGCATACAAATTGAATAACGCGCGTTAGCGCGTTATGAAAATTTGTTTGCTCACCGCTTATATTTACATTTTTTTACCTTCTCGCCTTGTATACAAATGTGATTTATACCTCAAAATTACTGTATTATCCTATGGGTAAGTTCAAATTAATGGAAGAGCCACAGAAACAGCCACAAGCGTGATCTTTGATTTTCGCTTGTGACGTTGTATTTATCAGCGTTCAACGTTTGTGACGTCACAATTAAAACTCGTGATTTAACCTTTTAGTATCCTGTCTGTGTTATGGTGCTATATCTGCAGTAGCTTTACATGCAAAATATTTGTGGAATGTAAATATGTTGTTATAAACGACGTAATTATCATTTTTCAACCAATTAAAATCAAGATTTGTAAACAGCTCCTCTACGATACGCTATATAAGTATAGCTTAATATCGTAGTTTTACAGTCTAGTTTTAATTAGATTGGTTATTTTTCACCTGAACGAGAGAACTTATAGCTATTACCAGGAATTCTCTAAGATGAATAACAGATCCCGTTATAGTCGTAAGATAGTTAAACAGTTGTTGTAAATGCTGCCGTGGACCGCGACAATCTTTGTATCCCTGTTTCATACAAAATGTGTCTTACTGTATAGCCGTAACATTTATACTATATTTTGAACGTCTACTGTAATACAGAGAGTGGAGGAGAATCGTTAAAATAGGATAAACAATCTGTTGAATGATGTGTAACCTAGCAGTGTTATGACTCTTCAGTTACTATTTCATTTCTGACAACAATAGTTAAATGTCAACGACAACAACCATCATTCAAATCAAAATCAAAATACGTACATTTGAACCCCCCCCCCTCCAAAAAAAAAAAACACCCAAAAATCATTGAAAAACGCAAAAAAACTTTAATAAGAGAACACAACCCACATTAAAGGTCATTGAGGACAAAACTGTATTTAACCTCTAATGGACCGACTGCACTGTGATTTATAAGGAGCTTTTCTGGTCAATTCAAATTCTGGCGGTCATTCCTCAGAGTGGTGCACTGTTCAGTCTCAGCAAAGTCCCCTACAATCTCCTCGCGGCCCGGTGAGCCCTGCCAGGGGGCTACCACTCGGCTTAACCCCAGAGATCAGAGCTTTCAATATTCGTCAACTGAACAGCAAAGTATCGATCCACCAGTCACTATATAACGTCCCCGCTCCCTGACTCTGGGAAGTCACCGGTTTAAACAGCAGACAGACATAGTGAAACCAGTTAGTTAACCATCTACAACTTCGTTTTAATTTGTGAAATTAATGTATCGGAAAGTGAGATTGGTACCAAGAGTGAAAATTTTCTTAAACAACAATGGATCATGATTTTACCTTGATTTACGACTATCTGGACAATTTTGACAACAAAACTTTAAAAAATCTGTTTGAGAACACCAATAGTTCTTTGGCGTCCTCTCACTTTCACGGCGGGATTAACCAGAGTCGGACTCTCTGGCTCGGACTCAGCTTCGGTATTCTCGTCGTGCTATCCCTGTGTTTCAATACTCTGATATGTTGCATCATATTCAGGAACAAAACCTTACACACCGTCACCAACATTTTTCTTGCCAATATGGCGATGTCGGACATTTTGTTGGTGTCAATCAACGTCCCGCTGAATATCATCCGCAATGTGACGTACGAATGGACGTTGGGGATTATTCTGTGTAAGGCGTTGACGTATTCCATCATGGTTTCTTCCTACGTGTCCACGTTCACGCTGACGGCCATAGCGTTTGACAGACAGAGAGTCCTCCTGCATCCCCTGAAGCCCCGGATGACCAAACAGACGGGGTCGGCCGTTATTGTCGTTATCTGGATAATGGCGTTTACATTAGCCCTTCCTTACGGATTTTTCAACTCAGTCCGAGATATGGATATTTTTGTCGTCAAAGTTACAAGGTGCAGATCGGCGTTTCCTGAGCCTAAAATGATGTGGGAACAGTATTTAACAATCGCTACCATTTTGGTCCAGTATGTAATCCCATTATCTATCATCGGGGTGGCGTACGTAAGGATCATCCACAAGCTTTGGATGAGGAACCAGTTGGGGTACGTCACCGAGGACCAGCGCATGCGTCAGATTCGTGCCAAACGTAAGAGCATCAAGCTTCTGATCGCGGTGGTGATGGTGTTTGCTATCTGCTGGATGCCGCTCAATCTGTACCACCTCTTGACGGACCTCCACCCCAACACCAAGACGTTCAAATACGACAGCTTCGCCTTCTTCGTGTGTCTGTGGGTGGCGGTTAGCAGCACGTGCATTAACCCTTTCCTGTACTGCTGGATTAATCCTCACTTCCGGTCAAGAATCATGAAGAAGAAGGCTTGTTGCGATAAGAAGGAGAAGTCGGAGGGCTCGTTCGAGGAACTGGAGGACATTGCGAGTGGCCCGGATACTAACACCCAGGAAACGCACGTGTACAAGTTCCCGGTGCTCTCCTTCCTGAAACAGAAATCGGACAAGTCTGTCTATTGTTAGAGGACTAGGACAGTCATCGGACCACGTGGTATACAGTAAAATTTCAATGACAATACCTGTGAGTATTCAACCATCATGGAAATTGTGTCATCTAACTAGTTCTTATTTCATAAAAGTATTGTTAAATGTTATCTACAACTCTATCTTTTCTTTTATCTAAAAACTGTATACTTTAGATTATAGATGAATATATTTTTTATGTATTGATAAGATAAATAAGCAAATAACCATATACTGAATGTCGTGTGATGTAGAATAAACTTCAGTTAGCGATGATTTACCGACATGTATCCTTCATTAGTCTTCTATATTTCAATTAAAAAGAAGTTTAGCAAGGGCAATTTTTTGTCTGTAAGAAAATCTACAAAAGCACATTCATTAGCACATTCATGTATTTTGAACTTAATTGTCGATTTGTAGTTTTGTTAATATAATATTTAAAAATTAAAGCTGTACTGTAATTTTTTTCATATACATTTTTGATTTAAGAATTTCACGCATAGAAAAAAAATATTGGTAATTATTGACTTCTAGAATGTGTGTAGTATTTGTTTAACCACTTTTCGTTAGCATGACCCTTTATATTGTTATTAAAAAGCAACATATTATTACCTTTTAATGTTTTATTTTTTTATATGACAACATACCGTTTAAATTATGATAAAAATTTTACTAGCACATAGAAGTTTGAAATTAAATTTTTAATATTAGATTTATCGTGAATAATTAAAAAACTAATTACCCATGCCGTTTTTTCCACAAATGATTATATCTTTCTTTTAAGAAAATTATGAATTAAAATTCATACATTTAAATATGCATAGTTAAAAATAAGGAAACCAAAAAAAAAGTCAAAAGTTTCGTACATCGATATACCTTTCAAACACTTGACTTTATATGGTATACTTTCTTAAATAAGTTTATTTTTTCAGAAAAGAAACTTTGTCTTCACTGATGTTGTATGACTACAGTGATTTTAACAAGGCCTTGGGCTTTCAGAAGGACGTAACTATCTATTTCTTGCGTCAAAACAAGTTAAAAATGACGCTGGCTTCAAGCGAAATATACACCGATTTCGTATTCTAAGCTCAAAAGCCAGACAAATCTTGTTGATATCAAAGAGCCATGACTGAGTGGCTAGCAATTAAATAGACAGGCCTACGTCACATTACTGTTTGACACAACTACCCAAAGTCCAAGCTCCTGTTAAAATGGTCTATTATATGTAGTCAACTGACAAATATGTCTCGAAAGTAGGGAACGTCTTATATTATAACTTTTTGAAATTTTAGAACACACCAGATAAAAAAGACGCTTTAGAACGATTATAACATGACCTCGGACTTTCGGCAACTATCTATTTCTTGGCATCAAAATAAGTTAAAATGACGCTGATTTCGAGTGAAATATGCATAGCTTGCGTAGTCTTAGCTCGAAAGCCAGATAAATCTTGTTGATTTTAAAGAGCCCTGGCTGAGTGGCTAGCAATGAAATAGACAGCCCTCACATTGCTGTTTGAAACAACTACCAAGAGTCCAAGCTCATGTTAAATAAAATGAAAAATCTTGATATAAAAAATTCCCTTTGTTGAAGAATATTATATATGTGTTCTGTAGACAGAATTTGACGTGAATTATTAGATTCTCTACAGAACACCTGGTGTCAGCTAGATATGACAGACAGACAGACAGACAGACAGACAGACAGACAGACAGACGGACAGACAGACAGACGGACAGACAGATGGACAGACAGACAGACAGACAGACAGACAGACACCAATAGAAACTGAAACTGTTTCCGTTATAGAATTATTTTCTGTCATAAGAAATTTCGGTATATTATACTGTATAGAGTCTGCAATATTCATATCTGAAGCTCTTAAATTTGAATTAAAAATACATATATAAGACAATTATAGTTTAACTAAGTCTTCCCCCGGGTGTGCAGTCACCATGATATGTAGAGAATCATTGACCATTGGTCCGGGCATTAGAAAATTTTGATTTCTGTTAAATTCTAAGATTAATTTACATACTCCCTTCTTATCGTCTGTTTTTCTAATTAATCTTCACTTTCATGGTTGTCAAATTGCTAATTAACGATACAATATTGATAAACGTTTTTTGATATATTAGAAATGATCCGAGCCGATAAAGTTATATGTTAATGAAAAAGTATGAAAAATACGGAGAATGAAATCTGTGACTCCACACCAGGATGTGGATGTATAATTCTTTGATTTGCCTGTATTGTACATGGTGATACGTCGATCAAAGTTTAATCGATTGATGTGAGAAATCATGATTACCGAGTGTTCTCCGAACTTCTAAGAGTTTTCGTTCAGGGAGTCATCCGCTTCCATTCAGCAATGCTTATAAACTAGGCTAATCCAATTTGAGTGTCACCCAGTTTCAATAACGACCGCCAATCAGATGTCGTGTTGTAAACGACATCGGGGAGTCCCCACATCATCGACTCGCCAATTATGACGTGCAATTACCACTACATATTCTTTTAATGGTCGCTAGCGGTATATTTTCTGTGAGAAATGTTGCGTACAGAGAGAGAGAGAGAGAGAGAGAGAGAGAGAGAGAGAGAGAGAGAGAGAGAGAGAGAGATTCTGGCCCAAGAGTATAAACTGAGAACAGACTTTTAAAATAACTTTTCAAAGTCAGTAACTTTATTCGAAATCTATGTTGTTCTTGTTTTATACACAAACAAGGAGAGGAACGGGAGTAACTGTGCAAGTGAGTGACTCTGTTTTTTTTTTAATAGGAAAACGTCAAATTTGAAAGACGAATTCAAAACATTGATTGCCTCTGTCTTTCTCTCTCTTTATACATTTTAAGATTTTAAGGTGAACATGTTAGATTATATGTGTGTGCATGTACATGTAACCACCCAGACTTACTGAGTCCATTATCTGTTAATGGATTTCAGTCTTACACTTAAAATGAAAGAACTTTGTCATAAATGTTATGTGTCCTAACATTTATTTCTTCAAATTGTTTATTTACACAAGAAAATTTATCGAATTGTATGTTCCTTATATAAAAAAATAAAATAGGGAGATAAATTTCAAAACACGATGCAAAATTAAGTATAAACATTTGATACTTAGGTACTGGTATTTACATGTAGTAAATCTATCAAAACAATTAATATTATCGTTTGCTGAATTTTATTTTCCCAAATTCAATTAAGTATACGACTACATATATAGTCATATACTTCATTCCAAATGTTAAATTGCAGTATGCGACAGTAACAGTCTTCTGAGATTTTTCTTGCAAATACGTACAGGTAGTAATAAAAATTGATTTTAAAAGGTATTTGGTACACATAGGTCTAAATAAATATAGAATTTTAATTAGAATCTGGTTTTGACAAATCCCTAAGTGCATGTTGATTGGACTCAGGGCTGTCGATATTTTGCGTCTCTACACCATAAAACATGTCAATTTCTCACGGGAATCTTGGTTTGGTTTGAACATATTTTTTATTGTACAAAATTACAACTTGGATTGGGCACAAGTTCAAAAACTAAGACCGCCCTCTCCCAATTCAAGTATATAATACAGTACAAATAAATTATACACAACGTGTAAGGTCAACAGGTCATATGACAGTTATATATAACTGTTCAATGTTGTACAAACATCAACTAAATCTTTTTGTATCTTTGATATAACGATTAACTAAAGAAAATTAACGTTTGTTTTCGCTGACACTGATTGCGTTGTCGCCCCAAAGTAGGACATGAGTATTTACAATACTTAAATTTACAATATTGAAAATTTCATTAAGCAGAATATTTCTGGCCTCTTTATATTTATTACAAGTGAAACAATAATGGTAAGTGTCTTCGAGCTTGCCGCACGAACAGAGTGGACTATTAATACATGTAATATTACAACGGTAATCTTAAACTAAATAGAAAGTATATGGTTAGTTCGAGTGTCCTATACTCTATTTAACTGTGTTAATGTTACCAGCTACTTTTCTGTAAGTCATGCATGTACATTTCACAATTCTGATTAGTTAAAGAAAATAAATTGATCATCATGTTTGGTATAAACTGCTAATTTGAGAATCACGTTAATTCCTAGTTATCAGAGTTTTGTGAAATCGGTAAAAGGTCAAATTCAGTTTATTTTAAACAAGTATTACAAACGCGAACAAAAGGAAACTAAGTAAATGACCAAGAATCATTCGTTATTTGTTTTTTAAATCCAAAACAAACAGGACATGTTAAATGAATTTTTCCGCCAAACGCCAAACGAAGGCCGTTGACAGTTGAGACTCCAATTTATTTCGTTCTCACACACTTCTCAAATTATCATCACTCCTCGCATTTCAAACAAACGTTAAATCGCCTTTGAATTTGACAGGACAGTTGTGAAAGACCATGCTTGGAAATTCCTTGCAGAGATTACAGACAATACGGTGGCCATCTCCTCGAGAGGAATTTCCCATTAATTGGACATTACGGCTTATATTGGCCCATTGCAATTAATTACAACGCCAAAAAAGACATTTATTATTCCATTTAAAAACACAATATCTGCTGAACTATATGATTTCTCTTCCATAGATTTATTGTTTTTTCAGGGGAAATAAAAAGATTATCGGATATTTCAACACCTCTGTAACTTTTCGTGATTAGACTGTGCAATAATAACATTTCGAAATGTCAAGATCATTAAAACCTATAAATGGTGTGCCGGAAATTGGAATCGTTTTTAAGATCGCTTGTAACAGATTTTTTTTCGCTAAACATTCATCTACAGTTAGAAGATCCGTTAAATTTTTTTTTTGGAAATTTGAAGTCTCTGCTGCATTTACTGACCATATCCCATAAACCTGTCGCCCAGACCACCTTATAAATTGTGTGTTTGCAATCTTTCGACCAACTAATGTAAAAATACCCTTTCAATTCAGATTTTTTAAAGTAACGATCGGGCATAACTTTTGTTTTAAATGCAGTTGTTTGCACATCAAGGCTTTCGTTTACTTATCAATTATGAAACATATAATAACTTCACATAACATTAAGACCCTAACTCTAAGCACAGAGTCAAGAGAGGGCAACCAAACAGTTTCTCAAATATGGCCTGATTTCAGGTGGGACTACAGGTTAACCATATACAAAGTGCAAACGTAAAACGCAATCTGAAATTTCTTTAATTGCATATGAAGGGGCTTATCTAATGGTCTTCAAGAAACAAAGACACACTTTTTTGCTCACATTAGTCTCTTAAAAAACCACTTAATGATTGCTATAGGTAAGCTTCAGACTTCTAGATCAGGTAAGAACAATAATGCCCCCGCAGGACGCTTATACAACAACCTTAATCGAATTTAGAGAATATAATATTGTCTTGATTTTTATTTCTTTAAAACAGCTCTCTCTCTCTCTCTCTCTCTCTCTCTCTCTCTCTCTCTCTCTCTCTCTCCGTTCGTATAAGTATTGCAAGTTGACAATTATCGCCATTCTTAATTCAAAATGACTTTAAAATTACTCAGAGTGAATACCCAGCCGTGAGAGCGGCACTTTACCACAAGAGTTCCTAAAGTCAGAGCGATTATGTAGGTCATCAGTTTTGAAATATTTATTCACTGTTTGAATTTCATTGTCAAGATGACAACTTCAACATCGAAAAAACATTAGATGAAATCGATGTTTCATCAGACGAAGAACAAGAAGTCAGTCGATGAGGGGACGCACATCTCTGCTTAAGTTACAGATCTTGATGACTCCAGGGTGCGGATATCTAAGGCCATTATGTAAGCTAATGGATTGATGATATTATCTTCATTTTTTGTCCTTTTTGTCATAATGGTGTTTTGAAAGAATGTGCTAGCACAAATGCGGTTCGATTCAATTTCTTCGTTTTTTGATGCATTTGCTGTCATTGAGGACAATGAAGTTGACTCCACAAACTGTTCTCTGCGTTCCGAAAAAATTATGTCTGCTAATGGTATTGGTGACGTCTTATTTACTTTTGGTTGAAGCTACGTCACCGGAAGTAATCTGATCAGCCTAGTTACATTACAGCCTGTGACAGATTACCCTGTTTTGTTTTCTTGTATACGTTCCCAACATTAAAAGTTGTGACGGAATCACATCCCCGCCATCATACCCTGTGACAGATTAGCCTTGATATGACAATCTCGTGTCCTAGGCCATTCATGTGACAGAATAGGCTCATATCCTTGGTTATTTTTGTGACAGATGCACTCTCGTTGTTGTATAGTCCGTCTCCGGAATATGCTAGGAGCGCAGACTCAAGTTTGCTTTAGTGTGTATTAGCATTATAGTTACTGCGGATATTCAAGTGGAAATATCAATCTGATGATTCATTATTGGTCTCAATTATTATCAACGTATCAACCTTATAGTGCACACAGTGCTTGATCGAAGACTCCTCCCCATCTATAAAAGAATAAAACGTTCAAAAAGCCCCTCCCCCTAAAACACCCAACAAATACCAATCCATAAACACCTTGTTAGGGTATATGAGCATGAACTTGAACATATTTGTAACAGACCTACTTTTATCACAACGATATTTATGAAATGTGTTCTTTATAGGCTAAGAAATCTCACAAACATTAAAAGTCGGTCTTTTGTATAGAAAGCATATTCTTGTTAAAACGATATATGCAGTTCGGATTTTGTATAATTGAGTGATAAAAAACAGGTATTTTAATTGTTTTTACAATTCATCGTGTGAATCTGTTCTTGCATAGTTCGACAATTCAGGTTGAAATAAAGCTACTTCTTCCGACGAATAATCAACGTGAGATATGATTGGATAATCCAAAATGAGGTAATGACGTTTGGCCTCGTCATACGTTGGCCACACGATCTCTGTGTCTTCGTCACTGGGGTTGCTAAAAAGAATGATTCCACAAAGTGAAAAATTCATACACACAAATAAAGATTATCATGATAGCACGAGTTATTACATCTCTAAGTGTTAGAAAATATTACGAGCTACTGTGAAACATGTAGTCCTAAGACTTCGTACATACCCAGTTTTGGCGAAATTGGTCCAGTAATGGACAACCTTTCTGGAGAGATCATGATGAAAGTCTCTCATCTGTAAATTGATGGGTGTGGCCATCAACCTGAACAGCAAATAGAGTTCATCCTCGTGGCCACAACCCCCGAACCAGGGGGGTGGAGGGGGACCCACGGGAAGAGGGCTGATGAGAGTGACCAGGTAGTGGTAGGTCTTTGAGGCAGCGTTGTTCCTGGAGTGGGCCACTAGAGCACTGATTGTAGGGGTGACAATGGTGGCCTGTCCATACATCTGTACGGCTTGGTTACTCTGGTCTAGATTCCCTCTGTGACTGTGGTAGAATTCCACTACTTTATGAGTCAAGATCGGACTGTTTCCGTACAGCGAGCGGATTACACCGGGAGCAATGGAATCCTTAAAAACATGAAAAGGAATTCCTGAGTCTAAAGAAAAGTTTAAATTGTTTTCATACTCTGAGACTAAGCTCGTTTTTCGACTGTCGACTATCTTTCTGTAGAGAAGGCTACCCTCCACGTCCGTCGTACCAGCAACGAAATCAAGGGATCGGAAAAAGCGAGACTCATCGCTGTCAAAATCGTACAGAAATAAATAAGGGTCCTTTGTTATTAGCTCGCCATCAATCGCCGGTCCCACGTAGAGGTCTGCCGTGATATTATCAGTAGGAATAAAGTCTTGAAGACTGACGGCATCCACAAGCTTTTCAGCAGAAACAGATCTCAAACAATCGAGATAGATGGAAGATGGACTCAATTCTGTACAGTTAGTTCTCTCTGACAGAAGCCGGTTGACTTTTTCTGCGCTGTTTGGTTTGACAACTGTATTACGAGACACCACGCCGCCCATTGCTATCACTCTCTGAAATAACCCCTCGTTTCTGGGCATTAGGGACAAGAGATGGGCACACACAGCTCCGGACGAGTGTCCGAATATAGTGACAGATTTCGGATTACCTCCAAAAGCTGCGATGTTTTCATGCACCCAATGCAAAGCTGCCATCTGGTCCCACAAACCAATGTTCTGGGTAAAGTCTTGGTCATCTATATTTAGAAACCCGAAAACCCCGAGTCTGTAATCAAACGTTACAACAATGACGTCACCATGTGCAACAATATTGTGCGGGAAGTACTCGCTGGTCGAACCCTGAATAAAATCATTGCCATGAATCCACACCATCACAGATAAGGCTTTATTTTGTTTTATTTCGCGGCCTGGAACATAAATGTTCATGTACAAACAGTCTTCGGAATACCCCATTTCGTATGTACCTATGTAATCTCCGTCATCTTGCATACATCCGGGTCCATGATCATTCGGAATGCCTCGGACATCATCCCATTTTCCGATGGGTCTAGGTTTCCGGAATCTGAGGTTGTTTACGGGTGGTTCGGCGTAGGGAATCCCTATGAATCTAATCATTGGGTGAGTGTTGTTGTGTGTCTCCTTGTAACCCTTGACCCGACCCGACGGGGTGTCGACCAATATGGTGGCATTACTCAACTCACCGTGCACTGATTTATGGAACAGCGTAAATGGTGCTAGGACCATGGCAAGCAGAAAAAGAGAAATCTGTAATGAAAAAAATTGGAATTTTAAAAACAGCTAATTCTCGATTTTTACGATAGAACCCCCCCCCCTTCCCCCTAAAAAAAAAACAACCCTCGAAACAGACCCCAAAATCAATAATAAAAAATCAAAACAAATAAACACCCCTTCTGCAAATAACCGTGGAAGAGAAAAGAATACAAAAAAAAAGACCACCATTAATGAAAGCAGCCCATGCAATCTCACATATTGCGATCAGTGTAGGGGTAACTCACACATTTAGCGATATCCGGCATTGCAGGAGTTTGGGAACCTCTGTGTTTAAGATGAAGTGGGTGAAACTTGCTCCTCAAGGTTTTATTTTACGGTCTACTCATTATTGTGCACAGAAGTCAGGTATTAAAATCTCCGAAGATTAGGTCAGTGTGTATTATGCCGGATTAAAGGATTATGGACTAACCATAAACCTGAGTCGAAGTAAAAGTGATAGTAAAATGGTGGTTTTTAATAAGCTAGCCAACATGTTATTATCTTTTTAATTCATAAAATGCTACTGACCGAGCGGGTATGAAAAAAAGACACACTAAGACCTTATTCACCTAGTTCTATTCATTTCATATATTTAAAGCAATACAAGCTGTATTTTTTAAGAATTTCATTTTTCTGTACTACATGCGCTTATTTGAATGTGGTGTGCAACTTCAACATTATGATTAATATGAAAAAAAAGTTTGATTTTATCAAAAGGAAATAGTTCTTTAATAAGGAATATATGTAAAGCAATGATGTTTGTACATGACGATACTACTATTATTGTTCTTCAATCAGAGCTACTAAATATTATTTTGCACAAGCACTATGCATAAAAATCGAATTTTAAAACATTCTGTCAATAAAGTATTCATTTTAACTAGACTACATGAGTCACTGACATGAAATGTGGAGCTAATATAAGAACGTTCTTATTAATAATTTATCGTTATGACCCTGGCGAGGTCATGGTTTGCCTTTGAGTAAGTTTATTTTTATGTACGGTCACAGATAAGTAGAAATTCGGTCATAACACTTTATAGACAACATGCTCAGAGGGGTGCTTTTCTTACTGGTCGGATGGTGTAGCTCTATAGGTAAGCCATTACTTATTGCTTCCGAAAAAAAGTTCCATGATATGAATTACACAAAACGTCTGCAAAGTTCATCAAAAGCGAAAAAATGACATTTGTGTTCTGTTCGTAGCCTTTGTCTTTGATTAAGTTGTTGGTTAACTATATTTGAAAAAAAAATCCTCTATAAGACGCATCATTTGACTGTTTCAGTGAAGGGCTTATGTCCAGACGGTACCTTTACTTACGGAAACTCGTGCTACCTTGAACTCAATATCCGAGCAACGTGGGCTGAATCTTCCGTAAGTTGTCACTCAAAGAGACAAATCGCAGCTGCATCTGCCGGAAAACAGCAGTGTCACTTTTCCCGCCATGTGTCAATCGTGACGTCTGCACTCTGTGGCGGTAGCCGCCAGCAAGGATGATCTATTTATCATTAAAAAAAGTATTTGTTTCAAATGTCTGCATCACAGACAAATTTTAGTGATAGATATATTGAAATAGTTTATGCTGTCAGAAATAGTGTCGTTAAACGACGTTTTGTCTTGCGTACAGGTTGACACGGCGTGGCGTTTTTTTTTTTAATGACAGATCATATGTCGGGCGTATGGCGGTTACCTGGCCAACATCAACGATATTCATGAACAACACGTGATACAAACTGTCATCTCCAGAAACATAGGTAAATCCAGGACCAGATTATTGTCAAATCTGATTCTGGTATCAATTTGCTGCTTATGATTGCAACAATCTAATAATGATTGTAGACATGTAATTACTTTAGTCATAATATACATAATTAAAACAAAATTCAATAATGTTTTTACAACACTATAAAACAGTGAACAATTTGTTAGACAATATACTTTTGTATATAGTTATAGTAGGGAGTTGTGCCCATCACCAGTACAGAGACTTTTAGTTCACAGTCCCACTTCTGACGAAGAACTGATATTGTTTTTGGCAGGAGGCTTCAGCCCCGGGATTTTCTGGCTGGGAGGGACGGACGTGCAGATCGAGGGTGAGTGGGTGTGGACAGGAAACGTGCAGGCCATGGGCAGCTACAAGAACTGGGCCCCCGGGGAACCCAACAACGCTAATGGTAACGAGCACTGCCTGGAGATGGACATGGGAGGACAGTACCAGTGGAACGACAACAACTGTGAAAACAGATTCAACTTCATCTGTGAAATGCCGTACGAGTCATGCATCCTTATATATACTCAGAGTTATTGTTCGACTGTTAGTGGCGTCGGAAGCAAATTGAAAGTGGGGGGGGGGGGGCTAGACTTATGAAAAATCTTGACAAGCAAAAAATAAAAAAAACCCGATTTTTGGAATATTTGCAAAAAAGCCCCCCCCCACCCCTGGTCCCGACGCCTATGCATTTTATTCAACTTCATCTGTGAAGTGCCGTACGAATCATGCATTCTTATATACTCAGAGTTATTGTTCGTTCCATTTTATTGAAAACTTCATCTGTGAAATGCCGTATTAATGCATCCCCAGTTATGGTTCCTGAATTGTAATCTAGACAATGAGTTTAATATACATGAACTGTTGTGCAAGACGGTGAGAAGCTGCGCTAGTCCCATGTAAAAGACGGAATGGTACATGTATAGTGTTTTCAAATTTTTCAAACGGATGCTTCAATTCGAAAAAAATTTTATGGTCTAACACAGGTTAACGTACTTATAATTGCTGTGTATTGAATAAAAAAAAACCCTGGTAAGTTATTGCTCTGAAATGTGGATTTCTTAATCCCAAAAGAAACATATTTATTTCTTGCCCTGTCTGAGTAACATTTCACTTTGATTCTTACCTTGACCTCGTTTTTACAGGGCGGCGGATCCAGGTATTGCCGCTGGAGGCCAGGGTGTCATTGGCTAGATAACCACCCACCAAGTGGTCGATCAGCTCTGATATTTCTTATTTGTAATGTATGATACCTGAAGCTGTTTGGATAGAGGAATGTGGCCCATGTTATGTTTTTGTTCAACTGGTGCATCAAATAAAGCTTAAACCACTTAAAATAAACGAAATTAAACCTTAAATATGCATCTTTTATTTTATTTTTACTTACACCAGGGACCTATATATTTGTTAGAATAAAAGTCCGTGCTCACACCCATGAATGACTTTCACTATTTGGTCGGAATGCAAGATTTGCATATCTGATACTAGTATCATGCAACATATACATGGTATTACATTTTAAAATAATGTTTCTTTGTTATTTCAATCATTATTTATAACTTTGACGTCAGTGTACCAATGATCACGATATTTTGGCAGAGTTTAGGAATTTAGGATAAAGAGGTTTCAGGAAATTCTGTGTTATTTCCGGGAGTAATAGTGAATTTTGTAAAATCTGTATTAGACGACAAGGAAGTTAATCTTACAAGCAAGAGCACTATTAAGTGTGATTCGAGTGTGAACACTTTCTTCCTCCCTGAGAAATGAAGTACACTGCTCCAATCACTCACATACATCTGCACAGAACTACATATATGTATACGGCATATAAGAGGGATTCACATTGTGAGTATTGGACATCACAAGATCTACAACTCTGACCACTTGTATTTCATAAATCCAATAAAAATCGTCAAATATGTCAATTATCATTTGTAGCAATGACCTCCCAATAAAATTCATAAAAAAATAACACCAAACAATTAAAATAAAAAACAAACAACCCCCTTTCCCCCGCAAAAAATACCACTCCCCCTACCCCCCCCCCCAAAAAAAAGAAAAAAAAAACCCAAACAAATAAAAAATGACGGGAAAAAACCCTCCAAAAGGAATAAATAAAATAAATCAATTGAAGAGCAGTCAAAGAGCGAGAACCCCCCCCCCCCACCAAAAAACATGTAATTCTTTACCTTTTACTTTAAAGAATTACAGCTTTAATGACTCTAATGTCGTACGTCAATCTGTCGTCTTTCATTTTCATTCAAAGTAGCTGCCTGAACATTTGTCCAAATCAATCTCATATTGTCATTCTGAATAGTGCGTCGAAAATGACTTCCACAAAATTGATCAAGTAAGATAAGCTCTATAATTTTCTCGGTAAAAATGTTCACGATATTACATGTTATCACGTTTAAAATAATGTGTTTACCGTTATTCAACTAATAATCCTTAAAATCGTCAATTGTTTTATTAATTCGGGATCTCCGATTTAAAATGTTATACTCCATTGAGAAGGAGACCTAAGAACGTCTCCCTGTCGAACACCTGCAGCTGGACTGAGTTAAAAAAATTACGACTTACAACCAAATTAATTAATGCTTATTAATCACATACTAATCAATGTTTGATTTTATTGGCCGTAAAATATAATTTTAGAATCAAAATAAATGTAAATCAATGAGTTTTTTTTTTTTTTAAATAAAGTTTGTTACTCAAAGAGCATTGCACGAGACTGAAAATATTAATGACTTTGTCGTAAGTTCTTTTGTAAAAAGATTTTACCTACAAACATAAGTGTATGAAAGACCAGTGATTTAACAAATGCCAATCTCTAGAAGAAAATTGGGAATAGAGATGATTGACCTTACAGTGTCAATGGATAATCTCATAAACACAGGCACCTGACGTTATATATTTTTCTCATAATAAAAATAAATACCCTATTAGATCTAGGGTATTTGTTTTTTTTTATGAGAAAAATATATAACGTCAGGTGTCTGTGCTCATAAAGTACAAATAATCAAAAGTTATTGCACTAACTTGTTTGGTGACCCTGGAAGAGACCAAGAGATAAGTCGCGTGTCTGTGCTACTTATACCAGAACCCGTTGTCACAGATCTCGGTCATAATGTGGAAGACCGGTTTTCTGGGTAAGTGGTGTGGTTTGGGTTTTTTTTTTACCGAGTTGAGAATCCAATAGATATTCGTCATTTAAATTTAATTTAACTGTAAACAGATCATGTTCCACTAATAAGTGGTCTACAGAATCAGATGGCAAGATATGTGTAGCGACGTGTGTTTGTGATAAAGGAGATACAGATCCGTCCTTAGGTGAAAATCCTCAGATTTTTTCAGAATGACCGACAGACCTCTTATCAAAACAAAATAAATACTGCAACAAATAGAGATCAAGTTTTGTTACAGAGAAAGTTGCCAATTAATTCAAATTTAGAAAGTTTAAATAATTAATGACATTAAAATAATATAGCTGTTGCCATCAATTATAGTCCAGCTGGTAAAAATTTTCACATTTTATGAGAACATGTGTTAATGTAAAGTTAATTTCAATAGCATACTTAATAATCGATATTGTTGAGCAACACAGAAAGAGGCAACAAGTGTCCTTTGTTTTCACTTTAGAATAGTCTCATTGATTATAGATGCGCATTTATTGAAAAACGATTAGAGAGATTCATTCTAATGATTTTATATTCTCTAAAGATATACGTAAGTTAAAAAAACCCAACTCCCTTCATATATTAAATTTCTATGAGTTTAAATATAAACCCTGTTGTTGACAGTGCTGTTTTTGGCGGGAATCTGCACCGGTTCCTGTCCGGTCGGGTTTGTACAACATGGTACTTCCTGTTACATGACGTTCCACATCCGGGCTTCCTGGGCGGAGGCAAATGTAAGTGGTCAAAGGTATCAATAAATTTATTATATGTAATACTGTATACTGGGCTAAAATCGCTCCGTGTTATTTTCGCCTTTCAACACTTGCAAACGGCTTTGTCTTATCTTGAATTTGCCTAAATAAGGTTGTGCTAATGAGATAATTTGAGACATTGGAATTCGCAAAGTCTTAAATGTGTCCACTGGCAACAAGGGCGAAACGGGCGAAAATAAAACGGGGGCAAATATTTCCCTGTATACAGTAAATTTTACGGTGCTACCGTTGGGGAGAACGCAGCACATAATTATATGAATGGAAATCCCACCTAATATATAATTTAAAGTAATGAAATATAATGTACAGGTAATCAATTTAAAAGAATGAACCAATATTTTTGTCGTTTAAATTCCACTTTTTCATTCAATAAAAGGGTTATTGTCTGATAAAGCAATTACACAAGTATTTATTTGATTGTGAAACACGGAACATTTCAAAGATTTGTGATTTTTTTAGTATTACTCTGTTAAAGATACAGTTGTATTTGTTTCATTTTAATTTTCAATTCACTGTGTACCCACTCCTAACCATGCATTTAAATATTGATAATGCAGTGTACTTGTCCGAGTGATTAAAATTGTCATTGTCCTCTCTCCATACTTTTAAATGATAGCTGTTGCCTCTCTACTTTTAAGTGTGTTCCTCGTCTCTTACAATCTGATTAAAATCAGATCCTCGATCCGCTCCTTGATTCTCTATTGTCGCTACACAAGTACTGCGGTCTTATTCAATCGCCTCTTGTAGTATACTGCGGTCTTATTCAAATGCCATTTGAAGTATTACTGCAGTCTTTTTCAATCGCCTTTTGTATTACTGCGGTCTTATTCAATAGTCTCTTATAGTATTATTGCTGTCTTATCTATTGCCTTTTGTAGTATTACTGCAGTCTTATTCAATCGCATTTTGTATAATTCCGGTCTTATTCAACCGTCTCTTGTAGTATTACTGCGGTCTTATCCAATCGTCTCTGTTGTCAATAGATGACGCCAGCGAGGAACAATTCATCCAAGGATATCTCGGAAGACTCGGTTCAGGTAAGGAACAAAACAACACAGAATATCTCGGACTACTGGGTTCAGCTAAGGAACAAAACATCCAAGGATATCTCGGACGACACGGTTCAGGTAAGGAACAAAACAACACAGGATTTCTCGGACGACACGGTTCAGGTAAGGAACAAAACAACACAGAATATCTCGGGTGACGGGTCCAGGTAAGGAACAAAACAACACAGGATATATCGGACGACTCGAACCAAGTAAGAAACAAGCAGGAAATACTTCAAAATCATAAATCGGTTATGAATACCTTTGATATCCTCAATAAACAAAATGAATTTGATTTACCTTACTGTACTGGATTCCAAAGCTTCACAAAAGTCCTTACAAACAGAGATATATAGCAGGTTCCAGTAAATGTTCTACCAAACCTCTCTCTTTACTCTTTACTAAAATTCTTACAGAAGTTAAGGAGAAGCTTCAAGAGTACTGTACAACAATATACTCCAGAAGTGGTGTGAATCAGATGTGGATACTAAAAAACTCTAAAGAATTATTAGAAACTTTGAGGTCACAAAATCTTACCAAAATCAATAGCATCAAAACGTACCATTTGTCAACGCTTTATACAACCATTCCCCACGACAAATTAAAATCCCGACTTTTTGATATCATCGACAGTTGTTTCTTCAATAAAAATGGAAGTCGGAAAATTGCTTACCTTTTCATTGGAAATCTAAAAAACTATTTTGTTAAAAAAACATTCTGATTGCACACACAAGTACTCTGAAGTTGACATTAAAAAGATGCTTGAATTTCTGATAGACAACATCTATGTACTTTTTGGAAATCAAGTCTTCCAACAATCTGTTGGAATTCCAATGGGTACCAATTGTGCCCCATTGGTAGCAGACCTATTTTTGTATTTTTATGTAGCAGAAATTATTCAAAAACTTGTTCGTGAAAAAAATAAATCACTCGCTGTGGCCTTCAACTCAACATTTAGGTATATCGACGACGTATCATCAATTAACAATTGTTATTTCCATACTTACGTCGACTCGATATATCCCAGTGAACTTAAAATAAAAGATACCACAGAGTCAGCGTCATCTGTTTCATATTTGGATATTTTACTGGAAATGGACATTGATGGTAACCTAACAACAAAACTTTTTGATAAACGTGATGACTTCAATTTTTCTGTAGTCAACTTTCCTTACTTATGTAGCAATATACCTTCATCACCTGCATATGGTGTTTTTGTCTCTCAGTTAATTCGATATGCAAGGGTATGCTCTTCGTATGAACAGTTTCTAAGACGAGGCAAGCTACTGACAAACAAGTTGATAAAACAGGACTATCAACAGTCTCGTTTAAAGTCATCTTTTCGTAAGTTCTATGGTCGATACGACAACCTTGGCAGCAAATACAATCTTCCTCCGAGTCGCATGCTGACTGACGTTTTTCATACTAATTGTTAGACCATAATTAATTACCTAATTGTCTACGGACTTTTGCGGTTTTTATTGTCCCGATTACGACAAAGAGCATACGGCGGGTGTGACCGGTCAGCAGAGGATGCTCACTCCTCCTAGGCACCTGATCCTACCTCTATCTTTTTGGAGGTCCGTGTTGCTCTGCTTTGAATTTGTATTTCGTTTTATGGATTTTTGAGATGGTTGACGGTTTGTTATTGTCATTTTTTCACAATACAAGATATCTGAAAAATCGACCAAGGTAAGAAACACAGAATTAGATACCTTGGATGAGTCGGTCCAGGTAAGAAACTCACATCAAAAGATATCAGAAAAAATAAAACAAAGGGTATATAGAACAACTAGGTCGCAAAGCGAAGGACATTAAAGGAACCATTATTTAAGTAAAAATAGAGAATATGAAAGAAAAAAATGGATCAGGTAGAATTATCACAAAAATTAAATGGGTAGTATCTTTACAATATTGTTCTTAAACTTAATAAAAAATTTGTGCAATTTAATCAAGTTTTGTTATAAATGGAGTTGATTTCATAAAAGCTGGATAAAGTTCCTCTGCAATATACATACAGTGTGTTCACGTTTTTATAGGAGCGTTCTCGAGTGACTCACTGTGGATAGGGGGCACCAGCCTGTTTTCTGGGAGCTGGATCTGGACCCAGTCTCAGACTAGCCCCATCTACACATCATGGGCCCCCAACGAACCCTCCACCCACGCACTCAATAAGTGCATGGCTATCGGGTTCAAATCCCAGTTTCTTTGGACTGCCAATGTTTGTGAACAACTCAATAACTTAATCTGCGAATCTCCGTAAGTGGACGGTCTAACGAGAGAGAGAGAGAGAGAGAGAGAGAGAGAGAGAGAGAGAGAGAGAGAGAGAGAGAGAGAATATTAATCTCAGTCAGAAAGTCTATATAAAATATATTTTTTGTCTGTTTACTGAGAAACACATTATCTTTGTTTCAAATTAAAAAAGATCTATCTTCGGTTCAGACATACACATTTTTTTAAAACTCTTTTGCAGGGCATAGGTCGGAAATTTCAAATGATGAAATGATCGGTAGCTTTATCAATAAAAAAATTGAACAAAATTTTGTTTATACTCAATTTTTTGACTTGATGGTTTTTTGAATATGTTGAGTGGAATTTTGTAATGGTTTTTGTGTTGAATATGTCATTTAAAACAAACTTTAATTAAAGGAAACGGTAATTTGAATACTTTTAAAGATAATATTGTCGCATATATTACTCTTTACTTGATTCATTAAAGACCAATCGATAAAGTATTTATTTCAAGGGCCTTTCTAATATCTCTTCTCAAACAGGAAACAGAATTAAATATATACAATATAGACAAGGAAACCGGAGTGTCCGATACTCAGTCATTAGGATTATTTACAATCATTTGTTGTTGAAAAGGAATACACATTTCTGAAACAAACAGATATAAACAAGGAACAGTCTAGGAAGAGTAAAAATCAAAATTAAAAATATGCCCCCATTTAAGAAATCAATATATAATTGATTAGGCCAAAGTAAATAAAACGTGTTTCCGGCTCCATGACTTACCCTTAATGATAAACGACACCGCACAGTTAATGGATACATTTTCCCGGAAGTATTAAACATTTAATCTTTCTGTGTTTAGGGAAGTTTGAAATAAGTAAGAAACAAAAACTGGGATATCAGTTTTTGTTTCTTACTTATTAGGCATTTTTAATAGACAACCAAATTTGAGTGTCATTCGTTGACTTATAAGCGAGTTACAGAGCTTACAATTCTTTGCTATGTAAACAAAGCTTTTGTTTACATTTTGAATGTTGAAGTGAAAATTCCAGTTTTAGACCTTAAATAAATGTGTCAAACGTTAGGAACTGTTTATGTATGCTTAAAATGAATAAGAAGATAGACGAATCAGCTTGAAAAAAAGATTTTCATTGGTATATTGAAAATATGTAAACAAAAACAGGACACGATCCTTGTTTACATGACAAAGAATTGTGAGCCCTGTATCTTGCTTATAACTCAACGACTGACTCTCAAATTTCAGTTGATAATACGAAAAGCATTCCTAAAGCATTGTAAATATTAAAAACAGAAAAATAGAATTTGACCAAAATCGTGACCATGCCCATTTAAGAGTAGCTCAAGAAATACATGGATGAAAAAATGACAATAACAAACCGTCAACCACCTCAAAAATCCAGAAAACGAAATACAAATTCAAAGCAGAGCAACACGGACCTCCAAAAAGATAGAGGTAGGATCAGGTGCCATGGAGGAGTGAGCATCCTCTGCTGACCGGTCACACCCGCCGTGTGCTCTTTGTCGTAATCGGGGAAAAACGGAAAAGTCCGTAGACAATTAATTATGGTCTAACAATTAGTATGAAAAACGTCAGACATCATGCGACACAGTGGAAGATTGTATTTGCTGACAAGGTCGTTGTATTGACCATAGAACTTACGAAAAGATGACTTCAAACGAGACTGTTGATAGTCCTGTTTTATCAACTTGTTTGTCAGTAGCTTGCCTGACCTCGGATATAAATTAATAGACGGACAAACTGCTTTAAATATTTCTTTTAACAAAAACGTTAATTAGATTATGAATATATAATTGATTCTTCTTAAGAAATAACAAAGAAAAATACCCAGTATGTGTAAATCCATGCTTTATTGTCATAATATAATATTTTTTGTTCAAATTAACATACAGATGAGATCTCAAAGATTTACAACAAAAATCATTTCGTATTATATGTGTTGAATTATATTTTTATTTTATTGATATGATGATTAGTATCATAACGTAAGACGATGGGTGTTAATGAATTAAAGTAAGGGAATATTCTATCAGTATATAATCAAAACCCTCAGTTCAATTATTAGTCCAAAACATATAGGCCTATGCCATAAATTGTTCTAAGGTGAGTATTAATTTAAAATGAGGATAATTTTCATTTCCGGAGTAATTTTCCCTCTTTACGTCACTAGTTACGAATACTAATGACGAATTAATAGAAAATTGAAAATTTTGATGAGCATATTCAACACCGCGGTAAAATTCTAAAATCAATTTATACACGAACTGAATATGTACATAGGCTGCATACATGATACCGGGTGCTACTTGCATGACTAACCTTGCTTTATCAACGGTGATGCTTTATCAAATACTTCCGGTCAGAACTATTTTTGACACAGCCCCTCGCTTCAAAGCTTCAGTGACCTAGTTTTTGAAGATTTCCCTGTATATTCCATATCACAATTTCTACTACCAAAATTGATTTAAAATGGACGTTTATAGATATTATCGAAGATTTAACTTAAGAAATGAAACAAAACACAGAAATGCGTAGTTAATTAAACTGCAAATCACGTTTAAAACTTAGCTATCAAAGAGTTAGGCTAATCCTGACAACGAGCTGAGAACAACGCCGTGGTGATGTTTCTACACACTTAATGAAACAATGCAACCCAAGACTTTTATTTCGCCACCAGTAGGCATCCTTAATATTTTAAACTTAGAATCGATATTATTTGTTTAATAAAACATAAACAACTGTTCCCCGTTCGAGTCAATTCAAACTAACGAGCATTCGCAACGTTGTGCATGTCTACAAACTTGACTCATTATTTCTAATTTATAAAGTGATTAAGCTCTAAGAAAAAAAGATATAAATATAAGACTATCTTAAGGTCTGTTTCAGTGAAACTTTATATTAAAACAGCTATATTTATCTTCAAACGGAGGTACTAAAATGTATTGCACAAGAGCACAATGACCGCATAACACAACGTTGTATCATCGATTAGGCAAAAAAAAACAAAAAAAAAAAAAAAAAACAAAAACAAAAAAACCCAACCAATTCGTGTCATTTAAGGGGCTATCTCAAAAGCTTTATAATATAAATGAAATTGTATGAGATAAATAGAACATCTATAATTGTGTGATTTTTCATTTGCCTGATCCAATTCGTTGAAATTACCTCGTGAATTTATATACCGTTTCAACTCTTTGGATAAAGGAGATATAAAATCACACCATATAGATAGCATCTGTATATCTTTTATGAAGCACGGTAGTTCAAATTTTACCGTCCTCAAACGCCATAAACTCTACTCATTTTCTCACAAATGACATCTTGACACCTTGAAAAAGCTTGCGGTAGATTATTTGTTTAAATAAACATAATATATAGTTATGATCATAAAATTCTTCTCATCTGGAGGTAGAAATATTGTAAAAGACAGGTGTGTGGTTATCTTCGTCAACTGAATAGGTACTTATTATATAACAATTCTCCACAAATATGATACTTTCTTTTTATAATTTTAACAACATGGGTAGGAACATTTCATTTCGTTCTGCACCCCTTTGCGATCGATTTCATTCATATATGATCAGTTATGCATACTTAGTACATTGCGATATACATGTATACATGTATTTATCACTACAGACAGAAGTTTTCGTGATAAGGGGTAGGGAAACATCTTTTAAACAGATTTGTTGGTTTAAAATAATGACCAAACTTCAACACTTGAGGGAGATGCATGTACATGATAAAAATATAATACTTATAAAATTATGATACCCTATAAATACTCTCCAACATAGAGTTATTACATGGAAAGCTAGCTGTTTTGAGGTCTTGCGAAACTATACCTAAGAGGATTACCGGCAAACTTAAGGGCGCTGATCCTGTTCATCTTGTTCTTAAGCACGGTCTGGCACTTCCGGAACACAGTGGAGGGCGGAGCTCCGTTCTGTAGGTGGTCTTGGCTCCCCGAACATCCCTCCTCCTCCTTAAAGTCAGGCAGAGGCATGTCCTCAACCTCCAATAATCCAGACAGGTTGTACGACTTGCCGTTTGTTTTCCGTTTGTTCATGGCATCCTTCTGTAAGGTAGCCTTCAATGACTTTTCTCTCCTTAGTACAGTGTTGGGCATAAAGTGAGCTGTTTTTGATTTCTTTTCGGCTGTACTTTCATTTTGCACACTTGCGCTTCCATTCGGAATGAGGGTGGGATCCCCGTTGTCACTGCTGCCTACGTATAAAGAAGAGTCTTTGGGTGGTTTTTTCGGTGGCCTTGGCGGGTTTCTTGCCACCTTATCAGGTTTCTTGACCAGCGTGACTGTTCGTTTAGGCGGAGTTGGTAATTTCCTTGCTGGTTTGGTTGACCCGATTACTCCATTTTGGTGGATTTTTGTCGGCGGAAGAGGAGCGGTAGGGAGGCTCTTTATTTCTGCTTCACTGGACCTGCTGGGACCTGTGACGTATTTTTCTTCCAGATATTCAGAAGGGTCATCCGGAAAAAGAAAACTTTTTCGTTTCAATGGTGGAAGCGTTTTGTTTTTAACCACAGGAGGCGGGGCGCACGTTTTGGTCCAATGCGCAGTGGGCGACGACCAATCACAGGAGCTCAAATCACTCACACTTCCGATTTTTAAACTGAGTACATCGTATGGTACGGTCTCCTCGCACTGGTAGCTCGACATACTCTGAAATAGCGGGGCCTTGGGTATGGACACTTCCTTTGGAGTGTGCTTAGTTCTTGGCATGAGTCTGGCAGTGTCTGTAATTTGAGCATACGGATTCTCCGAGTTGTCATCGTAGAAGTCGCTGGGAGTCCCACATTCGGGCTCCTGGTGACATAATGGCTGCTCAGAATCACAAGGTCTTCTAACTGAATGATCGTTCTCTTGTTGTCGCCGGGTCGAATCTGTAAATTTAATATTTTGATTACAAATAAAATCTTCAAAACAATGTCCAAAAGGGACAAGGAAACAAGACGTCCTTTATTATTGGACAAGCAAAAAAAGAAGTGTCCTTACTTTGTGCTTATAATTGCATTATGAGTAATAGATTGAATTGTACAGGGTGATCCATAAATTCTGATACCATTTTAAAACTTAATAAAACCCTTACCCGATGAGATAAACTCTTAAATAAGGTTTCATTCTAATCTCCAGGGGCTAAAATTTTATATCACTTGTAATGTACAGAAAAAATCTACTTCAAAAAGAAGAAAATACGTCATAAAATTGGTGCTGGTTTTTTCATAGAGACCCATCTTTACCAAGTGGCTACAGAATCGAGCTACTGTACTTTGATACTTCCAGACTCGTTTACCTTAAACTGTAATTCGTTCTATGATGAACTGGTTTTTGCAGACATATAAAAACTTTTTAGAGTAGTGGGGTAGTAAAGAATTAAAAATCGAAGAAAAATAGAGTTCATCGTACAGGCCTTTATCGTGAAAGAATTAAGGACAACTATGGACAACAAGGAAAATCAAGTTCTCTGGTTTGTCTAGGTTCTCTGACTGATCATTCGAAAAAGCTGAATATGTTAGCAGAAAGGTATTCAATGATATACAAAGTACATGTAACATAATTGTGAATAATAGGTCAAAGCATGAAAAATATACCCTAAACACATCAAGAATGGTTGAGTGGTTTGAAACAAAATTGAAGGAAGTTTCATTCTTTTTGGACTTAGCCCTGATGGCGAATTACTGCTGCGTTACTCATAACCCTGGTGTAAACCTGGAGTGGGGATATTTTATTTGATAATATTTAATGATCAAGTTATTAAATAAAACTTTAAAATCTTAAGTACATGTATTAGAGCTGCTAAATGAAAGAAATGTGAAGAGGAACCATACAGTAGTGTAAAACAGGGTGCAATGGCAATTTGACATAAAAACTATATTTTTGTACCTGCAAAACAAAAAAAACGTCAAGTAAACCTTAGGACGTAATTGTGCTATTTTCATGTTAATATTTAATTTCCCAGCTCAGCTATGTAAAGCACGCAAACTGCACTTTACCTACATAGTATAAAACTATACTCCTTGTATATTCATACGGTATGTTTCACTAAATTTAATTTTGTTCCTTACATTCAAAACAGTATCAGATATTTTGGATCACCCTGTATTTGTGATTAGAAATGAACATGATGTTCCAAAACTTTGAAATTCTTGTAGGACGAACCCGATCTAAAAAAACAAAAACCGAGCCGTTTTCAATCTATTTTTTTTTTTATCATTTGTTGACTAACATAAGCAGAAATCCAACTTATTCTATCGCTTTCCGATTAGAGGCTACATAGCAAGTATCAAATCCAATCCAATAGTAAAAACAGTCTGGTTCAAATCAAGTTTGAACGGATCGGCTAACGGAAAGAGGATACGCAGAGTAAGTCCATATGTTTCAACGGTAAGGGGACTTGTAAAACTATTTTAATGACTAAGACTTTGGGAAACGGCATATTTCACATTCAGTAAAATAGTCCACCCTAATGGCTGATAAATAATGTAAAATGTTTGCAGAGTCAATAGAAAAAAAATGATATATAGATCTAATAATCATCAGTTAAAAGTAATCATATTCATTTATTGTTCAGATTATCAACTATTTTATTCTCGGTATCTTTGCAAAGGGAAAAAGAGAAGCGGTGCAAAATACATGCAAAAATATAAAAATATACTAAACACAAGCTTTTTAATAGAGCGAAGAAGGGCGTTTTACTGAAATGAAAATGCATTTCATAATGAAACCTTTGTATTCAACTTGTGCGAACAAAATTATCTTTAAGGCTTGTACACAATGTATACAATGTATATCACATTTACACGCCCACATATTCAAAATCTCTCTCTTTCTTTCTCCGGTCCTCTTAAGTTCACGTTTAACCGTGTTTGATCTCTACCCCAGGAAAAATGTAAAATGTGCGACAACGTGTGTAGATTCGAGTTGACATCGAAATCAAAGAGCTTGCATAGACAACCGAGCGGTCAGTGCATGGAGTGCGCACTATTAGAGAATGGATTCGACAGGTAGAGTGTTCAAACCCCGAAGATAAAAATCGAATTTATTCATTGTACATAAACATATGATATAGAAAGTTACATTAATATCAGTTGCATCTTATAAGAAAGATTGAGAAAATCACAACGTCTGTACTTACTCTGTATATGTTTAGGTTGATAGTCGATTCCAGATTTACTGAAAAAGAGGAGAATTTTCAGATCATTAAGGACTCATCGAACCCCACCCACCCCCCAAAAAACAAACAACAACAACCCCCCATCCCGTAATCTATAGCAATTTATTATTAATTAGTTTACTTTTTCACATTCTTTATATTTGATTCTGTCTGCAAGAAAATAAGAAACTGTGAAATCATTAAAATTCCAATGGTAGGGGTCAATTTTCGTTAATTGTCCGGTTTTTTTTTGGTTACATGTTCGTGTTAACACAATTTCTTGGATTCCATCAATTGTAATAGTAAATATAAATTAATTTCATTATTCATGGAGGGATGTATATGAGTGGGTTAGGGGTAAACACGCAATCCACGAACATTGATCCACGGGGAATTCTTACGATTTTACAGTACAATGTATACCGTTTGAGGACAACAACTTGTGTAGAACATGTTCAGTTTTCAAGAAGACTCACATTTTTGCACGTCGACAGATGACTCCAATAATCACCACTATTGCCACTACAGACACACTGACGACGATAATCCATATTGTTTGGGGATCTAGGTTGGAATCAATAAAGACATAATTCTAACATGAATCGTTTAATCCTAATTAAAAATATTATGAGTTTCTAAAAATATTGCCCGTATCCAAAAATCTGTGTTTTGTCTTTGGGGGAACATTTTAAAGTTTGTGTCCAATAGGGAACATTTCACGATGTGATAATGCAATATCAATGCATGATCAAAAGAAAGGATGTCCAAGCAATCATTAGATTTTTAGGCAACCAATATTCATTTAGTGATTAAAAATCCAAAACTTATTTTGGCCATTTGGTGATCAGACCTTCAATTGAAAGTTTCAGTAAGAAATAACAAGACCTTTGAAGATACTCGTGTCTTGCAATGATTAGTCAAATGATATTGGTATTCTGATCTTATATATCATGCAAAATTTTGATATTTCATCTAATATTTGTAACAGTAGGCATAACCAGCTATTATAAATGTTGTTATTCAGCCAAGGATACCCAGTTTATTGCAGTTAGCTTCAACACAACTATTTCTAGTATAGGGGCATGATTTAACGAATTAACATATTATTTTTATTAATAACTAAAGGATACTTGCAATGAGGAATATTAAGTTTCATTAATCAGTATGATTATCCTAGAATATGTTTATACAATTACTAATTCAGTAAAACATTTTGTGTGCACATTTATGTTACGAAAATTAATATTTGTTTTTTTTTTCATATTGATAGAAAAAGCAAATGCTATTTGTAATATTGGTAACTTAATATTTTCAAACATAATAAGCTGACAATAAGAAAAACAAAACATTGTCTTAAGACGAATATGGGCCCGGTGAACAACACACTCAGACGAGTCTGCTTTCGATCTCCTTTTGTTTATGTGAAATTTGGTTAGAGTTAGAGATGTAAGAGATCTTAAGTGAGCTCATTAAAATTTTATTGACCCCGGGTCAAATGACTAGAAGAAGCCAGACGGAATGTAAACAAATTATGAGGCATATCAAATCATTTGGTTTTTAACTCATTTTGATTTTTTTTAATTCCTCCCCACTATACTGTGCCTATAACCACGTGTAAAACATGTATACGCTAGGATCATTTTAACAGTAAAGCAGGGAACATGACAGTCCAGAATTTCCTTTTCAATAGGCAATTTGCTAATAATTAGGCCAAGTTAGAACTGTTTTCTAAACAGTCGAATTCACCCATTATTTTCATTTTCAGTATAAAAAGAGAGAAAACAGAAACGGGAAATGGTGTGTAAAAACTTTGTGAAATTAAAAAAAACTATGCATAACACAACATGTGTGACCGACGAGGAAACACATCTAACATATGGTTAAGAGTGAAACTCTGTGGATATAGAATTACATCAATGTAGTTACAACTGATATAATACAAATAGGTTGTACATGTTGTTACAACTGATATAATACAAATAGGTTGTACATGATTGGGTCAGCGACTAAAAACAAAATATGTTCTTAATCATAACAAATTGCTATACTTTCTCTCTCAATGGTTGTATTAGATGAATTGCTGTTGTTACAGCCGGTCACATGATGACAAGTCTCATTTCTACAATCACACAAGGATCCACATTTATATCCATAGAAAGGATACGGACATCGATCACGACAATCTTCGTTGTACCATCCATTCGGACACGCTAAATGATAGATGGGATAAAATTAACTATTTTGTGTGTTGTCTCAAATATTTTTTTAACAAAAACATGTAGTATTATTCTGATAGTATTTTGCATCTCTCAAGTTGTTTTAGATTTAAGTGAGATGCGATTAAATGTATTTGAGTTTTACCTATGCATGTGTTAGTTTTATTGTCCCGGCGGTAATTAATACAGCATCCACTTTTACTTTTCCTACAAAATATGTAATACATACATCATTAATTAGAAGTCAATGAACAGTTTCCATCAAAATACATCTCTCTGACCGTGTAAGCGCTCGCTTCATGCAGACTAGCTAAGTGGTTTAAGTCATTCCGCGATTTAACATTCAAATCTCAAGTCATTGTCTCTTTGAATAAAAAATACAGTCTCGTTAGAAAAACCATTGATTTAAGGTTGTTATTGCAAGGATGTTGGTTTCTCTGTTCATTGTTGTAGATAACATAAAGTTAACATAAAGTAAAGTCACCTACAGACGTGTGCTTGTAACACAAAGATGACGGAAGTGGACTGTACATCCACCATTACTTTTGAAAACTTTTGTATAACGTCATATTCGTTAACTTACGAGTAATATCAAAATACTTACGACGTACAATTCCCTGCCGACGAGGCTGATGTTTGAGTGATAACTGCAACAAAAATTAAGATTGTATCAGTAAGGTCCATATCAATCAATAATAATTTTCATTATATGTAACTTTATCAAAAACAAGATAAACCGGAAATTATATCTAATTCTATATATAACGAAATTAATTTCCTGGTGAATGAATAAAAACTGTTCTCTGTAAATGATCGCAGACCATCACAAACCGAGCAAGTATGCATAAACAAGTAAAGATGAAACCCTATGCTCACTCTTACCATATTTGACTTCAGGCTTATTTATACATTGCAGTTAAAAAGCTATCTGTAAATCTACGTGAACCATCACAAATAATATATATATAAATATCATATATATACCGATGGAATCATCCACTCCACCCTTACCACCCACACAGCCTGTCACGTGATGACACTCCTGCTGGGCCTGACACTGACATTCTGTTTCACAGAGTCGGCCATACCAGCCCGGAGGACACGGAGTATTGCAGTCTTCGTAGTAACCAGGGTCACACGCTGCAAAGAATAGCGATCACTTAGCAGAGCAATAACCTAATCGTTTTAAGTTTTAGCGATAAAAGCTTTTCTTTTGTTTTTGCACATATCGATTTACTTATAATAAAACTTTATCACAATAAGAGTCAATCAAAGCGAATTGGAATAAAAGCGGAAAAAAGTATGTTCCTATTTTGAAGTATTTAAGAAATGCATTAAACTCACCGACACACCCGGTTTGACTTTTGTTCAGCTTGAAATTACTACAACACTTGATGGCAGAATCAATTTTCCTGAAAATTGATTTATTTGATAAAATGAGGGGTATATTTACACTGTCAATCATTAAGAATATTAGAACTATCTTCATTGCTTCCAATTCATCGGCTATTAAATTAATATTAAATTCCCAAGGAAATTTTAAGGAACTTGAACTTATCATTGTCAAAGAAGTTTCTATCATTGTCAAAAAAGTTTAAAAAAAATATCATATTATAATCAATCTGAAACAAATATCTTGTGTAAAAGACTAAAAGCATAGAAATAACTCGAAAAAAAATATATTAAATAGTATTTAATGCATCGATATTTTTTCCAATTTGTGACTCATTAAATCATTTATGTACCCGTGTGTTTTTTGGATTGCATTGTGTAAAATTTTGAAATTATCATATTACTTCGTTCTCAGGCTTTGAGGAGAACATCTGGAGATGAGGATTTATCTTTGCGAGGAAATGACATAAAAGTCGGAAACCTGTTGCTTATGAATGTGTACATAAGGAACATCCAACAATTTAATTTGATCCAATAAATGTACTCGTAAACTATGTACAATCATTTTATATATTATTAAATGATATACCTACAAATGTACAAATAAAGACTTATTATGATTCGTTGGAAAGTTTACAGTGAAATTGTACGCAAATCATTTGTGGACAAAAATTTCATATTTTCTGGGAAATCACATGGATATTATCAGTAGTGCTACGTTACCTGTATATAGTAAGACCAGCCTTGTTGCTTAATTAACACGTAGATATATTCATAGAACATTGGTTATTGTTGCAGACATGGCTTTGGTTATACACACAAAACATTTTTCTAAAGTACAATTTAACAAAAACTTACGAGCAAATTCCTATATCCGACGAAAGATAAACACTCCCTGGACATAAAACACAAAGAATAAAAAACAAAACTACACCAGGCATTGTTTTGTCATGGTTTATTTTATCCGAAATTCTAGGCTTAAATGCCTGCGCCAATTGTTGTATATTGCTTTTCCGTTTTACCATAAGTGTTTCCATATATTGTAATCATTGAAGTGATCTGATGATACTTTAAGGCATTGTCATGTTAAGCCATGTGATCGGTGAAGTGCAGTAAGTGCCAATTCCTCCTTTCTCAGATAGATGTAATTTGTATCAATTTTGATAAGCAATAATCCTAAAAGTAAATGGTTTGTTAACATCAGATTTGTTGATGGTTCCAAACATTTTCAATCGTATTTTTAAAAACAAGAGGCCCATGGGCCACATCGCTCACCTGAGTAACAATAGGCATGATAAAATCAGCTTGATGGAGTCATAATACAAAATATCTGGACAATGTGGTATAATAAATGTCCATCCTGTATAAATAAAAATTCATTTTCCCCCTGAATATTCTTATGTTTATAATTAAGTCCCTTTCCTAACTGGATGAATTTATAGTCATATCACATGTTGAGCACTGCAGTTCTAAAAAAGATCCTAAACAATTGATTATATATGGGATATAAACCTACATCAAACTCTGAACCCCTTGTGAGGTCCAAGAATCGTCCAGAAGCCAGAGTCTAAACAATTTTAAAGAATCATTATATGTCAAAATGCTTGCATATAAGTAAAACTATATGCTTCCACACAAGTTTCAGCTTTTCTGGCCAATTGATGTCTGAGAAGAAGATTTTTAAAAACTTTAATCTATATATTCCTATGTAAAAATCAATCCCCATTGTGGCCCCACCTTACCCCCAAGGATCATGATTTTCAGAACTTTAAATCTACACTATCTGAAGAAACTTCCACATAAGTTTCAGCTTTCCTGGCTGATTGGTTTTTGAGAAAAAGAATTTTAAAGAATTACTCTATATATTCCTATGTAAAAATTCGACCCCCCATTATAACCCCACCCTACCCCCGGGGATCATGATTTTCACAACTTTGAATTAACACTACCTGAGACTTTCCTGACCAAATGGTTCTTGAGAAGAAGATTTTGAAAGATTTACTTTATATATTCCTATGTAAAAATTCGACCCCCCCATTGTGGCCCCGACCTACCCCCGGGGGTCATGATTTTCACAACTTTGAATCTACACTACCAGAGGATGCTTCCACATACCGGTAAGTTTCAGTTTTCCTGGCTGATTGGTTTCTGAGAAGAAGATTTTACGAAAATTTTCAATAATTTCTAATTATCTCCCTTTGTAAATGAGCGTAGTCCTTAATTTTCACAACTTTGAATCCCCTTTGCCTAAAGGTGCTTTGTGCCAAGTTTGGTTGAAATTGGTCCAGTGGTTCTGGAGAAGATGTCGAAAATGTGAAAAGTTTACAGACAGACGGACAGACGGACGACACACCAAATGTGATCAGAAAAGCTCACTTGGGCTTTCAGCTCAGGTAAGCTAAAAAAAGAGAGAAGTCAACATTATTGATTTTTTTTGACGTAGATAACTTGAATGTAAAAAAAGATCCCATTAGAAACATAAAGTGACAGAGAATTAGTTTAGTTAAAACAGTCACTGTCGTACTGTCTATTTCCGAATGTCTTCAATCGTCATATTGCCTGTTTCCTAACCACAGTGATATAATCATATAGAAGTTTTTCGAACTGTAACGTGTTTACAACATTGGCGCTTTCCATCTTGTTTTGAAAGTGACAATTAATAGGTCTATATATACGTTTAACCTCTATGTTGATTTTATGGTATAGAGGGTAAACGTATAGTGATAAAGACTTATAGACTTATCATTCGTCATCTACGAAATTAAAATAGATACGCCTATGGTCATAACAGGGTAATTATAAAGGGAATGAGATATTGTTTTCCTTACTCATTCCTTGAGCATGAATAATTAGTTGTCTCGGTTGTTTTTTAGTTACAGTGAGATGTGCTAGTTCTATAATGAACAACATATTTTATTTTTTTAGTTACATTTATTTAAGATATTCTAGAAAGGACAACATGCACAGTATTTTTAACCAGTTTAATACTTAAGACCCGTTCTTTATAAGTCTATTTATGTCTCATTCGCTTCACTCATCTGAAATAAAGCATTTCCTGTTCTAATACACTAAAAGTAAAAAAAAAGGATAATACACAGTTATCCATTTATTAATATGTATGAACAAAGTTTATCGAATCCATAAGAGGACCAATGGGCGTCCAAATAGGTCAAGTCAAAATGAATTGTACAGGCGGATGCAGTCCCGATGGAAAAACCCCTGTAAAGCAGCTCAAACGTACAAAGACGAATAGGACCACATAAACATACTTTTATTTCGTAATTATGAGAAAAGATCTCGATATTATTTTATTAATTGCAGCAGATTTGATTGAATCTGATATTACTCATAAAACTTTACAAAGTCATATACTAAACGTCCCTAGTTATATCCCAGGTGAAGAGAATAGAAGATAACAATACTATCAACTCCCATGGACGTGCCCATGAAGATATAGACGAATCTCCTGAAGGTATCAACATTTTAGCGACAAATTTTTCAAACGCAATAAGAGACACTTTGAATGAGTTCTTTGAAAAGGAAATAACATGTTACAAAAACAGCGTTCGCAGTTTCAAACAAAATTCCAAGTCAAACAACAACTTAGAAAACAAACCATGGTTCGATGAGCGAAATATAGCAGGTATATTAAGCATCTGATATTAAGGGTCGAATGCGACCAATGTTCCGTAGTTGGTGGTAAATTGATTTTGCGATGCTTCGAACCTGGTGATCCATGTTCAGTACCGAATCAAAAATGACACCTAAATTTTTTACGTTAATTTTGTTGCCGTCAAAATTGATGCTGAGTTCTTTGAAGTAATAAATTTTGTATTTTGGAGCGAAGACAATTAGCTCTGTTTTTTTCTTCTTGATTAATCTTCAAATAGTTGAATCGCATCCAAGAACCAATATCAGACAGACAAATCTGCAGACTTTAAAGTTCTTCATTGACCAAAGGAGCCATATTGCTTATAGGCATATTATACAAACAATTAAGAGAATCTAGTTCTATGGTTTTATACCTTCCGTTTTCAATCTTTAAAGAATGTGCTGATAATCTATATTTACATAACAGAAACTTGTCTTTGTGTGACAACCGTTTCAAAAGATATTCCTGTAAACACAAATGTGAAGCTATTTCCTTGTACACTATACATTTTGAAAAATTTTCGAAAACACTATAACAATTCTGTATGAACGCGTCCGTAAGGCGTTTTTCCACTAGTAGAACAAATTGTTTAACATTAGTAACTTCTTGTTGTTTTCAAAATTTTCCAAGGCCCGCACAATAAAGTTCATTTCTAACTAGGCTTAACCAATTTTTACATTTTTCCTGTTGTTTTTCATTTTCTGGTGTAGTGTCCTTTACAAAAATTTAGATTATCGGGAATCAAAATTTGTACATGACATGTACAAATTTTGATTCCCGATAATCTAAATTTTTGTAAAGGACAGTAGCTTGCTGACAACAAATAATTGTATACTTCAAAGCTGTTGTAAGGAATTATTTGTTGTCAGCAAGCTACACCAGTGTTTCAGAATACTAAGTTTTCTTTGTACATACATAGAGGATCTACCAAATCCAAAGTAAACCATAACATTATTGGTAGATTTTCGAAGCGACATAATTCTTTTCAAAAAATCAATAGGTATTTTTTCAAATTGTGGGGCTTTATGAAAACCTCAATTTTCACATCCATAGTTCAGAACAGAAGTAATATATAAATCAAAACAAATAGAGCGTAATATCAATATTTAGACTATTTTCTTTAACCTTTTTTCACAGTTAGAACAATCATTTTTTTACTTAACATTTTACAGAGCTATTAATTTTACCACCATTTCGAAAGACAACCATTTTCGTTTTGCTAACATTTACCTCTAGATTCCATCTATTTGTATACGCTTTTAGTGTATCCAACATTTTTTGAAACCCTTCTACACTTTCTGAAAATATCACAGTATCGTCAGCATACAAAAGTAAAAACAGGTTCAAATATTAGAGCTCAAGGCTTTGACAGCATTTTGAAAGTAATTCATTCTCTAGGTCATTAATGAATAATGAAAACAACATGGGTGAGAGTGCGTCAGTTTGTATAAGACCTGATTGTTAAGAAAAGTATTCGGAAAATTGACTATTAACTTTCACACAGCTTTTGATGTCACTATACATAGATCTAATAATATTTAACAATTTTCCATTAATTCCATCTTTAACCAATTTATGCCACATTTTATTGTGCTGAATGCTGTCGAACGCCGTTTTATAGTCAACAAAACCACAATATAAACGTTTCTTATCATTCAAAGTTTTGCTTATTAATAAATGTAAAAAAATTGCATCTCTTGTCCTTGATTCAGGCCTAGGTTTAAACCCAAACTGTGTGGCACTATATAATCCTCTATAAAATGTCCTCACTTCATAACAACAGACGTTTATTCGAGATAGATGTGAATAATTTTGACATATGACTTAATAAAGTTATCCCCCGATAATTATCTGGATTATTTCCATCACCTTTTTTTATGAATAGGGACCTTTATGCCTTGTGACCAAACATTTGGGTAACAACCGGCAGTCAAGTTTTGTGAATAGTTTTGTGAAAATACATTTGAAAAGTTTTTTAAAAAACTCATAAAGTACAATTTCAAAACCTGCATACTTGTCTAATTTTGAATCAGCAATTGCTCTGTTTTTTCGTCATTTGTAAATAGAGAGTCAAGTTCTGGAAATATAGGAGGTTCGGATAGTTCGGGTAGGGAGTATTCATAATAAGTTTTGTTGATCGCAATATTTTGGAAGTGTTTATAAAAGTCTAATTTCGAGAGTGTTAAAATACACGGAATAATGATTTCGGATTGGATAAGCGGAGTAACTCCAGTCGATTTCCTTCATGTCTTTGGGAGGTATGTTTTATAGGAATGTTCTCGGTTTTGTATTTCTTTTTGGCAGCAATGAGTTTAACGGGATCTTCCGCTGTTCTAGATGTGTTGAAGATTAACTATATTCCTGCTAGTAAAACCCTTGTATGCTCACTTGTGACCTCTCGTTCGGACTACGGCAATGTCTTAATACACGGTGTATGTACCAGTTCCTTGTCAGGACTTCAAAGGATTCAAAACACAGCTGCTAGGATTATAACGCGTACTAGGAAATATGACAACATAATACCAGTGCTGGTCAAGTTACACTGGCTTCCAATCGAGCAGCGAATTCAATACAAGCTGATCCTACAGGCTTTCAAAGCCTTACACAGAACATCGCCATTGTATATACTAGAACTGGTCCAGGTCTACAAGCCAAATAGGTCTCTGCGCTCAGAGAGCTCTATGCTCCTTGTTCAGTCGCGTGCGCGGACTAGGTAGTATGGTGACAGGCGGTTCGACGTAGCCAGTTCTACATTGTGGAACAACCTTCCCCAAAATCTTAGATTAGAGGGTTATTTAATTCGTTTTAAAAAAATTATTGAAAACTTATCTTTTTAGCAAGGCTTATCCAGACCATTCTTAAGTATTTACGCATTTTAAACTTATTTTATTGAGTACAGAGACAGCACAGCATTGATTTTTACATGTAAATAAAATTAAGTGTTATATAAGTATGTAGTTTTTAAACTAAATTTAGTGTATTTAGGTATATTATTTATGTTGTTAGCTTTATGCCAATAACTTTTATCTGTACAGCGCTATAGAGTAGTTTAATATAAATTATATATGGCGCTTTATAACTTTTTGTATAATAATGATAATAAAAGAACTTTATTATGATATAAGATTTTGTTATTACAAGTTAATTATCTCGTTATCACAAAAAAGACTTGTAATTACGAGAAAAAACTTCGTTATTACAAGTAAATTGTCTCGTTATTACGAGTTTTATTAAAACGTGTTATTACAAGTTAGTTATCTTATTATTACGAGAAAAGATATTGTTATTACGAGTTAATTATCTCGTTGTTACAAAATTTGTTTTTACGATAAAAGATAAAATGAATATACATAAGAATGAAAGAAATAGCCTCCTCTTTCATTTAGATTTAAGATTTCATCTTATTTGTTCTTTTTCGATTTAATTTTGTAAAAGAAAGAACTAAAACTTGTAAGTCGTTAACTTACTTAACTTGTCGAATGATTTCAATTACCGATTCCGAGAATTTAAATACTGCTAAGCCAAATACCTGCCTACGATAAATTATATAGTGACTTCTATCTCAAAAACATAACAAAATTATCTCGGTGAACAGTTCGCGGTCCGGAATCTAATGGACTCCGGTTCGAACCAACCAAACTACACAAACTTTAATTTAAAAAGAAAAGAAATTGATTTATGCTTTATTTCGCGTCGCTCAGTTGAAATGATGAATCAATATCTCATACATTTTTATAAAACTAATTAATAATCATAAACTATGCTTGTCAGAAGAGAGAATATTGTTAATGTTGTCTTTAACATAGCTATATTTGGAAATACCACACTTACAGCTTCCGTTGGCTTTGAACAGCCTATACAGATTGTCTAAATTTGCTGAAGCGGTTGCTCTTCTTGATCTAAATGAAAGAAGTCCAAATTTTGAACTTCTACCATTTCTGGCATTGCTCTTTAAAATCTCTCTCGCATGCGTATATTATAGTGGTTTATTTATCAAACAAAATTTATTAGAGTTGTTACTTTTAAACCAAACAGGTCTTAACATTAATTAATCCTAGTCATTTTTTTTTCCAAAACTGAACAAAAATGGGAATTATATTTTGCGATTTGTACAGAATAACCTCTCATGCATATACCGTCCTTGAATTACAGATTGATCATATTGATAACATTATTATAGTAAATCTTTTGATTCTTCGCATTTAACTTGCCGTGAAAAAAAAATCCTGAAACGCAAAAAGTATAGTTCTCAGATGCAAATGACACAGATAATTAATGTCGTTCTTTGATTTGAAAATTTTTCTAATAATCTCTACGGTAATACGTTTCTTTTCGTTAACACAGGAAATGCGCTTTCCACCTTTCACGGTGAGTTTGACAAGTTTTTAACTACTTGTGTACATGGATTTGGAAACTTGTTTGGTGTCTCAGTACAAGTACCGCGAGTAGCGTAAATAAAAGCATTTGAGACAAAAGTAGGTAATTTGATTTTTATGGTAGGGAATTACCGCCAAAAGTATACGTATCTTGCTTTTATTCTTATTATGCTTACTCTTTTATTCTTCTTTACATTTATACTTGCATGTCATTTTATTGCTTTCATATTCATGCTTATCCAATTTCACTTTGATTCTCTTTGACTCTTTATTGTTTACTTAATTCTATTTTGCAATATTCTCTTCTTATTCGTGTAAATTCTTACTTCTATCTCTGTTACAAACATGAATTCAAACACGCAAATCATAAAGCACTTTCAATAAAGACGAACACAAATTGCATTAATTTAATGCTGCATCATGACGCCAGGTGGCAATGTGTGCGCTACAATTGCTGCTCCCGAAGATTCATTAACACTCTCTACACACACACTTACAAACACTAAATACACGCAATTCACACACGCAAATAACTGAAAAATCACACAACACACACACAAACAATATTAACAAAAAATAAAAAAACTAATCCCCTAAATACCCCCAAACATATATATATATATATATAAACAGAATGAATAACCCGACTTTGGCTGATGACCCTTACATTCACTTAGTCCGGACAATGTTTTTAATCTGGTACACGTGCGTCGACACACTGTCAAGTAAATCAAACCTTTCGCCATGGATGTTATTGAACAACATGCATATTACTGGCGTCACCATGTGCCTGCGCGTCCAGGTGCGTCGTCACTTTTCCCGCGTCGACTATGGGTCCTCTGTAGTTGTTTAGTATAAACGGAGATTGTTTTCGCTGCTAGAAACATATAGGTATATATGTGATGAAAAATAAATTGTGATTTTTCTTTGTTTTAGTTCACGTTTCTTCGGTTTTAATTCTTTACAATTTTTTATTTACTTTCCATATTCGAGTGTCAAGCTTCGAATTATAAGCAAGATACAAAGCTTTGCTCACAATTTTCTGTTTGCACACAGAGCTGAAGCCTTGCTTTTGTTCTCTTACATTTTAAATGATGAATAGGAAATATCAAGTTTAAAAATCTAAACATGCTAAAGTTGAATGTAATAAAATCATTTGAACAAAAAAATTGACTCAACCTAGCAGAATTGCGAGCTCTATATCTTGCTTATAATTTTATGATTGACGCTGAAATTTTGATTGATCACTAGAAATTTCTAGCTAAACGTTAAATACTTGTACAAAAAAAATTAAAAGAAGATATGCTGTAACTACTTTCTTGGGCCCCCTCCTAATGCGATGTATTATATGAAATCTACACCAACCTTGATGGTTTTCAGACACAAATATAAACGATCGCTTTAAAACATTTTCTATAGTTATGACGGGATAAATGTATTATCGCTTTTAAGAAAATATTACAGCGGAAAATCATATTGGTTTGTAGCCATTTGTTGTTTTTGAATAAAGATGAAAATAATGGGTGGGCCGTGGTAAAATAGAGTGATATGCCTGTCAATACATTGCAGTGGTGTCTGAAGCAAATTGAAAATGGATAAGGGAGGCTAGACTTTATCAGAAATCTTGACAAGCAAAAAAAAAAAAAAAAAAGAAAAAAAAATGATTTTGAGTATGCCTATGTCTAACTTTGCAAAAAAAAGTGGGGGGCCTAGCTCCCACCCACCAGGTTCCGACGCGTGTGCATTGATTGTAATAGCTTTTTAACATTTCACGGGACACCATTTTTTATTCGAGTGTATTCATCGATCAAGTGAGTAAGGTTATAAAACATCGCACGAATTCATGCCAGGTAAACAACACTCGTTTATAATGCGGAAGACCAATTAAATTTTTGATTTTTTTTTTTAATTTAAGCGCATTGAGGTACAATATTCTTCTTTCATATATAAGATTTTTTAAAATAAAATACAATAGCTAGTAAGAAGTTAAAGAAGCAACTGTACCTATATGCTCTCATATATTTTGATCGCTTTATAAAGTGTGGGGAGGAGGGGGCAGAACTGAAAAGGTACTTGGAAGTTAACAGTGTACATCTACCAAACATTTAGTTTGATATCTTGCATAGGATCTTGTTTTCGGTAAAAATTGTATTTCATAAAGGTACAATGTCAAAGATTAAGTGTAAGCAAAAATAAGTGTAAAATTTGGATACTTTACGGCATTCTTTTTTGTTATTCTACCGAGGGGCCATATGGCACAATATCCTTTGAACACCCATTTAAATCCATTGTTGCTCAGGTGAGCGATGTGGCCCCATGGGCCTCTTGTTAACAAAACTATTCACAAAACTACTACTATTCAATGTTACTTTGAATGCCGGTTGTTACCCAACTGTTTGGTCACATGGCATAAAGGTCCCTATTCATAAAAAGGTGATGTAAATAATCCAGATAATTATCGGGGGATAACTTTATTAAGTCATATGTCAAAATTATTCACATCTATCTTGAATAAACGTCTGTTGTTGTAAAGTGAGGAAAATAATATAGTAAGTACCACACAGTTTGGGTTTAAACCTAGGCCTGAATCAAGGACAAGAGATGACAAGGATGATATTTTTTTTACACTCATTAATAAGCAAAACTTTGAATGATAAGAAACGTTTATATTGTTGTTTTGTTGACTATAAAACGGCGTTCAACAGCATTCAGAACATTAAAATGTGGCATAAATTGGTTAAAGCTGGTATGAAAGGAAAATTGTTTAATATTATTAGATCTATGTATAGTGACATTAAAAGCTGTGTGAAAGTTAATAGTCAATTTTCCGAATACTTTTCTTAACAATCAGGTCTTATACAAGGTGACACACTCTCACGCATGTTGTTTTCATTATTTATTAATGACCTATAGAATGAATTACTTTCAAAATGCTGTCAAAGCCTTTAGCTTCAATATTTGAACGTGTTTTTACTTTTGTATGCTGACGATACGGTGATATTTTCAGAAAGTGTAGAAGGGTTTCAAAAAATGTTGAATACACTAAAAGCGTATACAGATAGATGGAAGCTAGAGGTAAATGTTAGCAAAACGAAAATGATTGTCTTTCGAAATGTTGGTAAAATTAATAGCTCTGTAAAACGTTAAGTAAAAAAATGATTGTTCTAACTGTGAAAAAAGGTTAAAGAAAATAGTATAAATATTGATACTACGCTCTCTTTGTTTTGATTTATATATTAGTTCTGTTCTAAACTATGGATGTGAAAATTGAGGTTTTCACTAAGCCCCACAAGTTGAAAAAATACCTATTGATTTTTTGAAAAGAATTATGTCGCTTCGGAAATCTACCAATAATGTTATGGTTTACTTTGGATTTGGTAGATCCTCTATGTATGTACAAAGAAAACTTAGTATTCTGAAACACTGGTGTAGCTTGCTGACAACAAATAATTGTATACTTCAAAGCTGTTGTAAGGAATTAATATATGGATATGAAAAACAACAGGAAAAATGTAAAAATTGGTTAAGCCTAGTTAGAAATGAACTTTATTGTGCGGGACTTTTGAAAGTTTGAAAACAACAAGAAGTTACTAATGTTAAACAATTTGTTCTACTAGTGGAAAAACGCTTTACGGACGCGTTCATACAGAATTGTTATAGTGTTTTCGAAAATTTTTCAAAATGTATAGTGTACAAGGAAATAGCTTCACATTTGTGTTTACAGAGATATCTTTCGAAACAATTGTCACATAAAGACAAGTCACATTCCTTAAATATTGAAAACGGAAGGTATAAAAACATATATATATATATATACTATGTAGAATCCTCCGCCATTATTCTCTTAATTGTTTGTATTATATGCCTATAAGCAATATGGCTCCTTTGGTCAATGAAGAACTTTAAAGTCTGCAGATTTGTCTGTCTGATATTGGTTCTTGGATGCGATCCAACTATTTGAAGATTAATCAAGAAGAAAAAACAGAGCTAATTGTCTTCGCTCCAAAACACAAAATTAATTACTTCAAAGAACTCAGCATCAATTTTGACGGCAACAAAATTAACGTAAAAAATTGAGGTGTCATTTTTGATTCGGTACTGAACATGGATCACCAGGTTCAAAACATCGCAAAATCAATTTACTACCAACTACGGAACATTGGTCGCATTCTACCCTTAATATCAGAGAGCGCTAGTAAAACCCTTGTATGCTCACTTGTGACCTCTCGTTTGGACTACGGCAATGTCTTACTTCACGGTGTATGTACCAGTTCCTTGTCAGGACTTCAAAGGATTCAAAACACAGCTGCTAGGATTATAACGCGTACTAGGAAATATGACAACATAATACCAGTGCTGGTCAAGTTACACTGGCTTCCAATCGAGCAGCGAATTCAATACAAGCTGATCATACAGGCTTTCAAAGCCTTACACAGAACATCGCCATTGTATATACAAGAACTGGTCCAGGTCTACAAGCCAAATAGGTGAGCTCTATGCTCCTTGTTCAGTCGCGTGCGCGGACTAGGTAGTATGGTGACAGGCGGTTCGACGTAGCCAGTTCTACATTGTGGAACAACCTTCCCCAAAAATCTTAGATAAGAGGGTTATTTAATTCGTTTTAAAAAATTATTGAAAACTTATCTTTTTAGCAAGGCTTATCCAGACCATTCTTAAGTATTTACGCATTTTAAACTTATTTTATTGAGTACAGAGACAGCACAGCATTGATTTTTACATGTAAATAAAATTAAGTGTTATATAAGTATGTAGTTTTTAAACTAAATTTAGTGTATTTAGGTATATTATTTATGTTGTTAGCTTTTATGCCAATAACTTTTATCTGTACAGCGCTATAGAGTGGTTTAATATAAATTATATATGGCGCTTTATAACTTTTTGTATAATAATGATAATAAAATAACTTTATTATGATATAAGATCTCGTTATTACAAGTTAATTATCTCGTTATCACAAAAAAGTCTTGTAATTACGAGAATAAACTTCGTTATTACAAGTAAATTGTCTCGTTATTACGAGTTTTATTAAAACGTGTTATTACAAGTTAGTTATCTTATCATTACGAGAAAAGATATTGTTATTACGAGTTAATTATTTCGTTGTTACAAAATTTGTTTTTACGATAAAAGATAAAATGAATATACATAAGAATGAAAGAAATAGCCTCCTCTTTCATTTAAATTTAAGATTTCATCTTATTTGTTCTTTTTCGATTTAATTTTGTAAAAGAAAGTACTAAAACTTGTAACTTACTTAACTTGTCGAATGATTTCAATTACCGATTCCGAGAATTTAAATACTGCTAAGCCAAATACCTGCCTACGATAAATTATATAGTGACTTCTATCTCAAAAACATAACAAAATTATCTCGGTGAACAGTTCGCGGTCCGGAAATCTAATGGACTCCGGTTCGAACCAACCAAACTGCACAAACTTTAATTTAAAAAGAAAAGAAATTTATTTATGCTTTATTTTGCTTCGCTCAGTTGAAATGATAAATTATTTCCTGTTGTAATACAATTTTTTAAAACTAATTAATAACCATAAACTATACTTGTCACAATTTGAGATATTTTGAGACAGAGAAAATATTGTTAATGTTGTCTTTACCATAGCTATATTTGGAAATCCCACACTTCCAGCTTCCGTTGGCTTTGAACAGCCTATCCAGATTGTCTAAATTTGCTGCAGCGGTTGTTCCTCTTGATCTAAGGAAAAGGAGTCCAAATTTTGAACTTCTACCATTTCTGGCATTGCTTTTAAAACATCCCTCTCAGAGACGTATATTATAGTGGTTTATTTATCAAACACACTTTATTAGACCTGTTACTTTTAAACCAAACAGGTCTTAACATTAATTAATCCTAGTTATTTTTTAATTTACGTCAGACAAAGATAATCTTTTAAATACAAGACTGAACAAAAAGGTGATATTATATTTTGCGATATATACAGAGTTACCTCTCATGTATATTCTGTCCTTGAATTGATCCTATTGATAACATAAACATAGTGAGACTTTTGATTCTGCATAGTTCACTTGCCGTGAAATAAAGATCATATCTTAAAACGCATGGAAGTCTAGTTCTCAAATGCCACAGATAATTAATGTCGTTCTTTGTTTTGAAAAATTTTCAATAATCTCAACGGCATTAGGTTCCTTTTCGTAAACACAGGGTTTGGTCAGAATGCGCTTTCCATCTTCCGCGGTGAGTTTGACAAGTTTTTCACTACATAGATTAAGTAACATGCTTGTTGTCTAAGTACCACAGAATAGCGCAAATAAAAGAATTTGAGACAGAAATAGATAATTTGGGTTAAACCAAATATGATCTATATAATGAAACCGAAGACGAAGATGCCGGCAAAATTTCAAATAATGGCCTATATATGCATGTCAATTTTTGAAATATAGAAAAATGATAATATATTTACGTAATGCAGAATCTGATTTTGAAGATTTACTTAAACTGTTTTTCAACCACGTTTTAGATCCGTTTTACCAAAATAAAAATATTCCAAACAATATAACAGCATAAAACCAGCATGTAAGTAAAACAAAAACACTGTTTACACTATAATGTAACATTTTAATTTCAAACATAAAATTCATTGTATCATAGTCAATCAAATACATACAAACATGCACACTACATACACAGTTCAAGTATTTGTTAATAGCTTTATCTCACAGTTCTGATGATCAAACTCGATACATTGTTTTACAATTTGGATAGCTTTAAGCTTTAATAGACAGTTGAAATGGTACTCAGCCTTACTTTTTCAGTTCTGTTTGCTCTCAGCGTAAACTCACTATTCGAATGGCTCTCAGCGTAAACTCCAGTCCAGGTCGCTCGCAGTTTAACCATTCGTATGGCTTTCAGCCTTAATTCACAAATGACAAATTTGTTACATGAATGCATAAAACGAGGAAGTTGAAGATAAGGGAGAGGGGCCTTCTCCATTTACAAAAAATCTTTTTCATTGGTTTCCATTAAATAAAAGTTTTTTATTCAATCCAGCAACAAAAAGAATTAAGGTCACATACACATACTTAACATCAATTTCAGAGTAGATTGTTCACCCCTGTTTGATCCTCTTATTATCCACCCATGCAGTTAGAATTTTATTTTTATTTTAAGGAATAGTTTAAAAAGCAATTAAGAAAGAAATCGGAGTCAGTATATGCAACAATAAACAAAAATATGGTTTAGCATATTAACATTGTATCATATTAAAGTGTCTTCATTGTTTACAAATTAATGTTTAAGGAATACTACCAATCTGTCATGGTATAAAAATGTATGAAATTAAAAAAAATCCCACTAGTGTAGGCATTGTTATTTGCATATTTTAAACTAAAGTTGTCTGATCAAAAGTATCTACCCGATGGTTAACTCGCCATACACTTCCGCCATGACGTTAATTAGTCAACCCGCATTCCTGGGGCAACACTTTCTGAAAAGTTTTTTTTCCATAAAAACTAAAATCGCTTTTATTAAACTTGTTTGTATTAAACATATATGTCTGATCAGAGGTATCTGCCCGTGATTTATGATAAACTCGTTCTACACTTTTCAACATGATGTTAATTAGTCAACCGGCGTTCTTGGTTACCCCGTTACTGGAAAATTCTATCCCATTCCCTTACCAGAGGTCGTGCTTCGCAGGCGTTCTATCCATCAAAACTAAAATAAACGAATTGTCTCATTTTATTTGTTCAACATTTGTCAAATCTTAACTTCTATGTATACTCTAAATAAGTCACCGATAAATATAGTCGTGCTTTACATAATCATTTAATATCATTTCATTGCAAGTATATATTTTGATGGAAACTACCGCTGATTTGGATCCGCCAAAGGGTGTCCACCACCTTACTCTCATTTTTGTTACTTCATGTTTATCGAGAATGAAAGTAGGTTTTTGATTAATTTCACAATAATTACTTATCAGTTAAAATTCAATTATAGCTTACGGACATCATCTCACACGTCTTGAAATTCCACAGTTTTAAGCAGTTATTCTGGTACATACATTTTGTAGTTTATTTGCAAATTGTCTTAATTTTTAAGTATAGATATGTATCTACAAATGACATGTCTAAATAGGGCATAAGGTGTTTTTTGCATACTGTACACAAGGAAATATTCACCCCGATTCCCGTTTTATTTTTGTCTTTTGCCCTCGTTGTCAGCGGGCAAATTCAAGACCTGGCGAAATCCTATGTTTCAAATGGTATCTCTTTTAATAACACTGCATTTGGGCGAATTTAAGAAGAGTAAAACTGTTTGCAAATGTAGAAAAGACGAAATAAATAAAAAAAAAAAAGCAAGGGGCAAAAATAACCCTATATACAGTATTTCGAATTTATAAAACACAATAGCTGAACACCAACTGGCGTTTTTGGTCATGGAATGAAAAATGACAATAACAAACTGTCAACCATCTAAACAATCCATAGAACGAAATACAAATTCAAAGCAGAGAAACACGGACCTCTAAAAAGATAGAGGTGGGATCAGGTGCCTAGGAAGAGTGAGCATCCTCTGCTGACCGGTCACACCCGCCGTGCGCCCAATATCGGTAAAAATGTCATTATCGGGAAAAATGTCGTAATTTGGGGAAAATATAATGATCGGGAAAAACGGAGAAAAATCCGTGGACAATTCGGTATTCAATCAACAGTCCAGAATAAGGTGTTTAATGGATTTTTGAGATGGCTGACGGTTTGTTTAGTCATTTTTTCATGGATATGTAGAATTATAATGAGGCCAACACCAGACCCAGTTGATGTTATTATCAAGAGGTCTTAAATTGAATAAAAGAAAATACATGACTGTGTTAATGAGGATATGCAAATAAAGCTTAGGCCTTCTTGAAAATATGAGTATTTAGCCTAATGTGACCCATACATTTTTTGGAGACAAGCCAAATAGGTGCAAAGATATAGAAACGATTTACAACATAAAAGTACACTATCATATAACTGAAACTCTACATGGCAAATAATGAATCTTATCGAGGTTTTGCCAAGTATTGAAAGGATAGCAGTGATAGTTTAAACTGTAAATGTTAGAATTTTGTATAACCTCAGAGGATTGATCGGGGTTGGAGTAATGACTGTGCCACTGTAGTTTGATAATGGAAGTAAAAAGGGTTGTATATGTTATAATGTCCTGCACTTGGAAAATGTTTTAACCGTGTGAACAGTATGTAGTGTGAAGTGTGAACAGTAAGACAATATGCCATGTATAAGGGATAATCAGTATCTACATTTGTTTATTGCATGCAACGAGCAAGCCAATTTGGCAAACCTGTCTTAGTCATCGTGGCCAGAGATGTAAATGCTGGCAAATACAATTATTGTATGTGAACTTCATACCTGGACATACAGGTTTATAAAGATAACTGACAACTGGAAGAATAAAGTGAAAGAGATATGCTTAATTGCAGTATGAAAAAATGACAATAACAAACCGGCAACCATCTCAAAAATCAATTAAACGAAATACAAATTCAAAGCAGAGAAACACGGACCTCCAAAAAGATAGAGGTAGGATAAGGTGCCTAGGAGGAGTGAGCATCCTCTGCTGACCGGTCACACCCGCCGTGTGCTCTTTGTCGTGATCGGGAAGAAACGGAAAAGTCCGTAGACAATTAGGTGATTAATTATGGTCTAGCAATTAGTATGAAAAAGGTCAGTCAGCATGCGACCCAGTGAAGATTGTATTTGCTGGCAAGGTCGTTGTATCGACCATAGAACTTGCGAAAAGATGACTTCAATGTATGTCATACGCGCAAAATATCTCTTGCTATTTTTTTTAAATAGGTCCCATGTGAGGACCTTGTAGCACATTGATGAGGTTGTTTGGTTATACCTGAATAAGGAAAACGCTGTTAGAAGATCTCTGGTGTTTGGTATCTTTGTAGAAATGAGGGTATGAACAAATCATAAAGGTCTGAACAATCCCATTATGCATCAGGAAGGGGTGGTCTGCAGGCTAGCTGAAAACTGTTCCAAGTCTTCTAGTGGTTGTGGTCGGCATGCATGCTAATAAACTTTTACTTGTGGCAGTACTCTGCAATATTGTATAACAAGTTTTTGCCAAGTTTAAAGATGTTCGATCCTCTGAGTTTGGGTAGCCATTTTGGCTCACGTCTAGTCTGGAAATTCTGTGTCATATATTAATTCTACTTGTGAATTCCTATTTTACAATGCCAAATAAACTATTTTGAATAAAATAGTTAAGTGAAAATTACATATTTACAGAGTTAAGTAAGGGACTATATTTTGTGGCGGAAGGTTTTTAAGAAGAAAATGAACATTTTTTATAACTCAGTTGTTTTAGAGTACTGTAATTTTAGCTTCCTTATTTTCAGTGCAGACCAAATTTCCAGCTAGTTTATGCATTGGATTATCTTCGTGTTGTTTCAAAAAACACATTTTAACAATATTTCAATATTTCTATAGACAAATATTGGCACATATATCTAATATTTCATAAAAGTCAAGAAAAAATGAACTCCAATATTTGCCTAAAATTAGCTTATTTCATGCTATATCTCAAAATTTACATCATAGACCCATACTTTTGGTTTTATTTTCTGAATTTGTAAGATAATTTTGACAAGTCTATTAAAATTTGAGAAAAACTTTGAGACTTTTAAATAATTTTATTGCATGTTGAATCGTTAATGGATACAAACAGCGTTTTATCAGTGCAAAAAGGTCAAAATATCAATTAGGTGAAGAAATTGCAAACTTTTTCTTTATGATTATTTTAATTTTATTAATTTTAAATAATATAAATTTTTATTTGATGCCATGGTTTGTTCCGATTAAAAATTATTGAGGAAAAAGCGATGTATGTGCAATTTGCACTTTCAGTGCAGAAAGGTCATATTAAATACACTGTAGCACCGAACGGAACATATAGACCCCAAAATTTTGTTTTGAATTTTGGTTTAGCTATGTATGTAGATTTTTAAAAAAATACTTCAGAAAAAAACTTAAGAGACTTATGATCGCAGGATCCAACCTCCTTAAATAAAGTTTGATTATTAATTCTATAGTAATTGGGTACGATTAAAATCATGAAAATTAATAAGATAATTTTGGAATTTAATTAGACACACGATTTGGATTTAAAATTTGTATTATCAAACAAAAACCTTTATGAAATGCTGGCTTAGTGTCAGGCTTATCAATGTATGACATTACCTGATAGCCAACTTATTAGTGGTAAATACTGGATTTTGATTTACATTTAATACAATTCCATACTTACAGTAGTTGGTTAATACAGACTTCAAGGTGTTGGAAAAGACAGGTGCAACAAAATCTTAAAGTGGTATAGCTCTAAATTGGTGAATAACAAATTTAATCAAAAGTGTAACATAACATAAAGTTATTGTATGTGGTACATGTATGTAATCAAAGTATACATATATTAAATATTTGTCAAATAGCATGAGAAAATAATTATAACTGTTGACTTATAATAATTTATTTAATTCTTATATCGAAGAATATATTGCTCAATTGATGTTGGAAAATTTGGCTAAAAGGCAATACTCACAGTAATTGAGCGTATATGTAACCAAGATATTTTCGATCGATAGTTACTCTAGTTCTCAGATAGTATGGATTTACAACCTGAAACGTCGTCTGAAGATCCACCATCATGGAAGAATTTGATGAAAAAGGATGCCGTATCCGATATGAATTGCGAACACCAAACCCGATGGTTTAGCCGAAGCTAACCCGATTCTCATAGAATCAGGACTAAGGTTAAGGTTGCTGTTGCTTGTATAAATGAATTTATCCTTAAGGATAAAATCCAGTACCAACTTGGAATCAATCCTGACTTGGAACCGATTTATGGTTAGGAAACTTACATGCACGAACCTTGTTGTCTTGTTGGCTTTAACAAGTGTCTTTCTGTCTGTAAAATTTGATCAGACAAAAATGTTTACAAGTTGTGTTGCGGCTTGCGTCCAGGACCCTCACAAATGTAAACTCACAACGTGACAGTTGTTTTTTGTATGTTTATAATTCCAGTTTCGAGGAGAATTCAGCGATAAGAGCACAAAAACACGAAAGTAAAAATACCCCCCTCTGTTATATCTAACTGTGTATTTATAAATTAAAGTTCATCTAATTCCTACGTTTTGTTTTCAATTCTTCATTTTTTTGTTTATGATCTAAGACAACATAATCTTTGTAGTATAGGTCAGAATTTGCTTCTCTATGGGCGTTTATTTTTTGAAAGTGATCTATTTTAGAATATTGAAATCAGGTGGAAACAATATTTTTTTTATCATAGGGTCTCGTTGGAATGTCTTAAATTTTCATTTTGAATTTTGCTTTGGACTTAATGTTACAGAACATTAATAAATTCTTTTTTTTATATTGATAGAGAAAGCAAATAATATTTGTAATACTGATAACGTAATATTTTCAAACATAATACGATTGTCCTAAGAGGAATACAGGCCCTCAGACCATTAAACTTAGACAAGCTCGCTTTCGATCTTCTACTATGTAGTCCTTTCATAGACTTAGATCAAAAGGTGAACTCATCAAGTTTTATACCACAGGGTCAGACGACCAGAAAAAGCGAGACAGAATGTAAACAACTCATGTGGCCTTAAAGGAAGGTGTTTAAAATCATTTTGATTTTTAAGCTCCTTCCCAATATATTGTACCTACATGTACAGTACCACGTGTAAAACATGTATACGCTTGGATCGTTTTGACAGTTAAGCATGGAACTTGCCAGACCATAATTTCTTTTTTCAATAAGCAATTTGTTTAGCAAAGGAAAATGTGATGTTACAGTTTCGTGAAATAAAAAAATCTGCAAAGCAGAACAAGTGTAAATGATAAGGAAACATTTCTAACATACGGTTAAGTGAAGAACTCTGTGGCTTTAGAACTATTTGAATGTGGTTACAGCTGATATAATACAAAAAGGTCGTACATGATTGGGACAAGCGGTCCTTGACACAATTATGTTCTTAATCATAACAAATTGCTATACTTTCTCTGTAAGTGGTTGTCGTAGATGAATTACCGTTATTACAGCCGGTCACATGATGACAAATCTCATTTCTACAATCACACAAGGATCCACATTTATATCCATAGAAAGGATACGGACATCGATCACGACAATCTTCGTTGTACCATCCATTCGGACACGCTAAATGATAGATGGAATAAAATTAACTATTTTGTGTGTTGTCGCAAATATCTTTTTTAACAAAAACATGTAGTGTTATTCTGATAGTATTTTGCACCTCTCAAGTTGTTTTAGATTTAAGTGAGATGCGATTAAATGTATTTGAGTTTTACCTATGCATGTGTTAGTTTTATTGTCCCGGCGGTAATTAATACAGCATCCACTTTTACTTTTCCTACAAAATATGTAATACATACATCATTAAATTAGTAGTCTAATAACAGTTTCCATCAAAATACATATCTTTGACCGTGTAAGCGCTCGCTTCATGTAGACTAGGTAAGTGGTTTATGTCACTCCGCGATTTAACATTCAAATCTCATGTCAAATTGAATAAAAATACCGTCTCGTTGGAATAACCATTAATTAAAGGTTGTTATTTGCAGGTTGCAAATAACCTTAAATTTATGTTTATTCCAACGAGACGGTATGCCAATGATGTTGGTTTCTCTGTTCAGTGTTGTAGATAACATAAAGTTAACATAGAGTAAAGTCACCTACAGACGTGTGCTTGTAACAAAGTATCCACTACAAAGTTATTTGAACATATTATGTAAACACAAAGATGACGGAAGTGGACTGTAGATCCACCATTACCTTTGAAAACTTTTGTATAACGTCATATTCATTAACTTACGAGTAATATCAAAATACTTACGACGTACAATTCCCTCCCGACGAGACTGATGTTTGAGTGATAACTGTAACAAAAATTAAGATGGTATCAGTAAGGTCCATATCAATCAATAATAATCATTATATCTAACTTCATCAAAAATAAGATAAACGGGATATTATATCTAGTTAAGGTCTTCCATTTCCAATGGAAGACCGTGTACTGATTCTTTTGGAAATTCTTCAGTATTTTTATTCTGCTTGTTTGTCATCCACTTTTATTCATATTTTCATGGTTTATTGAAAATGTTAATAGCTCGCTATAGCACTAAGCATTATAAAATTAGTTCTTCCGGTTTCAAATTATTCCAATTTTAATATTTTTTAGTGGGTCTCGTTACCCGCAAAGGCTCCGAGTTGATCCGTACCAGATAGTTTTGAATTAAAAATCTTTAATGTAAACATTTTGAACGTTGTCCTCCTAGTTTTATTTGTTTGACTAACGCACGTATATTACTTAAAAAATCAAATCGAAATATATGTTTCAAAATATGCTTAATTTTGCTCATATTTTTGCTCCATAACCATTTAAAAAAATATTTTCTAAACACATATAGAACAAAAGTTGTGCAACATTTTAAGGGCTTTCATTTGATACCATAAAAAAGGGGCTTGACCTTAAAAGTCTTTGATTTATAACGGTAATTTTTTTCGATATGGGCGTCGCTGCATAAAATGTTGTTTGTCGTCTTATTAATCTCATATAACTGTTCGTGTTTGGGTATTGCATAATATGAGGGTAAAAAGTAAAATAGGTGTAGACCAGTACTCGCGGCAATTTGGCAAAGTTAACGAAAGTCTTTGTGCGTGAAACTGACAAAGTTACTTCAGAAAGTGTATCGGTTTATACGGAATGCCTTTATTAATAAGAAAAAAGGTTTCTTAAAGTATGTATGCATTTATCTGAGGACTTTAAGTCATTTTTGTTTAGTTCTTATAGTGAAAAATCCTTTAAAAACGAGACACAGAAAATATAACTTTTCTTTTTGTTAAAAAAAACCAAATTACAGACTGAAATAAAACTTTTATGTAATACATTTTAGTTATTATATTGCAAGCATTTGAAAGCTATCTGGGATCCGAGTTGCGTGTGTACCATTATGTAACCTTTTCCTCGCCCGCGGCCGAGGAGATGGCGGCTGGACTATCTAGCGGTCAGCGGTATCTACTACACAAGATTCGCGTCTTACACATATGGATTTATTTAGTCGCAAACACATAAAATTTTTTAAAATTTTAAATACAAAAAAGGTTTCGTCGTAAATTGGATGAAACGATCGAGTGTTAATAAATAAATCGTTCTGTTAATTAATAAAAGCAATGTCATTCCTAATCTGAAGCATAATCAGACATAGATCAATTTTTTTTAATAACTTCTATTTAATAAATTTAAGTCTTTATACTGCAAGCATTTCAAATCTTCTTGGTTTCTGAGCGTAATCCATCCCTCGTCAGCGGCCGTGGATATCGGTCGCGGCTGGACTACCTAGCGGTCAGCAGTTATCTAATACACACGATTCGCGTCTTACATGTATGAGTTTATTTTGCAGCAAACACAAGAACTGTTTTAAGTTAATGCCATACAAGTTTCTTCATCTTAAATTAGTCAATCAAACGATAGAGTGTAAAGAAAGAAATCGTTCTGAAAATTAAAAAACAAACGGTGTTAGTCCAAATTAGAAGCATCGTCAGACATAGATCAATGGTGGATTTGTTAATTTAAAATATTTTAAAAACTGTACAATTAATGTTTAAGATCAACACAAAACCCCACGAAACATTTAAAAGATGATTATCCCTCGCACATGGCTGAGGGGATCCCGCACGAGTGGACAAGTGATCCGCGGTAGCTTCTTGTGCTTCTACCTTATCATACGTGAAAGTTTATTGATAATTTATATCAACAGCACTTTGTATATTATTTGTTTTATTTTCAATTAAACTATATTGATTTAAGATGAATCGATAAATTTTTTTTACTTGTACAACTGATTTAGCATTGGTTTAAACGATAGAGCATAAAATCAGACAGAAACTTGACCATCAATGGAATAAAAGTAAGCCATCATTCTGAATCTAATTATGCAATGCCAGTTGTATATTTAAAAGATTAAACACAACGCCGATACTTTGACCATGTTCATGTTCTTTGTTCATGTAAAATCAACTTGTTTCAACTTAAGATTAATATACCTATCCATTATTATTTCTGTTTATTAATGCTGAAACTTTTTACAGACAACAACACTTTTGAGACACCTTGCCTGATCAACCAGTGGTATATGTATATATTTATGTATATATGATGTGGGTATTAATATTCGACCAACACAAAATAGTGTAGAAAGTAAAATAAGTTTTCTTATGAGTTGTACAAAAATTTAGTAGGGTGTCCAAAGTAAAAGTGAATTTAAAATAATCAAACATTCTTCACGTGTTCAACGTTTAAATTAAATCAAATTAAAATCAATGTTCCGTGTTACAATATTACATGTAAGCGGTAGGTGCTGGCACGATAAAAGAATCGGAATTGAGGGATTCGGTGATTATTTTTAAGAATATTCACATGAATTTGTAAACAAGCTTTGTTTTAATTTTAAGGGCCATTTGATCACTTTTGTAGTTTTTCTGTATGGTCGTTTGTTTCATTGTAAAAACATTCATTATTGTGCTGCCCCCCCCCCACCTCAACCCCAAGTGCTCGAGCTGAATTTTTTGTTCAAAGTTGGCGAACAGAAATCGAAAATTCAGATGTGGCGAAAATCACTTTTTGGCGAATCCTTATCTGTAAAAGTTACTTCTAATGTGTTTCACTTTGGTGGCAGGGGATAGTTTTTTGGTCGAGGAAATGTGAGGCAGATAGTGCTCATATATGTGATCTAGTTTTCAGTGGATTTAAATTGGTTTGCATGCAGGGAACACATGGTCCAGACTTTTGAGAATTTTTAAACATTTCAGTATAAAACAAGTACAACTTACATATAGCACTATATAGAATAGCCAGGGACGGTCTCAAAATTTTCTGAAAAATTGCCCTTTTTTCACAATTTCACGGGTCCAGCACCACGCTCCCGAGCAACTGCTTTAAACTACCATAGGATTTGTAGCTTAATGTATACCTATGCAACTAATCACTAATTATGGGGGGGGGGGGTCAATTACCTTTTTTCGAGTGACATTTTGTGTTCTGAACCCACCCTTCTTTTCAAGCACAAAACCAAAAGTGAAAATTTTGGCAACAGTTTCGCATTTCAATTCAGATCTGATAAAAAGTGCTACCTGTATTGAAGTGTAATACATCAATAAAATGGACATGAGCTCCTCTATCCACAAAATGAATGCAATTTATACCCCTCAAAAAACCAGCCAAACCTCAGGTTCTCCGTTTATTTCAAACTTTTGACCGGGTCTTTCGTTCGAAACTATCCCATGTCACCTTTGCAATCTGTTTGTTTGTTAGCCATAGGCCAGTCTGTGTTAATTCAATCACCCCGTGCGACAGAAAATCTCGTGTCGCTTAAGTGCACACAGCCCTGGACATAAATAGCCCCAGGCAATTTATGGCTGCAGGACATCAATTGTTATGTAATTGAAAAACACTTGGAATGGTGCTATCACTGCAGTGGTCAATTGTTAAATTATAAATTTAAACTTGTAAGTCTAAAAAAAATTATTTGTTCTCAAGTTTAGAAGTTATGAAATGCGTTATGCGATGCAGTCGGTCGCCATAGAAATCCTCAAAGTACTGCAAGTGTCGACAGTTTTTTTATTTAATTCTTTGAAAGACCTTGGAACATTATTCACTTGACTTACAGACTAGCGACATATTTGACATATATATGCACTTCTCAAAGGTACACTAGGTGATATACATACGTGTTCTTTAAGGGATTTCATTTATTGTTATATACACATTGATATACATTAGAAAATACCTTTTTATTGAAGCTGTGTTGTAATTCGCCTTAACCGACTTAAAACCCAGCAGAATATTTTATTTTTACATCTGGCTTAAAATTGTCGAAATAGGAGATTGTAAATTTGTAGCAACTCTGAAATAGTCAAGAACAGAAGAAATAATGTCTTCGTTGCTTTCACTCAATCTTCTTATTTATGTGTATGAGTCCATAAATCTTTGTTTCATCTTATAAAAAGTGGGGTTTTTTCCTCTCTAACTTAGAACTGTAGAAATTCAGTATCTTTACTTGGAAATCATTTAGTGATTACAAATGGACACTTGTCAATGAGGAGAGAGCAAATGTAAATGTACATACTACAGATTAGTCAGTACATGTATCTTTGAAAAGTTCAAATTGTAATAACTAAATCATGTATATGTATATAAGATATGGTAGAAAGGAGAAACATAGATCTCTCTTCGTGTCGCACTAAAGTAGCGAATAGGATTTTTGAACCAGTGGGAGCTCTGCCCCCGCCCCCGCCAACTTTTTCTTGCAATATTCCGCGAAATTTACATTTAGAAATTTAAATTTTAGGGCATTGCCACACCCTATCCAACACACACTTTTTAGATAAAAGCAAAACAATATTGGCATATATAAAACGATATCATATTTAAAAAAAAAAAGAAGTACGAGCTGCATCACAACCCAAACCACTACCACGGATTACGATTTTGAAAATTTGAGAGTTTTTTTCTTATTTGATTGTTAAGATTTTTAATAAATATGCTCATCCGTCCATAAATTATGCTGATCATGAGTGCCTGTCCAAACATTATACGGAAAGTTATCCCTCACACCCTCACACTGAGCACCTCTCGTATAGCGTGCTCTCAGATGGCAGAAGGCGTCATCGTTTATTTACAATTTGTGGTCTTTTCAAACGTTCAATTTAAACATTGTACTTTAAATAAACTATTATTTCCTATGTCGCTTTTAACGCGTAATCTCATTGGTTAACAAGCCGGGTGTATCACCTGCTGTAGCCGGGTGTAAATAAGATGTGACGTCACAATGCACCTCTCTTTTACATCTTTGCGCGAAATAATGTAATGTTAATAGTTTGTATCCTGTCATCTGTTGTACATAAACGTATTTATCGTTTTGATTTTCTGGTCGGAAAAAATTAAATACATGTACATAAACGATGTGTGTTTTTAAAGTTATCATAAATTAATATGACCGTGAAGTAAATTAAACAAAAATTTGCCAGGTATGAAAATAATACTATGAAAGTGAGCCTCGTTTTACTGAACTTACTACATGTATTATTTTATCGACGATCCAGTCTGATAAAAACAATCCCCCTTCTCCTTACATTCGTCAGGGTCTGATACGTATCGATAAGAGGTCATTTCGACATGACCTCTACATTTGCATACAATCTAAATATGCTCCACTCTTTTCACAGACATGCCTTTGTCTTTTTTTATGAGAGGTGTAACTCTTCAGTACTGTGCAGTTTGGAGATTACATAGAAACAAACATGCATTAATTTTTTTCTGTCTCCTTTTGAAGAGTTCAAATTGATTTTCTAAAGCCCTGATTTTTCAGAAATTAAGGTCGTGTGAAAATGTACTTCTGTCAATACCTGTGAGACCCTGATAAGTGTAAGTGGAAGGCAGGATGGTTTTATTAAGACTGTTTGGCTATCCCTTTTGGACTTGAAGCTGTACGGAAGACCTCCTCGTTGCTTGCAACGAGCTCGGCTCTAGTTCTATATATTACGAGATTAATTTCCTGGTGAATGCATAAAACCAGTTCTCCGAAATGAATACGGACCATCATAAACCAAGCAAGTATACACAAACAAGTAAATCTGAAACCCTATGCTCACTCTTACCATATATTTATACATTGCAGTTAAACAGCTATCTGTAAATCTACGTGAACCATCACAAATAATAGATATATAAATATCATATATATACCGATGGAATCATCCACTCCACCCTTACCACCCACACAGCCTGTCACGTGATGACACTCCTGCTGGGCCTGATACCGACATTCTGTTTTACAGAGTCGGCCATACCAGCCCGGAGGACACGGAGTATTACAGTCCTCGTAGTAACCAGGGTCACACGCTGCAAAGAATAACGATCATTTAGCAGAGCAATAACCACATCGTTTTAAGTTTTAGCGATAAAAGCTTTTCTTTTGTTTTTGCACATATCGATTTACTTATAATAAAACTTTATCACAATAAGCGACAATCAAAGCGATTTGGAATAAAAACGGAAAAAGTATGTTCCAATGTTGAATTAATTAAGAAATGTATAAAACTCACCGACACACCCGGTTTGACTTTTGTTCAGCTTGAAATTACTACAACACTTGACAGTAGAATCAATTTTCCTGAAAATTGATTTATTTGATAAAATGAGGGAAGAAAAAGTAAGCATAATTACACTGTCAAAAATTAGGAATATTAAAACTACACTGTATCTTAAATGCTTCCAATTCATCGGCTATTCAATTAGTATCAAATTCTCAAAGAAATTTTAAGGAACTTGAACTTCTCATTGTCAAAGAAGTTTCTATCATTGTCAAAAAAGTTTAAAAAAAAATATTATAATCAATTTGAAACAAATACCTCGGTAAAAGACTAAAAACATAGAAATAACTCGAACACATAGTATATTAAAGAGGTTCGATCCTCTGATTTTGGGTTGCCATTTTGGGTCACCTCTAGTCTGGAAATTCTGTGTCATATATTAATTCTACTTGTAATTTCCTATTTTACAATGCCAAATAAATTATTTTGAATAAAATAGTAAAGGAAAAATTGCATATTTACAGAGTTAAGTAAGGGACTATATTTTGTGGCGAAAGGTTTTTAAGAAGAAAATGAACATTTTTCATAACTCTGTTGTTATAGAGTACTGTAATTTTGGCTTCCTTATTTTCAGTGCAGACCAAATTTCCAACTAGTTTATGCATTGGATTATCTTCGTGTTGTTTCAAAAAACACATTTTAACAATATTTCAATATTTCTATGGACATATTTTGGCACATTAAACTAGTATTTCATAAAAGTCAAGAAAAAATGAACTCCAATATTTGCCTAAAATTAGCTTATTTCATGCTATATCTCAAAATTTACATCATAGACCCATACTTTTGGTTTTATTATCTGAATTTGTAAGATATTTTTGACAAGTCTATTAAAATTTAAGAAAAAGTTTGAGACTTTTAAATAATTTTATTGCATGTTGAATCGTTAATGGATACAAACAGCGTTTTATCAGTGCAAAAAAGTCAAAATATAAATTAGGTGAAGAAATTGCAAACTTTTTCTTTGTGATTATTTTAATTTTATTAATTTTAAATAATAAAAATATGTATTTGATGCCATGGTTTTTTCCGATTAAAAATTATTGAGGAAAAGGCGATTTATGTGCAATTTGCACTTTCAGTGGAGAAAGGTTATATTAAATACACAGTAGCACCGAAAGGAGCATATAGACCCCAAAATTTTGTTTTGAATTTTGGTTAAGCTATGTATGTAAATTTTAAAAAAAATACTTCAGAAAAAAACTTAAAGACTTCGCAGGATACAACCTCCTTAAGTAGTATTTAATGCATCGATATTTTTTCAAATTTGTGACTCATTTAATCATTTATGTACCCGTGTTTTTTGGATTGCATTTTGTAAAATTTTAAAATTTTCATATTACTTCGTTCTCAGGCTTTGAGGAGAACATCTAGAGATAAGTCGGAACCCTGTTGCTTATGAATGTGTACATAAGGAACACCCAACAATTTAACTTGATCCAATAAAGGTACTCGTAAACTACCGGTATGTACAATCATTTTACATCATTAAATGATATACCTACAAATGTACAGCGAATAAAGACTAATTACAATTCGTTGGAAAGCTTACAGTGAAATTGTACGCAAATCATTTGTGGACAAAAATTTCATATTTTCTGGTAAATCACATGGATAAATATCAGTAGTGCTACATTACCCGTATATAGTAAGACCAGCCTTCTTGCTTAATTTACACGTAGATATATTCATAGACTTTTGCTTATTGTTGCAAACATGGCTTTGGTTATACACACAAAACATTTTTTTAAAGTACAATTAAACAAAAACGAGCAAATTCCTATATCCGACGAAAGATAAACACTCCCTGGACAGAAAACACAGAGAATCAAAAACAAAACTACACCAGGCATTGTTTTGTCATGGTTTATTTCATCCGAAATTGTTGTATATCGGTTTTCCGTTTTACCGTAAGTGTTTTCATATATAGTAACCAATGAAGCGATCTGGTGATACTTTAAGACGTTGTCATATTAAGCCATGTGATCGTTGAAGTGCAAATTACTCCTTTCTCAGATAGATGTAATTTGTACCAATTTTTATTAGCAATAATCTTTACTTATAAATTAAGACATTTTGCAAATAAACTACAAAATGCCTGCACCAGAGTAACTGCTTAGTATACACCTTTGGTATTTCAACATGATATGTGAGATAATGTCCGTAAGCTATAATTGAATTTTAACTGATAAGTTATCATTGTGAAATAATCAAAAACATAGTTTCATTTTCGCAAAACTAGCCCGAATTAGCAAAAATTAGAGTAAGGTGGTAGATACGCTTTGGCGGATCCAAGTCAGGGGTAGTTTGGATCAAAATATATACTTGCGATGAAATAAAATTGAATGATTACGAAAAGATTGAATATATTTACTGTGAGCCAATTTAGAGAATACATAAGTCAATTCGTTTTTTTTAGTGGGCGATTTTAGTTTTGATACTCATTCGCTTGTGGAGCACGACCTCTGGCGAAATAATGTGTTAGACCTTTTCAGAAACAGGGTAACCAAGAACGTGGGTTGACTTATGAACGGAAAGTTTAGGACGAGTTCATCATGCATCGCGGGCAGTTACCGTGGATTGGACTTCGATTAATACAAAACGTTAATAAATAAAATTGAACAATTTAATGCGATTTTAGTTTTGATTGAAAGTACTTTTTAGAACGGGGTACCCAGAAACGGGTTGACTAATTGACTTAATGGCAGAAAGTGTAAGGCGAGTTAACCATCGGGCAGATACTTTGAATCTGACAACTTTGGTTTAAAATATGCAAATATAGATAAATATACATAACCTAGCGTGTTTTAATTTTATATACATTGTTATACTGCGACAGATTGGTACATGTAGTAAAACCTTAGACATTAAAGGGGCATGGTCACGATTTTGGTCAAAATTATTTTTCCGATTTTAATGTTTACAATGCTTCGGTAAGGCATTTTTAATAGGCATCCAAAATTTGAGTGTCATTCGTGGAGTTATAAGCGATTTACAGAGCTTATAATTCTTTGCTATTTAAACAACCCTTTTGTTTACATTTTGAATCTTACGGTATTAATTCAATGTTTTGAATTAAAATGAATGTGTTAAACGTTAGTAACTGTTTATTTTTGCTTAAAATGAATAAGAAGATAGACACATCAGATTAAAAAAGATTTATTTTACTAGTATATTGAACCTATGTGCACAAAAACAGGGTATTTTTTTTACATGAGAAAGAATTGTGAGCCATAGTTCTAGCTTGTAACTCATCAAACGACTCTCAAACATTCGATCACTAGAAATGCATTCCTAAAACAATGTAAATAATAGAATTTGACCAAAATCATGACCACGCCCGTTTTATTTGTAAACAGATTGTGTTCTACGTCTAAATGGATAAATGATAAATGCATAAAATGGGGAATTTTAATGGGGATCCCCCCCCCTCCATCTCCAGATTGTTTATCAAAACATTCTTTACTTTGAAATTCTTTTTTTGGACAGTAATAAAAATAATATTGAAAATTGACCTAAAGAACCAAATTTAGAGAGAAATACCCTAAATACCTACTCACTGGTTTGAAATAAATACAATAAATTTTTTTTATATTTTTCAGCTGCAATAAACACAATTAAGGCCACGTACATGTATATATCATTCATTTCAGTTTAGATTTGTCATCCCTGCCCGCTCCTCTAAATATCCAACAATGCAGCTGGTTTTTTATTTCAATTTTAAAATATGATAAGGAAAAATATTAACATTTTCCAGTGTCTCTTTCTGTGATAACACTACTATTCGATTTTGTACTATACAGCCCAATAAATTCAAATGACGTATTGTTGGGGGCGCAAGCGGGTTTGCATAAGTAATATTATAATATTTAATTGTACAACTGCTGAAAATGTTATAAATATAAGTAATAAGGAATCATTCTTTGAATATTATGAGGTGATAATTTCGGTCGGGGCGTGATCAAATCTATCATAAAGCCCTTCGGGCTTTATTGGATATGATCACGCCCGACCGAAATTATCACCTCATAATACTCAAAGAACGATTCCTTATTGCTTAAATAGAACAAAGTATATACAACAATGAACAAAAAGGATGGTTCAACATATTAAGCATTAATAGTCAGCCCGCGGGCTGACTAATCATGTTAGGATGAACCTTCAATTGCGCTTGCCTAAATTGGAATTTTGGGAAAGAATTAGACAGGTCGTGTTATAGAAATTCGAAGAAGTTATGAAATTAGTCAGTTTCTAGGTAAAACTGCGCATCGATGTATTGGAAGACGTACTGTTAATGGGAATCGTCTGCAGCCACAGTCGTGAGTCCGCGTATATCTTCCCGACTCTCTTAGTGAGATTGGAAAATAAATTTATATTGGTAGGGGTTTGCGACGAAACAATTAAATTCAGAGAGCTATGTTTGCAAAGTATTAACTTTAAAGTGTACAGTCAGACATTGTTGTACCCCTCTACACGCTTATCTCCTCACCGACATGTACAGCCATAAAATAAGGCTGCAAACTAAATGTGCACCCACATATCTATTATTGTTCTGGAAATTGTTTATCTTGTGTTTTAATAGATTGTGTATTCACTTTTGACCTACAATTGAAATAATTCCACTGGCTGACTTTCTTAGGTTTTTAAAAACCTAACCTTGTATCATGTTAATGTTTAAAGTGTTTAATCCCGCGCTTGTGCGGGGTATCATCTAGTCCTATTTAAAGTAAACGGTTTGGTAACAATCAAACTTGTTGGTTCAAAGCATTTTCCAAAAGTAATTTAAAGGAAATGAAGAATTAAGTCAAAATATATAATGTTTTTGTTTATATTATTGAAATTTTTCTTATGGAGATAACGTGAATGTAAAAAAAAAAAACCCAGAGAGTTAGTTTGGGTAAAACTGTCACTGTGGTACTGTCTATTTCCGAATGTTTGCAACCGTCATATTGCCTGTTTCCTAACCACAGTGATATAAAATAATGAATATATAATCATATAATTTATTTACATTCAGTGTATATTTCCCCCTATGTTTGCATTGGAAATCTGCGATGTTCAATTTCCTATAAATACACTTTGCTAATTAATGCGCCATTGACACAAATATAAACGTAACCACGTGTTTTGAGTATAATATTTATTTTTGTAAGATTAAATGAAACGTTCAACCTTACATAACCAATTTGATATATACCTTTGATAAACAATCCTTAAATTATGTTTACTCCTTAATAAAAAAGATTTTTCTCTACAAAGTTTCTGGCACTATATTTTCAGCCACATAAGTTAAATAGCATGTTAATATGGCTGTTCCATGTATGTTTCATATCCCTGACTGAGAGCGTATATAATGGCTTTACAGCGACAATACACATATATTTCATAAATATAGACATCAGTTTAGATTTTAATATAAACATTGAATGCTTATTTTTGGATGTCGTCGGTCCTGTCACACACCAAGCGGTGCAGACAAATTATCATACTACGCGTTAGCATTCAATGCTTAAAAATTTACATCTACCGAGTACGATTCCCTCTATTTCTTATACGGAAACTTATAGTTAATTCATAGCTCTATAGAAACAGCCTTACTGAAATATACACGCCCCGTTTATTGAAATGTCGAAATCTACAGCCACCTAAGAAAAATCACGGACTGCAGTAGGTATTCATTATGATGTCAAACCCAAATTCCCATAGGAGACGGTTTGGCTGTTACTTTAAGCTAACGTACTGATGGAAGTTAACAATAATTTAGTGAATTTAACTTACTTTATACAATCGATTTATTAGTTTGTTAAATGAAAGATGTAAACTTAAGCAATAAAATGCTTTCTTTGATGATACATGCGGGTTATGAAGGTAGCGATCATTGCGAAAAAAATTACATAACCCGCCTACGCGGGTGATGTATTTTTTATGCAATTTCGCCACCTTCTTATCCCGCATGAATCACCAAAGAAAGCATTTTATTGTTTAAATGAAAGTTTTCGAACTGTAACGTGTTCACAGCATAGGCGCTCCCTATTTTCTATAGTTATAAATTAAGACATTTCGCAAATAAACTACGAAACGCCTGCACCAGAGTAAATGATTATACCTTTGGTATTTCAACACGTGTAATATGATGTCCGTAAGCTATAATAAATTTTAACCTGATAAGTAATTATTGAGAATTAAATTAAAAACCTACTTTCATTTTCGATAAACCAGCTCGAAATAGCAAAAATGAGAGTAAGGTGGTGGACACGCTTTGGCGGATCCAAGTCAATGGGAGTTAGCATTAAAATATATCATTGCAATGAAATAATATCAAATGATTACGTAACCAGTGAATATATTTATTAGGAACTTACTTGGATTATACATAGAAGTTAAGATTTGACAAATGCTGAATAATTAAAATAAAGTTATTCGTTTCTTGAATGCGCGATTTTAGTTTTGATATGGAATAGAATTTTCCAGAACGGGGTAATCAAGAACGCGGTTTGACTAATTAACGTCATAACGAAAAGTGAAGGAAGGGTTCATCACGTATTGCGGGTAGATATTCATACCTTGGATGGGACATCTTTGGTTAGTACAAAAAAGTTAATAAATAAAATGGAACAATTTGATGCAATTTTAGTTTTGATCAAAAAAATTTATTTTCAAAAAGGGGGTGCCCAGGAAAGCGGTTTGACTAATTTACACCATGGAAGGAAGTGTAGGGCGAGTTAGCCATCGGGCAAATACTTTGGATATGACAACTTTGGTTTAAAAAATGCAGATTAATATGCATACACTAGCGTTTTTGGAATTTCATACTTTTTATACCACGACAGATTGGTAGTAAACCTTAGACATTATTTCTCAGTCTATATGAATAAATAATGTATACGTAACTATAAAGTTAAATTGTGGGGTCTTTTTCAGATCAGTCTTTTATCTGAAATTTTCATTAAGACAGTGATAAAAATTGTAGTGGAATTTGACCTATAGATATGAAGAATAGGATAAGAAAACAATTTAGAAAAAAATTGGACACAGTATATACGAAAATGAAAAAAAAAATATGGTTCAACATTTTAGCATTAATATTGTGTCATTAATGTGTAAAATGCTAATTCCCGCGCTTGCGCGGGATATCATCTAGTATTTTGTAAATGACGAATAATAAGTCTATCTATATATGTTTACCATCTATGTTGATTTCATGGTTAAGGTTAAACGTATTAATTATAATTGTGTACATGAACTTATCATTCGCGTCGGTTGACAGTGTTTTTTTTCGGCGGTGTCAATTTCGACTTTTGCCCTTCCAAACAGGCACTATTTATTTTAATGTACTGAATGTCTTAATGTTAAAGAAAATTTACCCGCATGTAACTATTCGTAGTGTGACCCGTTGCCAAATGTGTTGCTAACGCTGAGGGTAATAGAACGGATTCTAAACTGCGTCTAAACCAATCATATTTCAGTATTTAACACGAGAGTATGATAATTACATTTAACAAAGAGAAAGTATAATGCCTGTACTTATTTCCCCTTATTCTATCTGAGCATCAATGGTTGGTTGTTTCTCAGTTACATTGAGATGTGCGAGTTCTAGAATCTACAATAGACACCGTATTTTTAAATTTAGGACCCGTACGTTCTGAGTCTATTTATAGAATAATCTGTTTAATACACGTTTCTGAACTCTTTAAGGTGGAATACCACATCACCAGAAAAAGGCTGACCTCTGATCGAAACGACATTTCGTTTTATTAAAAGGATTTTATCGACGGAAACATGTAAATAACTTCACAGGGCTTGTGATCAGTACATCCTGAGTTCGAATCCCACAGGGGGTTTTGTTGTTACTTACTGTATTGAATATTTTTTAGATATTCATCTTTTTTTCCCAAACTGCAATCTTTTCACTTATTTGACATATGTACAGTTTATTTATCATTATATCTTTCATAATCAAATAATTTACTGTTAATTTGAGTGACTTTTTCCAGGTGTGTTATTCCACCTTAAGGAAAAGATGTATTTTTTTTAACCTGTATGATACACGGAAACCAACCGTTTATTTTTTCTTCCTCAGGAAATTCGAACCACAAATGCTATAATTTGTACTGATGTCAGCAATGGCAGGTTTATACTAAAACGCATCTTCTTTTTGTTTTTATTAGTCCACCATTTACTTGTATGATCTCTGGGTAGTTGGAGAATATTTAAATTTCATCAGGTTTTGCAATGTTCTTATTAATCTTATGACACGAAAAGTTTGCAGCGTATGTTTTGCTTTTACTCACGGAACTAAAATTTCAGTACGATGCCGAGAGTGGGATGATTTTACTGGCCTGTCTACTAGTATATACATGTTGTAGTAATTTACCTCTGACGACATCGGCCAAAGCCAAGGGTTTATACCAGAAATGAGGTCGAAATAGCAGAGTGATGTTTGTTGTATCATCTAAAACCGAAACTAATCCGAATTAAATGCAACTTATTGATAAAAAGGATACGAGACAGAAACAATGTGCCGTTCTCAAAAAATTGCAATTTAATTATTTTTTTACATTCATATCTATATATGACATGTCTAAATAGGGCATGCGGTATTTTTGTATATTTTTCGACATAAAAAATACGTGTACATAATTCAAATTCGCCTATTAATCATTCCTATTCCAACAACTCGATAAGAAAGACCCCCTCTCTATGTATTAATCGGAATAAGAAAACACAAAAACATGTTGATAAACTTGTCTGTTTTATATTTTTACAGAACAGGTAAGGGATGAAACATGTGTTTGAAATATGATTTATATTCCAAATATACAAACTCGGAATCAGCCCCGACTCGGGGTCCGTTTGGTCGTGACGAGGCTTACATCCACGAATCTTGTTGTCTTGTTGTTGGTTTTATCAAGCGTCCTTTTGTCTTCTTAATTTGAGCAGATAAGAAATTGTCCAGACAAAAAGTTAAACAAGTTGTGTTGAGGCATGCGTTCAGGTTAGTTCCGGTGTAATGCGCCGCATTCTGACATACCATCCAGGACACTCACAAATGTAAATTCACAACGAGGCAGTCTTTTCATTCTACATCCGGGTATGTTCATGATTCCAGCTTTGTAGCCAAATCTTTAAGAAAAGAAACATTTGAAAATAAACTATTTTCGTTAATAAGCGTGATAGTTAATAGTTCAATAGGATTGATGCTTAGATAAATTGTTCTGTTAACTACATCGTTAGATATGATATAGCAGGATTGAAGAGGTGCACATATTTATTTTGAAAATAAAACAAGTCAGAAACACATCATTTGAAATTTCATCAACTAGTGCTTAAATCAATAAGGCATGTGTTCAACAAATCTATAAATACATTAATATTTTTTTAAAATTGGAAATTGAATTTAAGTTTCATTTTGTACTTGATTCTTGAATGACATTTCTTTTATTCTTTTCATCGAATCACTTTAAATTTGTGTGGTACAATAAAACTGACTTTGAATAAGATGAATATTCTATCATACATGCTAATTAATATTGCATGGTAAACTTGTTATCAAACATTCAACACTAAATTATGATTACTTGTTCCAAAGAGCACAAAAGATTAAAGACCATGAACGAATTATATAAAAACCTTTAATTTACAATTTAAAATCTATGGTCATGCCATAACAATTAATTTGAGGCTGTAAAAAATCTATGAACTCTAACAAGGCCTATAAATATGATTTAGGTTTACATGTGATAAAAAGGCATTGTAAAGGAACGTCACACATTGAAACTCAACACATCCACTTGTTTTTTTAATAATGCATGCATAATAAAGGTTATATCAAATATCTCTAATATATCTTAAAATAACGCGTTTTGTTTTTCTTTTCAAAGTCTGTTTTTAAAGATATTTTGTGCCAGATCAACCGTACAATCACCTTTTCGTGGGCGGGTCATGTCACGTTTTTATCTCACTGATATTCTGAGAAATAAACATTTCCTCACTTTCTATATATCATTCATTTAAAGGATTTCTAGTAGAGTGAACCCATTATTTAAATCTAATTTTAGTTTCTGTATGATTCAAGCTTATATATGCTCCAAAGTACAATTGTGAAAATTTGTCAGCTTGGCCTTGAAAAAAGCAAAATAAACAATGTCTTCATTTGTTTAGCTTATGGTTTTTGTCATCATTCAAAAAAGAGGTATTGCAGCAATAAGATTAAAGCTACTCACCCACAGCACCAGAGGGCGCCCCGGGCACAGGTACACCTAAAACACTTGTCGTAGTCAGACCTCGTCTCTCCCAGGCCGATCACGTGACCTTCATCATCAACACAACCTGGAATTACCAAAAACAAAGGGGAGGAGAAATTGGGACACGTGTAACAGACATAAAACAAACAGAGAGGGATTCCTACCGTTCAGATTCCTGGGGGGTTGGAGGACGTTATAGCATGACCCCTCGGCCAGCCAGACGAAGCCAGAGACGATCAGAAATACCCAGACCAGCCACATGATTTGACACCGACAATGGCGTGACGTGGCGAGCGAGGGAGACTGTTTTCTTAAATTCTCAAAGTTTACATCCAGAGCTGGTGCGGAGATTTCAGCGATAAGAGCGCATATACGCCGAGGAAATAAATATCCCCCTCTCTGTTATATGTGTGTGTCTAACTGCGTGTTAACAAAATACAGTTTATCTTACTCTCGTACGGTTTGTTTTCAAATCTTCATTTTATTAATTTATTTTATTAATGATCCGAGACAACATGAACTTTGTGGTATAAATATGTAACTGCTCCTCTGTGTGCGTTTATCTTTCAAATGTGAGCTATTTCAAAATATTGAAGCTAAGTGGAAACAATACTTTCATCTTAGGGTATAGTTGGAACGTCTTCAGTTTTCTCTTTGACGGAGGGCTTAATTGGTGTTCGGGAACTACTCGAAACTCATGAAAAATGACATGTGGCGATAACGAACAGTGTTCAAAATTAAAAGTCGACGTCCAAATGAAAAATACAAAACAGGAGCAGAGCAAACAAGAACCTCTAAAAACTTAGAGGTAGGATCAGGTGCCATGGAACAGTGAACATCCTTTGCTGACCGGTCACACCCGCCGTGTGCTCGTGTTGTCGAGAAAAACGGAAAAACATGTATAATATTTTACTGAAATGTTGAATGTAAAGATACTAAGCAAGAACTGTCAAGTCACAATCAAAACAAGGTATACAGTTGTACGAGTATGAAATGATACAAAAGATAGTGAACAACCTCACTTAACCATGTACATTTGATGGTGCACTGTCCAAAACCATTAAAAAGATGAAAACACGTACACACCTATGTACGTGTTATATAGATATCATTGATATTAAATCAATATAACTGAAATGTCGATCTCATCATACCGTGATATCTCAAAGTTCTCTCATCATACCTTGATATCTCAAAATTCCCTCATCATACCGTGATATCTCAAAGTTCTCTCATCATGCCGTGATATCTCAAAGTTCTCTCATCATACCGTGATATCTCAAAGTTCTCTCATCATATCTTGATATCTCAAAGTTCCCTCGTCATCCCTTGATATCTCAAAGTTCTCTCGTCATCCCTTGATATCTCAAAGTTCCCTCGTCATACCTTAATATCTCAAAATTCCCCCCTAGACCCTATCCTTCTTAGTTTCGATGTTCTACTCTGTCAGCTGAGAAGTTTAATTGCTATGAAATTAAATTAATATGTAGATTGGCAAATAATCACGTTGGTTTTAATTTCACTATGTTCGCGATTTATCATTAACCCATCGTAAATACTATAATTAGCTTTAAAAAAAAGTTTGAACAATACTTAATATGCTTTGATCAATTAATTTGCAGCGTGAAAATAAAACCATGGCGATAGGACTTTTGGAAAAACTGTGAAATTTTTTAACACCTTGGAATTAAGACGACTTAAGTACATTAATAATGAAATGTAATTGAACTGATTTTGGTGCACATATACGCAGCTCTTGGGTCTACAGAAGGTCATTACTCTTTTCTGGGCCAGGGATTATTGTATGAAAGTAGGATTACTATCGACAATTTTAATGTTTTGATGATTGATAATCGTTTGATGGTTAAGAAAGAGCTATAAAAATAATCACTGCAACAGGTTTCATAAACGTCTCTTTCAAGTTTATTGTTCTGCTACCATCAGTATCATGTGATTCGATCACTCACCATGAAAGGGTGTCACACCGGATTCTTAATTTTTTGATAAGTAAGTTAAATTAAATCTCCGAGCCATTGAAACAGGTAGGACCGATGGATGATGTCCTGAATGCTTATGTCAACTTCAATATCAGCGTTTCTTCGTAAAACCTCTAATTCAGTTGTATGCCAAGATTTAAAACGATCTTGAGGAGATAGTGTGCAATAGTAAGATAAAGACACAAAATATGAACAAGTTTCATTGTCATTTAACACTAACAGATCGTATACCACGATTGCTATATTCTACTGTATGTTGATAAAATCAAAATCGTGGTACCTTTACACATATAGATTAAGGTAACAAGATAGGTAAACAGTCCGAGATATTTCTGCACTTTTAAAATCCCATTTATTTGCAAGTCAGTATTCATATAGATCAGTTGATCTATTGATTATCAATATCCTTCATCACATTTTCTCATTTTTTGTCATTATCGCCACACATCATTAACTTATAATTTAATTGTCATACTCCATAAAACCGTTAAAAATTCTAAATCTATTGGGTATTTCAGGCATAAAATAAAAAAAAATGAGAAACTCACAACGACCTTGAACATTAGCAAGCTTTGTGGAAATCACGAGATTATCTTAATGCAAATTACTCCACTGTCTATATCCAATCAAAACATTAAAATTATTATACAACTAATATATACTTAAAACTTCAGAATCTATCCTTATTCACCACATGAATAGTTTATATTAAATTGATCTCAGTTTACACATCTTAGTTTTCATTCCTTGTTCGGAGTTTTAAAACACTGAATCTTTGGAAGTTCTGTAAGTAAAAGTTGAACATGTTTATACCTCTTTTTTACTTCATAATCTTGCGTTCAATGTCATACCGACTTTATGCTGACATATATTGTTTCATAATCTTGCGTTCAATGTCATACCGACTTTATGCTGACATATATTGCTTCATATTACAATAACCGTGCAGAATTCACTGTTTATTAATAACTTTTTTTTTACTTTACTTTTTAAATTCAACATCTGTTTTGTAATATATTTTTTCACAGTTTATTTCGTACAAAGTTACTTATTCAATTAGTGATTCATACTTTTCGGACTCTATGTTTGTGATTTCAAAGTGACATAGTGTCATGTCTCTAATCTCTTAAAACAACATTGTGCAATTATCAGTTTTTCATGTCTTGGACATCAAGAACTCATTAAGTATATTTAATTATTTTATATCTGTGAACCTTTATTGATTTCAATCAAGCATTGGACACTATATGAAGAAGTGGTTTATGGTACAAAATGTCAAAAAATGGTATTACTGGAAAATGTTTTGTTTATATTAAAAATTTGTATGAGGGTATTAAATCTCTTATTAGTATGGATGGCATCACATCTGATTTTATAAGCTGCAATGTTGGAGTTTGCCATTGCGAAAATTTATCACCATTTTTGCTTTCATTATATAATAGTGGTTTGGAGAATTTCTTATTAGATAAAAACATTGAAGGTCTTGAGAGTATTTTTGATGCTATAGAAAACGATTTTTTTTTCTGTATGTGAAGCTTTTTATCCTTGTTTATGCTGATGATACTGTAATTATGACTAAGACTGCCGAAGATCTCCAAAATGCACTGAATGAATTTTATCTATATTGTAGTCAATGGAAGTTACAAGTCAATACTGACAAAACAAAAATTTTGATTTTTTCAAAAGGCCCTCTGCCAAAATATGCTTTATTACAATAAGGTTAGAAAATGTCAAAGATTTTAAATATCTGGGTATATTATTTTTTCAAGAGCAGGATCATTTGCTAAAGCTAAAAAACATTTGTGTGAACAGGCACAGAAAGCAATGTACAGTGTTAAAAATAATACAATTATATTTACCAGTCGATTGTCAGTTTGACTTATTTGACAAAATTGTAGCTCCAGTATTATTGTATGGGTGTGAAATTTGGGGTTACCAAAATATAGAAGTTGTTGAAGGTGTTCATTTAAAATTCTTAAAATATGTTTTTTACTGAAAAAGTAGTACACCATCCTACATGGTTTATGGGGAGATAGGTCGTTTCCCTTTATGTATCAATGTATATACAAGAATGATTTTCATACTGGTCAAAATTATTTACAAACTCTGAAAGCAAAATTGTATCTGTTTTATATTAGTTTTTGGTCTTGCAATATCAAAGGGGAAATATGTCAAACTCCTGGATTGCATGTGTTAAAAATATTTTAGATATGTGTGGTTTTTTAAATATTTGGTCTGAACAAAATGCTGTAAATGTAGAGTGGATTTCTGCAATTGTAAAACAAAGATTACAAGACCAATATATCCAAAAATGGTCTAGTGAAATTCATAACTCGTCTAAAGGGCATTTATACAAGATTTTTAAGAAAAATTTTAGTTATGAAAATTACATTAATATATTGACACATAAGCTCAGAAAGATTTTTATGAAATCTAGAACATCAAACCACCATCTCACAGTGGAGACTGGGAGATGGTCCAATATTCCTTTAAACCAAAGAGTGTGTAAACTGTGTAATACTGGTAAAATCGCTGACGAAATCCATTATATTCTTGAATGTAAAGAGTGTGCATGTGCATTTGGTATTATGTGATGTGCATTTGGCATTATGTGAAGTACATTTGGCATTATGAGATGTGTATTCATCATTATATGGTGTGCATTTATCATTATGACATGTGCATTCATCATTATGGCATGTGCTTTTCTAATAATGTGATGTGATTCCGTCTTTACATTATGTGTTTTCATCATTACGCGATGAGGGTTTTTTGTTTATTACGTCATGTACAAACATCTTTATGTTATGTACAAACTTCATTATGTGGTGTGCAAACTTCGTTATGATGATGATCAAAGTGACGTGTTAATTTTTAAAGTCGTACCCCAGCGGCAAAATTCAAAAATGATATTTATCTTCCTAATTTGTTTACAAACTTAACGGGCGCAAACATAAATGATTTAACGATGCAAAAGTCTTACTAAATTTCTTTTAAGAAAGTGGCACTCACCCGCCACGCACCTCAAATCACTTGTCTCGACACTATTTTAGTGTTTCGGCGTTGTGATACGCTTACATGATTTATCTATTTATTTTATTTTTTTACATTAAATTTTTTTAAATCTGCAAATCCGCTATCATCAGGATACTATTTGCACATCTGTTATACAGATTATTTAATTAGTGAGGAAGTAAGCATATCACCCAAATTTTTATCGACTCAGTTGGCAATTCAGAGAAAACTACACTGCAGTCTTTGTCTTTTTAAATATGAATGTTCCAGTGTTTTACTAATATCTGTTATTTTCCCTGAGTCCCGGGTTGTCTTCATTCTCTCACCAGAGGTCGTGCTACATGTACACAAGTTTCGCTTACTCCTCTGTCAACGCCCGATGTACAAGATTCTTGTACAAACTGAAACGATGGGCAACATGTATCTAAAATGAATGTATTTACTACTGTTATCTCTAAATATGATTAGATATAATTCAATTTAAATATATAATACTTTCATTCATTTTTATTTCAAAGTTTCTGGGAGAACTATTTCGCGGAGGTAAAAATTAAATTCTGATCACATGATCTAGTTTGACAGATGTTTGAAAGTTTTGAAAATTCACATTCTGCAAACTCCCGATTCGTCGTTGATATTACACAAATCAACTGCAATGGTATCCCCTATGATAGTTTTAAACTTGCCCACTAAGTCTTTGCTCCCTTTGAGTTGATTGTACAGGAGAAACAAATCAACAATGCCATGTGCTCGCCATGCTTGTTCTGATCATGTGACAGACTATTTTTCCGGCGTTGACAGAAGAGTAAGCGAAGCTTGTGTAGCACGACCTCTGGTGAGAGAATGGGTTGTCTTTAGGGCGGACTTCTTTTGTCCCATATCCAAAATGCGCCGGTTATATGATGGGTGCTAAACAGCAAAGTAACAAATGAAGTAAACCGGTGTAAAACAAAAATGAAGAAATATATTATTGTCAAAGCGTTTGGTATAACCATGGTAGCAGATTAACAATTCCTAAAGAAACATTTCGTTAATGGCCTTGCCAGAATTCCTACATTTAAATAAAAAAAATAGAGAAGTAAAAGAATTGTTAAATGTGTAGCAACATAATTTCAATTTTCAGGAAAAATATGTTTTATAAGTTTCTGCCCAAAATTAAAAAAAAAAAAATATATATATATATACATACAAGAATAATACCTAATAATTTATAAATTCTGTAAAAATGACAGACAGTAAATACAGATTGAGGGGCGATATTGATGACAGGTGTAATGTACAGTTTTGGTTGACAAGCAAAATTAAAAAATAACCCCCCCACGAGAAATTCCCAAAATCGTGAAAATCCCAATCAGGGGGAGGGGGTGGGGGCGTAGTATACCTATAGCTTAAAATTTCCTCCTTTACTTTTACTTCAAATTTATTATACATGGTCCCAAAAAAGTGGGAAGGGGCAACTGCATAATAACTCACATTTTTATATGTTAATTTAAGAAAAATCTTTGCCCCCCCCCCCCCCCCCCGATGCTACGTGCCTGCGATCGAAAAACGAAGTTGATTGCAGAATAATAAGTTTTACATGTTATTTGATAATTTTCTATTTGGATATATAGTTTCAATTAAAAATATATTCTATGACTTTATTTATAAGCATTCAATTGCATTTTGCATGCTATTAAAAAGGAAAATTCAAAATATTATAACTCCAAAAGTAGCCTGGTAATGCACCTGAATTTTTGGGTACTACAGGTTTAAATGCAAATAAGGAAGAAATATTCTATTAAGAGAAATAAATTGAAACTAGGGAACATCTTGTGTGTCCTTAAAAGTAAACGGTATATAACAAATAAATAAACAAACAAATAAATAAATAAATAAATCATAAACATCGTATTACAGTGCGAAACACTAAAATAGTGTCGAGGCAAGTGATTTAAGGTGCCTGGCTATTACAGTATCAGTTTTGAATTTTGACACTGTATCTAAACCCGCCATCTTTTAACTTCAAAAATTGTCACGTGACTTTGATCATCATCATAACGAAGTTTGCACACCACATAATGAAGTTTGTACAATGTACATAACATAAAGATGTTTGTACGTAATGAACAAAAAATCACATCGCGTAATGATGTTTAAAACACATAATGTAAAGACGGAATCACATTACATAATTAGAAAAGCACATACCATAATGATGAATGCACATGTCATAATGACAACTGGACATTACATAATGATGAATATACACCACAAAATGCAAATGTACATCACATAATGCCAAATGCACATCACATATTATTATACTTTCATGTTAAATACTGAAATCTGATTGGTTTAGACGCAGTTGACAATCCGTTCTAATACCCTCAGCGTTAGCAACACACTTGGCAACGGGCCGATAGAACGAATTGTTACATGCGCGTAAATTATGCGCGTACGGTTCGTCGTAGAACTCACGTTCTTTCTATACAAAAGCAGTAAAATTTGCTATAAAATTAAGACATTCAGTATAATAAAACAAATAGTGCCTGTATGGGAGGGTACCAGTTGAAATTGACACCCCTCGAAAACCATTGTCAACCTCCGCTTCGCGTCGGTTGACAATGGTTTTCTCGGGGTGTCAATTTCAACTGGTACCCTCCCAAACAGGCACTATTTATATAATACCAAATGCACATGCTGTAATAATGAATGCATATCACATAGTTGAAGGAGTACACCACATAATGATAAAAGCACAATGATACATAATGATACAAGGTCATAACATAACGATTAAAGCACGCTACATAATAATATAAGCACATAATGAATTTAGTTTTGCCATGATAAGACAGTCCAGGCGTTCCATTATCACCTGACAATTTATACTCATTGTTCAGGGACTCGTTTCATAAAGGGGTCGTAAGCCCAGACTTAGCGCTTCGGCGGTGTAAATACGGGACTAGTTCGAATATTTGCGTTTCATTTAAGAGCGCATCTTTACAGCAGACTTAAGTTAATCCAAACTTTTACGTCCACTCATAGGTAGGCGTAATTTCGGACGTTAACATAAGTAAGCATAAATATTATGAAACGACGATTGTATTTTATCACTAATGCGATTTAAGTTACATGTATTATCACATTCATATACTGAGAAGGAACAATTTAAACTTTAAATTCTGGAATTTGATTGCAACGGTAATTTATCCGGAATTAATGTACACAGAGGGGTTTCTCCCGAATAAATGTGTGTGTGTGTGTGTGTGTGTGTGTGTGTGTGTGTGTGTGTGTGTGTGTGTGTGTGAGAGAGAGAGAGAGAGAGAGAGAGAGAGAGAGAGAGAGAGAGAGAGAGAGAGAGAGAGAGAGAGAGAGTTCATATCATCTAAGGTGAGAAATACATCTACTTTTTAAAATTTATATAAAAAACAAGGTGTCTTTTTTTTTTAATTTTCGACATATCTTTCACAAAGCATGTTAATGTAGGCCAAGGCCTTCACATTAGATTTATATGTGTTGCTTTTTATAAACTTACATTATACATTATATCTTTCTAAACCATTTTTTTCTACATTTAGTTATAACTTTACCTTTAAAAAATCATTCATTAAGATTGCTTCCCGAGAAAATAGCTAATATTTTTTTGGTAATTTATATATGAACAGTATATTTTTATAACCTACGATGAATGTACATGTAGATGCATTGATATTGCATGCAAATAATTCTGAAAATCGAAGCCGATTAAACTCACTGCTACTGATACACAATCATAAACTTATAATTTGTGATTCTCTTTTTAAAGTGAAGATATATTATTGATACAGGGTTTTTAACGACAAGAATGATGACACATTAGAGTTTAGACAAATCTGCAATTCAAACTGATTTCATAAATACAAATGATTTTTTAAATACCGGATACAGAAAGTGTAACTTATTATGTATAATGATATATTATATTGCGCTAAAATACAAAACATCGGGAAATGATTGAAAACAAAAATGCATTAATATTGTTTTAGAACCCCTAAAATTCATTTCAATTGAAATGCTCAATGACAAAGATCGACAAAGGTCAAATAATTGGATATAAACATAAAATTTACTATAATTTTATGACAACTTGTAAATTTGCACCGACCCAGTTAATTCAAAATTTTCAATATAATAAAATTAATAGGTGAACACATATATTTTGGACTTCCTTATTACTAAATGATATATTGATAATTTTATTGAGCACATTACACAAGTCAAGTACTTCAACCAAAATAATGCCGAGTAAGGACCCGCTTTAAAAGAAATAAAATATGAATTTACCTTGGTGCATATTTTAGCAGTCTATGTATAAATAGAAGCAATTCAGGTCATTGATTAAACATTATGTATACATGTATTATACGGATAATTCATTTAAGAATTCCATTGTGTAATACTCCTTGCGCTGGTATTCCAGAAAAATATATACACTATACCATTCATTGGTTTCCGTTAAATGTTTTATGTATTTGTGTAATTTAATTTTGATATTACATGTATGTGCTTTTTGTTCGGTAAATTATTGAAAGAAAAGGAATACTATTTAAAAATTTTAACCTTCGTACATACTGAAACAAGAATTTATCAAATCTTAATTATTTTAAGTAAAAATTGCTAGTTCCTCTAAAATTGATCATATTTTCACATGCTATATACACTTGTACAAAAGGGTAATAGAAACAATTTTATGCATGTGCAGTGCTGCGTTGTCAAGGACTTATGCCAAAGCTATAGTCTAAAGTTTACGCCTCTAATTACGCCGCTTTATGAAATGTAAAATTCGCCCGACTAAGTTTAGGTGTAAGTCCTCGGACTAGACCAAAGTTATGCCCAAAATCTATGCCTCTTTATGAAACAAGCCCCAGATTCTTATATATAGTCATGTACAATTGTCAATCGGTAGTCTGGAATACGGCGGTCAGCCTCAGCTAGTCGCCCGACTCACCCAGAGTCTGAGTTCGGAGGCCAATACTGGCCATACCCGTCTCCTTAGAAACATGCCTGTTTTATTGTTATTTCATGAAACTGTTGCCATTGTTGAGTCTCGTCCAATAAATTCGGAATTCTGCATCAATTGTCTTTTATTACACTAGAACTGTATTTTGGTGGACATTCGGGAATACGGCACACCTACCCCTTGTTTTTTATCTTACGGCCCACAGCGCGCCTCAACCTTATACCTTGTACATGTACCTTCTACGCCAACATTCCCTCACCCCGTTCGTACTGCACATGGCGGATGCAGTTCCAGAAGAATTCTCTATCACCGTATGAATTTACGCGGTCACATTACTGCTAAAAAGTTCAATCTTAACATTTGTTTTGTGCTAGTACATGTTATTGTTAAACAAATCCTTCAAATATTGTCGACAAATCAGTCATATACATGTATAAGGATACCCTTGAAAAACTTAAACCAATTCTAAAACTATGGATCTGAAATAGTAAAAAAATATTATAAATAAATATAGTATATGAACTATTCTTAAATATTGCAGTAAAATAAATAGATATATTAACTATTTTACTACAGTTATCAAAGATATGCCGCGGCCATTACTGTAGTATTCTCTTATATACCACGAAGGCCAGAAGATCAGAAATACATATTAGCTTCGTGCTGCTTGTTAAAGTATAAATTCAGAATTTAAACAACCTCAAATTCACGTCTTAGTTCCAGTCAGAACGATGTGTATTGTCTAACATATTTATTTTCAGGAGCTTAATGTGGCTGTTTTAAGGACCTCCGTAGCACATTTGTACAGCGTGTTCTTACAGAAAAATAAATAAGTAAAGAGTATTATTAAATTACACTTAAAATCAAAAGGAATATGTTTCAAAGACACATTGTATTTTATAAATAAGAGAAGTGTGTTCAATATCCAGCAAAAAGACAGTAACATACCGGTCTGTATACATGTACCAGGCTGCTTGGATGCCTGTGATCGATTTGCTACTAACAAAACATTGGGGGTTACAAGGAACAGCAGTCTAAATGACCTACATAGCCTCTTTTTGGGAAAAAAATTGCGCTGTACGTAGAATAGAAAATGATTCTTGTTATCACGAATATTGCAAGGTAAGATGCAATATCCGAGAAGGTAATTCTGCAACAATCACGAGAAGTCGTTCTTTATTCCTTCAACCGTTGAGAGAATATTTTACTCGGACTTCGTCCTCGGTCGATGAACTCCCATCAGGTCTACAAAACATGTACATGTATTAGCCTCATCAAAAGGCTTTAATTGTATTATATTGATATGCATTATTGTTTTCAATCAATGTATTTTTTTAAATTGTTGGTACATGTATAAAATAGTTCAATCACATTATTTATACCCCTATCTGATCATGTCGTCTTATACGTAGGCGGTAACTATGCACTTTGTCCTCGTCATCGTGGTCACACTCGTCATCTCCATAGATACACTGAGTACCTCTCAGCAGACGACAGACTCCGGCTACGATGTCGTCATAGAACGTCGTAAAAGGGAACCGCCGGGAAACCCTGACGTTGACATCACTTCCCTCGGTGAAGCTCCAGGGATGTCCAAAGGAATGGAAAACCCATCACAGCACACCGATGATTTACGCTCATACAAAGCGTACGAACAAAAACAACCACATGAAGACATGTTTGAGTCAAAACGAGGCCGAACACGACCAAAGTCATTTAATCGCAAAAATAAGAATAAAGATTCAAGAAGACCCAAACCTCCGTCTAAACCGAGAGGGGACCAAAGCGATAGCCAGGAGGAAGACGACATGAAGAACATGCATCATGGGTCAATGAACCATCAGGGAGGTTCGGAGTCGCCGGTTTTAGGCGGTGAAGAGGAAAATTTACCGGACACTACTAGTTTCGTTGAGGGTAGATTTACTTACGGAAGTTCCGATTCGCCATTTGGGATATACAACCCGAGATACAACTGTTTTGAAAGATTCCCAAGGAACTATTTCTTAGGAGTTTCTTCTATCTGCCAGGAAGAAAGAATGAGGTCAAGATTTCGATTAAATTAATGAAAAATATTCATTTCATAAACTTGGATCTAACTATTCAATACTTGTATGTTCCCTAAAGTCAATTTACCTTAAAAAATATTTATTTTCTAATTAGACGTAAAATTGGATACGCGCTTCAAAAAGATCCGGCAGTTGCCGAGTCCATGAAAGCACACTATTCCAGGTGTAATAAAGCGTAAGAAGTGTTCATTTTTATTATCAATGTTTTCTAAAACGAAAATTAATTATTTAACCCATTTATAAAATAATGAAACTAATGTAATAACTAACTAATAACAAAATACTGGTAAAACTGATGCTTATCAATTTACAAGTCGCGCCATATTCTAAATAAAATCATTTCATAAGGATTAATATGTACAACTATACCCACGAAATGGCGTATCACTGAATATTTGACCGTTTCCTGTTTAGCTACGTGAACTACGCTGGTCTGGAGGAGACGTGCCCGACAAAAATAAACATCGCGACGATAGTGTTCCTGGGCAGGGAGAAGTGCTACGTTGTGGAGCCATACCAACAGTGCCTTACCTATTCCGCCTGTATGAATCCGAGGTACGTTATCTGACCTTCTCCCCTGATACAAACAATTTTGATGGAATTAAACTAGTTTTCATTGTTATATATTAATTTATTTTTTACTTTTTATAACACGTATAGAATTCTGACAAGCTTGAATCATAGGTTTAATATTAAAAGTGCATTCAGGTTTTCTCAAACTAAACAATACTCCTTATGTATACATGTACTCCTTCATGCGAGTGTCGGATTATCACAATTTGCTTAAACTTAATTTTCCTCAATGTGTTTGGATCTTACGGTTGGAGAATAATTTGAAGTTGGAGTGTAGTGTGGTAAAGTGAAAAAATAGAATCTAATGACCATGACCAGTTCTCGTTAACGACTCAAAACTAATTTTAAAAAGCCTCGGAACTTTCTGGTTTTGTAATTTTTCGAGAAGTCAATCCCCCCCAAACTAGTCTCTCTTTATTCTAGGCCTAATTAAGAGCAAGAATAGTATAAAAACAATAATACTAATGCTTTATCCTAATCGATAGAGAAATAATATAACTATATATTTCTCACAATTTAGGCATTTGGACTTAAAAGTCAGTTGTCTTCCTGTTTTATTTGACGTAACTTTGAAAAAAAAATAATTTCCCTTCCAACCGACCAAATATTTAAATCCAATTCGGGAGAGGGCAAACACACACAGACACAGGTTTCGTCACTTATAGTTTATTGACATTTAAACCTTAAGTTAATTGTTAAACTTTAAAGCATTTGCTTGCAAGACCTACGTAACATTTTGGACAATAAAAACCTCCAACTCTTTGACGTCTTTTGTAGGGGAGGGTGCGCTGAGCGCCGTGGCGCCCCCTTTTTCAGTTCCTGTTTCTACGACGGATTCCGTGACGCGTTAGTGTGGGTGTACTGCCCCCGCTGTGGCTTCAAGCTGGTCAAGGTCTCGCTGCCCCAGTGTTGTTCCTGCAGGAAGTGGGCCCTGTGTCGTTGAGGCGGTCATCATGGTCACTGATGTTAATAAATGATAATACACCTTACTGCACATTATTCATTTGATATGTACACTCTGTTTCTAAAACTGTTTTTGCAGCACATGCAATTTCTTAAGGTTATTTTTATTTTCAATATTCCAGGGTTAAACGATCTCCAATAATGAAAGGTGTAGAAGAATCTCTCAGTTATTTTTGTGATCGGCTTCGGCCGATTAAGTTGTGTCCATATAAGACATCCGGCAAATTTTACTATATTCGCACGCACTGCGCCATGCACTACTTTATTTACTATGCAATGACAACCTCATTTAAATATTTAATCACACGTAGATTACTTAAAACGTTACTCTAATCCGTTTGCCTTGAAAATAAAACATTTATACAGTTACATATATTATGGTTCAAATCACGTTTTTCTTCACATATGCGTAAGAATATTTATCAGAAGCATAATTCGCCTACCAAAAGGAAAGCTTATTCATGCCTTGCAATGTCGGAAATCAAACAACGGTGTTATTTAAAGTTTATCGCATCTAGCGTAATGCTTTCGTATTACATTAAAGCTGAACACCGCTCGTAAATAGGCACCGTCACACAGATACCTGGTATATAAACCCTTCGATTTCGTTACACCCGATTGCACACCTGAAACTCGTGACCGACATGTAGTATTCCGTTCGTCGTCTTTGGTTTTTATGCTTTTATTTCTTATTCTATGTGCATATTCTGTTTGTAAATAATGAATTGACTAATTTATTTGATGTTAGTATTCTCTTATCTTGAAAAAAGTGCGTAAAATTTGATAATTTCATCGCGACCGAGTAACACGGCGAGGCAAGATGTAACGTCCACACAGGTGAAACCTCTACAGCGAAGTACTTTGAACTGTTTAGAGGTCTGCCCCTTATATAAGGGTTGTAGGGACAGCAGTGATGAAAGAGAAATATGGCGGACAGTGCCTATTTACGAGCGGTGTTCAGCTTTAACAGAGCTGACCATTGATATTACATGCCGATCATTCCTTTACAAGGAATGCTTGTTTTTAAACATCACCCTTTAGCACGTTAAATTTCAATAAACAGCAATCAAAATTAAGTATAAGGGGATATACAAGAAAATGCTTGGACAAAAATGTAAGATAATTGGGCGGGCGAGGCGTTGCATGTGGCTACCGAATAAACATTCCAAGAACGGATCATTTGAATTTCTTCAGGTCAAAAGAGGTTACGGTGTCAATAAAGAAATATTATTATTTTTGCCTGTCTTTGATTTCGATTGTACTTCTTTGACATGTATGTGTATTTTTGTTAAATTTGTCAAAAAGAGACGGAAACAGTAAATTGGGACATCGTATAAAAGAGGGCACGGTCAATCCTCGGTACGATTTATCTTTGGCGTGACGTCAGACGGCGCTATGAAAGCTATGATTTAACAATGACCCAACAATAAACTTCTTAATCCAAACCACCTTTTCACCTTCTTTACTCTGTCCAAAAATATTGTTGCATCACCATTTGCTTAAACGATGTTTATGAAAATGAAAAATGAAAAATGAAAAAAATGATTGATTTTGTCACACCTGAGACAACAGACAGGTAGAACTTTGGCGAAAATAGCAATAGTGTCATATAGGACGAATGTTTCAAATAGATAAGAATGTATTTTAAAATAAAAATATCAATTTAACGAGCAATGTTCGATAACTCTAAATTATCCGGATTTCTTTTATCCGTACCATAAATCCTTTTATACAGACAATTTCAATGAGTATTCTAGTGTCAGTATTACCAAGAGTTACACAACTACATGCTTGGCGTAGTGGATTCACGGAGAACTCTTTATCAAATACATGTTGGTAAAGAGTTCGAACCACCGGTGCATCGGCACTTTTTTCCAACTCGTTTATTCCATTATGTATCCATCGTATGGAAAATATGCTATATAACTTTGTAAAATGCATGGATACCATCTAAAAGTTTCATTTTATTTCATTTCATTTATAAATTTTAAAAGAAACATAACACTTTTATGATGAAAAAAATACTTTGAGGATCGGAGAACCTTAAAAGAATTTAAAATTAAACTTAAAACTCAACATAGTCTACTAGCCTTGCCCAAGTATAATATTAATGCGCATCTATCTGCAATCGAACGGCAAAACACCCACGATTCTCTACTAACACACTATCTGAATATGCCGGAAATGATCCATCCAGCATTGTTTGAGTCGACTGAGCATAATTCAGAGAATTGTGTTAAAACATTGAAAAAGGGATGTGTTTGAAATGATATAAAAGTGATTGTTACAATAAGGGTATGTATGACATACTCATCATTTTAAAGAAAAAAATCTTTTGTCAGAAAGTGTAAAAAACAAATGGAATAAATGAAGTTAACTGATACGTCCTTACAGGTTTACCCCGAACGTCCGGTCACTATAATCAGCGAAGGTACTACACACCAAAATTGTGCCATTGTTGATCTAATGTGTTAACAAATGTTCATAGAGATGTAATTTTTTTAAGCAGAAATTTTTATACATACGTACATATCTGTATTGAGGAATAGCATAGAACTTGTTGTGAAGATGCTTTGTACTAAATAACAAACTTTAGATAGACTTATATTTAGCTTTGCCGTTTCGCAGTATTAGTATTGCTAGCCAGCTGTGAGGGCTAAACGCAAAATAATAAAAGCACACAAACGCAGATACCAATACACTATACACATTACAGCAGCTAATCTAAAAAAAAATAAAATAATAATTAACTGAAAAATAAATACTTGTAAAACAAGCCTGGATACATGGAAAAATGATAATAACAAACCGTCAACCATCTCAAAAATCCATGAAACGAAATACAAATTCAAAGCAGAGCAACACGGACCTCCAAAATGAAAGAGGTAGGATCAGGTGCCTAGGATTCTCAGAATTTTGCATAATCTTCATCGTCTCCTCTTGTTGTTTGTTATTGTTGGTTTTTTGTTTTGTTTTTAAAGAAATTTTCGTATAAGACAACTAGAAACCAAGTTGCTAACTGTTACAAAGGTAACTGTAATTATTTAGGCTTGACAGATATCCAAATAATATGCATATGAACGCATGAATGAAACATATCGGGAATAGGTAGAACGATAGATCAAGAAAGCCATGCATGCTCATATAAAAGAACGCCCTGGGCAATTAAGCATACATTTTGATGATATACCCTATTTAGAAAATAAACTATGCAAAGTTTTCGTAAGATTTCGTAAAAGTTACAGAGCTGTGTAACAAGATGCATTTAATTTATATAACATTTATTAAATAAAGTATAAAATACAAAGATCATGATTGATAGATCAAAATTTGTGCTAAAAATATTAGAATAGTTATTTTTTGCAAGTCGGCGTAACCTTAACAATCTAATATCACTAAATCTTAAAACTTGCTTTTGCAAGTTTGTTCACCTGCATTTATTTAAGTGACATGAGTAATAAAGCAACACCTAATTCAAGTACATGCTTTCCAAAATGTGTAAATCGAATGTTCTTAACGCATGTGTAAGATAGAGCTGATGATACACATGTAAACCATGCTTACTTTACATATGTGTAGCATGTGGTTAAGACTAACACATAAAAAACCCATATACATATAGTATGTGATGTTAAACGTATGTTATTAAACACATGTCAACCATACATTTTTCAGCCTGTGTTAATATGTAAAACGTACATGACACAATTTGTCGTATATAGTTTTGACTACAAACATAACAATATTATAATATGTTTTACGGTGTGACCGTTTGGGCGAGCGCAGACGGAACTACACATCTCTCATCATTGTGAAATGCAACCCGTGGACTTGCTCCAACCTTAATCTTTGGCTTTCTTTCGAATACCTTTACACCCGCCAGGATAAAACATATAATCCAATTGTCCCGCCCTAGACTAATATATACATAATTAAACCAACTACCACTTATCATTTATTAAATACAAAACATAGTTATTAAAATATTGTGATAAATAGGAAGTCGTTTGATTTTTTTTAAGCAAATAAAATCATGTACTATCATTCCTTTACTTTTTAATAATGCTTGGGGAAGATTCGATCAATAAAATCAGTAAACTATAAATTGCTTGTCAGTGTTATTTGTCTTTTTGTTCCTTGTTGTTATCTGAATTTTAATTATTTTCCTCTGTTACATCAATTTTGTTTTTAATGTTTTTATTTTGTATGCTAGATATGCGTTTAGACATGTGCCATCCCCCGTTTATGTGTGTGATATCCCATTGGCAATATTATTTAAAGGTTTGGCCAAGTGCAACTTACATATAGAAATTTTAACTGTTTATTGTTTTTCTTTTTTTTTCTGTTTACTTACAAAATGATGTGGTCTAATAAAAATAAGACTTTTTAAAAAAAATTTTCTTCCCTACCTAACATATGCATTGGATCAATATTACATTAAATTAAACTTGGAACTTGCATGTATATTATCCTCTTTACTAAACCGAAAAATATATCAAAACAAAACTAATCAGCCGAAGAGCGCCGCTAACACTGAAATGCGAGTACTTACTACACCTGACACCATTAAAATACTTGATCCACCTCTATCATGAGAAAGATAGCCTGAGATCACTGTGACGCCATACTTAACTTTCTTTTGCTCTCTACAGTTCTCGTAAATTATCGGATAAATTCGGGGAAGGAAATGCATGACGTCATATGTCAGAAAGTTCAGATAGGTACAGGTATTTTAACGTCAGCATATGTGATTTTTACATCATCATATGTGTTGCTTACTACAGTGTTATAGAGGATTTTTTAAAATTGTTTAATGAAAAAGATGTATGTGATTTACGGGTAAGAATTTTCCTTAGCAACGCTTCCTGTTCCACCATGTTGCTATGCACCGCAAAGGAGTATTAGGATATGTAGAACTTTTTCACGTGGTCTCATAAAAATTTCTTTGAACAATGTGCAGATCTCAACTCGAATATTCCTCCGTTCGTACACGTTGTCTATGGAGCTCGCAACGCGAGCGGCGCTTCGCGCCGCCTCGAGCTCGCTATTACATACCTAATCACTGGCTATCGGGACGATAGCAAGTTTATTGTCCATGAGACAACAATAAATTCCCGAGGAGAAGTCGAAAGAAAAATATATATTTGCTGTCGAGTTATCTTTATTACACCGAAGAATAACTAGTAAGCGATAAGTTTCTTGATGGGAAATACATACTGCAAGAGTTGTTTGGCTTTGAATTGCACGTGACAACTCGGATTACAACAAATGTGTTCCCGATTTAAAAACGAGAGAAATCGAATGCCACATTTGAAAAGTTTCGATGATTATTCACCATGGACAGCAGGGAAACTATTTCACAGATAGAATTTCATGTTTATTCTTTGTAAGTTTACATTGAAGTTATACATATACATGTTTGACTATGTTTGTTCGAGGTTTCAAACACATTTTTTATATTTTTATTTTTTCCATTTTTTTTTCAATTGAAGTAAGGAAATGTATACAGCAAACGGATGTATAGTTTGAAATTAATTCGTAGATGTAGTTGATTTAAAATATTCTTTAATTAGTATCCATTGATAACATCACAAAAAATAACTTACTAATTGATTTGTCTTGTAGAGATATACATATCGTTTTGAAAATTCAGGTCTAAAACAAATGTCTGATCATAGATTTTATAATAAATATTGTTAGTTGCATAACATTAATTACGATAACGCAAAAGAGATGCAGAAACCAGGACGAATAAACAATGAGCTATTCCCTTTATCTTTAGATAAAACACTGAGTAATTTCTTCAACCAGAAATGGAACGGTGTAATAAATGTCTGTTGTGGCATGCAAACAACTATTTGACATCAAGGATGTCTAACTTAGAGAATTTAGGATATTTTTTTATAAAATATTTATAATACTATTCAAAACGACAAAACAATTCAAATGTCACCTGTCGTAAAATTGTAGATTTTGCAAATCGGGTATATTTTTTTTATCAAAGTCTCGCAACCTTTCTTCATCGGAAAACAGATTATTCGATCACCCACATTTGGTATTGTTGTTTCAGCCTCCACCATAGCGACAACATTTAAGGAATCTTTTTTTCTGGTGACAGTGAATGTCGAAATACTAACGATCCCGAATCGCCTTTTTTCTGCAAATGTTTTGGAATTCCATCCAGCAATATAAATTACGGTACTTGGTAAAGCAAATCTTTTATCATGTATTGTAGTTTCAACTTTTTTGACAGTACTGGTTGTAAGCCCAGTTGTTGCCCCTCTTTTGTGAACAATATCGCCCACTTTAAGATCTTGAAGAGATATTTGGACTGGAGAAGGATGTCCAAAATCATCAATGAGAAGTTTTTCACACTTTTCATAAATAATCGAACGAGTCACTTCGTCGATTAAAACAACTGCGATGTCATCGTCTAGTTTCTCCATTTTATTGTTTGGTTTTGGCATTTCTTTCCCAAGCTTTACTACTTCATTGTCTACCAATGTATAGCAAGTGTCCACTTGTTCCAATGCATGTCGACATGTCACTGCGACCATGCGATTATTCGTGCTTGTGAACATTAGACTTCCCGTTGTTGCAAAGCATTTATTTGCGTGAAAAGCGTCTACGCCTTCATTTACATAAACAAATTCGGCTCCGTGTAAAGGTTCTCCTGTGTTACTTAGCTCTGATACGGAAAGGTGGTCTTGAACAGTGATCACTAGATGTAGGTTTTTAAAACCTGCCTCTAGGAGGCCAGCTTCAATCCCCTCTTTAACATCCTGATCAGTTGCTACAACGTTAAGTATATTTCCGTCAAGTTCGTGGTAGAGAAGACTTTCACTAAAACTTTAATGAAAAAAAAAATCATTTCAAGACACATACAATAAATAACATTTGAAATGCCATTGTTGAAAAATATATGGCCGTTAAAAATACATCTTTTTTTTTTAAAAGTAAAATAAGAAGTACTAAATCAATTCAATAAAGCTATCAGAAAACATACAAAGACTGACCACTCACACATCTTTGAAATTATTTCAAGCTCAGGTCTATAGTTCCAGGTCTGCAAAAAAAAATCGGATGGACGACCTGGGAGCTACAGTCCGTACGTGTTAACCAGTTGCAAATTACGACGCCTAAAAAATGCGCTAGTTTTGGACCTATTTAACTTATTTTCGAACACATTCAATGCATATAATTGAATAAAAAAAAAACATCCGGACATTTTATTACTGATATCATTACTTTACAATACTTGTGTCTGATATTCTTTTAAACACTTTTACTAGCCCCGTAAAGTGTAGCGGTGAATTGCTTTACATGTCAAAATGGCGACTCTTGAATATATTTAGCATACTTTTTTCCGATGTCGGCTTGCATGTTAAAGAAAATTTCTGAGGCAAGTAAAGAAACAATATCAGTAGTACATTGTCTGAGAAATTTACTGGTAGTATTTTTCCCTCGTATAAGAAAATAGGGTAAATCAGTCCAAAACTAGCGCATTTTTTGTGCGCCGTAAATTGCAACTGTTTAACACGCACGGAACTGTGGATCCCAGGTCGTCCATCCGAGGTTTTTTTTTTCAGACCGGGAGCATGCATCTATGGTTTGGTATGCTGTTTGTCTAACAATTCGGTTCTATTACCAAAATGAACTATTAACCCGCGGACTTCTTATAAATAAAATATAATCATGCTTTAAAAGGCAAACCTTTTAAGTATTCTGTTGATTTCAAGGTGATCCGATGCATTATCTTCGTCGTTCTCTGTCAAATTTTCAGGGTATAGTTCTGTGAAGAATGGCATTCACTTCACAGAGACTTGATCCAGAGTTTTCCGTAGGAGGTGCGTATCTAATAAGTTTTTCTTGAATTTGTTTGATATACTTTGACAACCTTTTTTCAAGAACGCAGGTGCGTGTTGATTATTTCTGACCGAGTTTCAATGACAAATTCAACTTCCGCAATTCCATATTTGTTCACTTCTTTGATAAGTTTCGTTCTCAGTGGCTCATTATAAAAATAGTCCATTTTTGTCACAAACAAAATGATTCCAGTGTCGAACATATGGTGTGTTCTGAGCTACAGATGAAATTGTTAGATGAATAATTTATAATGGTAATGGAAATGACATTGGATACAAATGTAGCATGTGGTTTTTATTGCTTAAGGAGACTAGTTGGTCAACTTAACCATCATATTAACCTAAAAGTTTATCAAAGATACGTTAAGTGTTAATATTGTAACCATGTACATGTATTAAGCTCGTCCTAAAAAAGAGATTAAGATGCCTTAACATGGTTGGCGGCGATCACATGAAATTGTATTAAATTAAGAAGTCCGATTTCAGGTTTTGAGCGGAAAAACTATATTAGCGAAACTCTTTATCTTTTCACCATTTTTGAGTTGCACTAACTCTAGTTTAATTGCGAAGTTTCAAGAAAATCGACCATTTGGTTCTTATTAGGGACCATCTTAAAAAAGAGGTGCATTTACTTTAGAAATATATAGGAAACTGTAATTTTCCGTACTTCGATGCAGATTAAAAAAATTGTACAAAAGCTTTTTTTCTCAAACGGTTTTACTTTTCTTTTATGTTATTCAATTCTTATAACGCACTCTTACAAAGCATTTTATCATAACGCCATAACGCACATGACAACGCTACCCTACCGTTCAACGGAAAAATTGTTTAAAAATAAAAATTTCCTTAAAAAAAATCTAAATATTTTTATCTGTATTTTGTCTATTGTGTTCAGTTTTATAAATGATATAGAAAAAAATTCATAAGAAGTATAAATACACTGTATTATACAAGTACGCGGGAAAAATACGCAATGAAAACTAAAGTCAGCCTCCTTAAGTGATATTAAATCATAATGTACAATATTGTATCATTTCACATGAAACATATCATATTATAAGATACAATATCGTTTCGTGTTATATGGTACAATATTGTAGTAGATGATACTTTACAATATTGTATTATACATATTTTATTATATGATAATTTATCATAAAAATGATATTGAATCATATGATACAATATCATATGATACAACATAGTACTATTTCAATGATAATTTCATATGATAGAATGCCAAATAACACTAGATCATTGTATATATAAATTGTATAATATCATACAGTATCATGTATAACAATATCATACGATGCAATTATATATGATATCCCATTATATAATATTGTATTATAATATACAATTATATGTATATTATTAAATCATACAATACATTATCATATGATACAATATAGTATCATATGATATCATACAAAACGTTAATGCCATATCATAGCAAGGAGTGAGGTAGGACAAGGTTTGTTTTTTAGCATCCTTGATATTAAAATGTAGTCTCTGTATCTGTAAGTAGCCTTATATTTCAAATCCAAAGTTACATGAACCATAAAAGTTAGCGCCAACAGCATTTGTTCAACATTTAAACCTTCATTTAACTACTAAAATAAACTTACATCAGCTCCAGCATCAAATAGTCAAGATCACGCTCTGTATCTGAAGCTTCCTCTATTTACACATTCAATGTTATATTAACTGTTATAGTCGAACTAGGTATGAGCAGCACTTACAACATTTTATAATCAGCTCCAAGAGCAAAACACAATTTGAGTCGTTCAAAATTCTAAAACCTGTCCAAGCATCTAGATAATCAAGATCACTCTCTGTATCTGAAGCTACCTCTGTGATTCATTTATTAAGTTAAATCAACCATGCACTATTACTTATTGCTATTAATATATAAATATGTGGCCTGCTCCAAATAAACATTATCTCCTCCAGCATCAGATTCAGCATCCATGCCTGTGGAGCGCATTAGTATTACAAGATGCATGATCTATTAAAATTGAAAGATTGAACCAAAAATTTCTAAAAGCTGTCTATCTAAGGGCACCTGCACCACAAACTTTCACAAGCTCCATATCAACTCAACTCAATATCATTCAGCATTTGAAACTTTTGCATTCAAGCCTGTCAAGTACATAAGTATTATAAGTCACACCAGCCATGCAAGTTTTGTGAACTTAGGACCATTACTAGGTAAGATAAAGTCATCAAAGAGCATATGCTCCAAAAACTTTAAACAATTCCAAAAACCTTAACCTCATTCAGCATATCCGAATCCTATGGCACAGATTCAGCATTCAAGCCTTTCCAGTGCATGAGTATTATAAGGCGCTACATCTTTGCAAGTATGATGATTTAAGGACCAGTAATAACTAAGATATTGTAATTAAAGGACACCTTTTCCAAAAACTTTAACCTGAAGTAAAAACCTTAACCTTCCCAATCATCTGAAATTAATGGTCCATATTCAGCATCCAAGTATTTCAAGTCCATAAATACATGTAGATCCAGATGCACAATTAATGCATGTTTTGTGAGACGGGACAAGTAATAACTAAGATACAGGACTTCCAACAAAAACCATAAACCAGGTCTGAACACCGACGCTGACGGTATAGCATAATCTCCCCCCGACTTCTTTTTGGTCAGCTAAAAACTTTGGTTGATCACATTTATGTTAGGATAAATCAGGTAAAATTCATATTTTACTCACGTTTTTATAGTACTAAAGAATTGTAATACTAATTGCCTATACATATGTAAGCAAAGGTGTAATTATCTTGTATTGTTTGCTTTGTCGCATCTTTTAATGAAAGTTATCGTTCATTTCTGTTTTCAAATAGTACCAATACCTTTGATAATATATATCTTTTCAAACGGAACGGAAAAAGATTTAAATGTGGTACTTTATTTTGACTCTTTATATGAATTTAAAAATGTTTTTAAAATAATTGAACTTTTGAATTAGTTTTTTAAAGAACAAAATGAAGCAAAAACATTATATAGCAGCTTGTAATTTCTTAGTTAACAAATTGGTCTACCTTCTAAAATAAGATTGTTAATGTAAAGATTTGGATATCTCGCCCATCGGATTTATCCTTTGATCAGACAGTTAACTTTTAAAAGAATAATTACCTTCATTATTTCTTGATGCATTCGCACTTCATCACCCGTGAAATAATAAACCATCAGAACCTGTGTTAAATTTTGCGTCTGTTTCTAAAATTAAGAAAATTTCATTTGTTTTCGATAAAATTTATTTGATTTCTTTAAGATTTTCAAAACAGCTATTTTAAATACATGAAAATTTAAACATTCATTAATCAATAGATTATTAGAAAGGTTTACAAAATGCATTAATGCAAACTGTTTAATATATTTTTTTAATAACCTTTTGGCAAATTCTTTACTGGGACTGGTTCAAGCAGTGCATCTCCAAACACTTGTAGTTTACTTATATATATATATATATATATATATATATATATATATATATATATATATATATATATATATATATACATATATATAAAGCACTGAAAATAGCTAACGACGCGAACAATTGAAATTGTCAAATTTTCGGGACAACCAGTCCCTTCTTCAGGACATAAGAGAAACAAAAAGAATTACATAGGTAAAAACAAAGAAAACAAAATCTAGCACTACAACTAACACTACTAAAGAAACTATAAAAAAAATAATAACTACATTTTATACAGTTTTGCTGATCAATGTTGATAAGGTTTTGCCAATGTGGCCGATCGCTCTGGAGTAATCAATCGACTGTCGACTTCACGCCTGATCGAGTTAATTAGGCTAATTAAAATTGATGTCCGAATTAATAATGGAAAATTCAAACACCCGATGTTAAGTCGTACGGCGCTTTGGTTAAGATCCGAAGTATTTAATTAATTATGTAATGAATCGCAGTTAGGTGTTAAGGAGAAAATAATTAAATTAAAAATAAAGAAATATTACTAATAATAAATAATAAATGAAAACTGGTATAATACCTAATAACTGATAGGTCGCAGTTGACAGATATGGTAAGATTACTATATAGGTATCAGGTGATGTTGGGCTATGACACGTTCATTTTAATGAAGTCAATTTGCTTGTTCATGCCATCAGGTCTGAATGATTTAAGTCTGTGCATCCAGAACTTTTCTTTGCTTTTCCTCTCCGCGTCTGTCCACTGAGGATTATGGTCAACAACAACTACTGTCATGTCTTCCCATTTGTGACCACTTATATTAAAATGTTCCCCTACGGGCTCCTTGATTTTCTTGGTCTTTATGGTCGAGCGGTGGTTGTTGATTCTTCTGCGGAGGTCACCTGTTTCCCCAATGTATTGCTTAGAGCAAACCTTGCAACTGATGAGATATTCTAAAAAGGCTAAAAAACAGGGACGACATAGTCATTAAAAAAGCAGACAAAGGATCCACAATGGTTATCTTAGACAGACAAGCGTATGTAGCTGAAGCCAACAGACAACTGACAGACGAACGTTTCTACAAGAAACTGGACGCTGATCCTACTGAAGAGTTTTCAGCTCTCATCACCGACACCCTGGACGAAATGTACGAAAATGATGAAATTGGTGTCAATGTTTACGAAACGCTTCGCCCAACCAACTGTAGACCGGGTCAATTTTATCTGCTCCCTAAAATCCACAAGGAAGGAATGCCTGGACGCCCTATAGTTAGTGCCATTGGTCATTCCACGGAGAAAATTTCTGAATTTATAGACCTACACCTCCGTCCACATGTAGAAGATTTGCCATCATACCTCAAGGACACGACAGATTACCACAATAAAACACCTTCCTCTGGCCTTCCAGACCATACTCTTCTCGTTACTATGGACGTCACGTCCTTGTACACGAATATCCCACACGATGAAGGTATCGATGCCTGTAGGGAGGTCTGGGACAGTAGATCGATTCAGCATCCATCAACCGAATCTCTACTCAAGCTCCTTGAACATGTTCTTAAACTTAACAATTTTATGTTTAATGGCGAACATTACATTCAAATAAGCGGAACAGCTATGGGCACCAAAATGGCTCCCTCTTACGCCAACATTTTTATGGGAAGATTGAAACGCAACCTGCTTCTTAAAGCTCCCTTCAAACCTTTGAGCTGGTTGCGGTTCATAGACAATATTGAGATGAAATGGGTTGAAAACCGAGACTCCCTAAATGATTTTATAACCTTTGCCAACTCCTTCCATAATTCAATTAAATTTACAGTTGATATTTCTAGTTCCAAAAACATATTTTTGGACACTACTTCAACTCTGGAAGATGGTAAAATAAAATTCAGTCTCCATACAAAACCCACGGATTCTCATCTCAATCTCAAGCCGTCTAGCTGCCACCCTCCCCATACTTTTAGAGGAATTCCTAAAGGATTAACAACCCGAATCAGACGAATCTGTTCTTCTAAAGAAATCTTTGAAGAACAGAGCAAGATATTGAAATCCCATCTGTGTAATCGAGGCTATAAAGCCCACACAGTGCAATCTGCAATTGATGAGATTGTTACAAAAGACAGGAAAACGCTTCTGCAATACAAAGAGAAATCAGACAAAAGCAGGGTTCCACTTGTCACTACCTACCATCCCGCCCTTAAGAACCTTAATAGCATCCTTAGAAATAATCTGCCCATTCTTTACACTAACGAAAGAATGGCTGATGTTTTCAAGGATCCACCAATGGCTGCATTTAAACGCCCAAGGAACTTAAAGGACATGGTAGTGAGAGCAAGATTAGACAACCCGTTGCCCAATGGCGGCTTTAAAACGTGTTCAGACGCCAGATGCCTGTTGTGCAAGCACAGCATCAACACGGACAGTTTCAAAAGCCCCATTACGGGTCGTACCTACAAAATATTGGGCAACACGTCTTGCCGAACAGACAACTGCATCTATCTCATCAGTTGCAAGGTTTGCTCTAAGCAATACATTGGGGAAACAGGTGACCTCCGCAAAAGAATCAACAACCACCGCTCGACCATAAAGACCAAGAAAATCAAGGAGTCCGTAGGGGAACATTTTAATATAAGTGGTCACAAATGGGAAGACATGACAGTAGTTGTTATTGACCATAATCCTCAGTGGACAGACGCGGAGAGGAAAAGCAAAGAAAAGTTTTGGATGCACAGACTTAAATCATTCAGACCTGATGGCATGAACAAGCAAATTGACTTCATTAAAATGAACGTGTCATAGCCCAACATCACCTGATACCTATATAGAATCTTACCATATCTGTCAACTGCGACCTATCAGTTATTAGGTATTATACCAGTTTTCATTTATTATTTATTATTAGTAATATTTCTTTATTTTTAATTTAATTATTTTCTCCTTTACACCTAACTGCGATTCATTACATAATTAATTAAATACTTCGGATCTTAACCAAAGCGCCGTACGACTTAACATCGGGTGTTTGAATTTTCCATTATTAATTCGGACATCAATTTTAATTAGCCTAATTAACTCGATCAGGCGTGAAGTCGACAGTCGATTGATTACTCCAGAGCGATCGGCCACATTGGCAAAACCTTATCAACATTGATCAGCAAAACTGTATAAAATGTAGTTATTATTTTTTTAATAGTTTCTTTAGTAGTGTTAGTTGTAGTGCTAGATTTTGTTTTCTTTGTTTTTACCTATGTAATTCTTTTTGTTTCTCTTATGTCCTGAAGAAGGGACTGGTTGTCCCGAAAATTTGACAATTTCAATTGTTCGTGTCGTTAGCCATTTTCAGTGCTTTATATATTCATTTTACTGGCTAAGTATCGATACATTAGATCCGACACTTTAAAGATGCCTAGTGTTGTTGATTTTATTTAGTGCTATATATATATATATATATATATATATATATATATATATATATATATATATATATATATATATATATATATATATATATATATACACAGTGGAGTCTCAGTTATCCGGACGCTTTCGTTCTTAAGTCCAATCGTCCGGATAGGTGAAGCGTCCGGATATCTGAAATGTGTCTATTGCTGTCATTAATGATAATGTATTTGTATACAATGCCCCCAGTGTTGATACTGGATTCGGTTTTTTTTGCCATTCATATACTAAATAGCAACACATAATAGAGTTGTCCGTTGATATGAACATTTTTAAATATAAAGAACCCCGCTTTATATTATTATTTTGTCATGAAATATTAACCAGACTATAATGATAACCGAATCTAGCTAAATTCTTTGTGTCCAAGTGTGATATGTGCCCAGGCCTTTACACTTACGTAATGTTTTCAACTATTTATTTCTAGAAATGCCAATTTCCTCAATTGATTTATTTTTGAAATTATTTCTATTCTTAAAATAAAGTAAATTTTACTGATAAAATTAACGTTTGCTAGTTGGAAAATTGCAAGATCCTCCAATGCACTTCCGATGAGTTGACATGCTTTTACTTTGTTTTCTGCCTATACTTTCGGTTTTGACTTAGTCTAACAAGGCATTCATAAGACAATTCGTTTTAAAATACGATTTTAATAGGTATATAAAACACAAAGCTTTGAAAAACTTTCCAGTTTTCTTGATTACACAGCAAAATGTGCCACATATGATTCACATATGTTGTGATCTAACATACGTTTAACTCATGTGTATCATATGTAAATCATGCGTGATTTTTCAACACATGTTAAACATGAGTTCAAAAACATATTGTAAACATGTGTGTATAAACGCATGTATACATACACACATGTGTAACATATGTTACTTTTTCCCATACGTTCCACATATGTTATACATGTGTTATTCATGTGTGTTTTTTTCTATATGTATTTCATACGTTATTTTAACACATGAGATACATATGTGTGAAGAAAAACCTTGCCATTATACATGCGCGTATCCAGAAAATATTTCAAGGGAAATGGGGGGCGGGGGGTCCGAAGAATAATTGTGTTTGTCGGGGGGGGGGGGGGGTCCGAGGCATATTTGCGATAATGTTGCTATGTAAATTTAATAAATTTTCATTATTTTTCAGGTGGGTAGGGTTGGGACCCCCCTCCCTCTAGATCCGCGCATGTTATACATGTTTGTAAATGGCTTAAACTTTACATGTAGTAATGAATAGATGTATAACTGAATTAATAAATTAACTGAAGCCATGTACTCTCTTTAAATATTGATTTAATGACGAATCCGGATTTGAGCCAGAATCGACTTTAATTTTGTCGTTCACAAATATACGTCACATTTTTACGTCACGGAAGCAGAAGATCAAGCTGCAGGGCGAATTAGCTAAAGGTAAGGATTGTCAAACATTTGTTTTCATTTACTTGCATTTTAATATTTCATCATACAATGGCCGGTGGTAGAAGAGGAAACATACCAGGAAAATTCGGGTTGAAAGACGATAAACGATAGACGGACATCTTGTGGTTTAAAAAAAAAGGACTTTATGTTGATAAAAGAATTGAAAGTATAGCTATAGTAAATGAAATACAAGTGGGTTAAATACAGTAGTTGAATCACACATTTATAGAATATTTCAGAAAACAAACGGCCGGTTACCTAGTTAGGTCTTTCATCGTGCTCAAAACTGAACATAATTTTCCCGAAAGATCTCAAATCAGCAGCTAACCGGTTTCAGTTGAATTAGGATAATTAATTCGTATGGGGAGCATGAAACATTTGTTGATTTGGAGATATATCAAAATATAAAAAGTTGAAAAGTGAAAGTAGCAAAAGAACTAGAGCAAAGCTCGTTGCAAAGTAACGAGTAGGTCTTGACATGACTTCCATTTGCAGCTGAGGGAACAAAACAATCCATACACCTAATTAATTCTATATGATTTATATTACAAAAAGCGATTGAATGATCAGTAAGTCGTCTGAATTAAGTAATAGTCTTATTAAATGCTAATTGAATTATTTTTTAAAGTTTATAAGCATGCATAAATTGGACAGATGTAGGATATCAACTATAACACAGTGACAGCTGTCTCTCTAAATTGTTAAAATGTTAGTACATATATCACGGAATTTCAATTCAAACATTTTTTAAACATAATTTTTTTATTCATTATAATTTATATGTATGCATAAAATATGTCATTTTTAACTATAGTATAATTTAATGCTTTGATAACACAAATTTATTGAAATATGTAACTCATTTTGATGTACACATGTATGTATTCAACTATTTAATGTAATATATTTTGTAGCAAATGGATGTAATATAAGAATTGTCTGGATGAAGTCTGAAGACATTGTGAAAAACAATCAAGGATCAAGACTTTAGTTCAAAGATAGCAGAATAAGCTGCGTTGTGGTTGCAATAATTGTGAAAAATAATGGTAAATAAATTAAGGTTCTGACTGTATAGATTAATGTTAAGAATTTTATTACATTGATATTTGTAAGTGTTTAAAATCTTACTTAACACAACTGATTCAAGCTTACTGACTTATAGAAAATTTTTATGCATAAATTTTTTTCACTTATAAGATATATTTTTGTATCATGTAGACTTTTTAAAAATATTTTATGATTGTCACTGTGTCTAATTTTGAATTAACATTTTAGAAAGAAGTCCAAACGTGCCTTTTAAAGGAAAAACATTGAAAAGTGAGAAAGTTAAAGTTGGGCAGAAATCTGGCAGCGAGGCAGAATATATTCACTAGAGGTAGAAGGTTTATACATGTATATAAATGTTTAACTTTTCTGACTTTTCTATATAGCCACCAAGTCTCAGTTTGTCTGACTGTCTGTCTGTCTGTCTCTCTCTTTGTGTGTGTATCCTCTCTCTCTCTCTCTCTCTCTCTCTCTCTCTCTCTCTCTCTCTCTCTCTCTCTCTCTCTCATGTATAACATTTCAGAGAATCCAATATGCTTGTTATGGTTATTGTATCACCATATTAATGTACAGCTAGTATTGCTTATTTAAGTAGATTTATTGCAAATGTAAATTATATGATGTTATTGAATTTACAAATATTATTATCTTCTTTTTCAGAAACTAAAAATTTTGAAGACGATTTTGAAGATTGATTTTGTAATGGAGCTGCTTGAAATTAAATTTAATGTGATCTGAACATGTGTGTTATTGCAGTTCTTTGTTTGATTTTTGTTTTTGTAAAATCTTACTAAGTAATTAAATGTAAAGAATCTTAATTTATTCCTTAGTACATATATACATAGGTAGATTTAAAAAATAATAAATATATGGTTAGCCACATATGTTAAACATATGGAAATAAAAAACATATGTTAAATATACGTGAAACATATGTAAAACATGTGTTTAATTACGTATGTGAAACATACGGGGTGTTTTTTTTACGTTTCACATATGTGAAGACACATATGTTAAACATATGTTAAACATATGAAAAACATATGTTGCACATTTTGCTGTGTAATAAGCATATTTTTTATTCGAAATACAGGGATGTTTAAAAAAGCGATGGCACTTGACAGGTGCACAGGTTAAGATATCCAAGCCAAGTGCTGTGAAGCGTGACTAATCCTGTCTGGCCAGCACTGTCGGTAAATTTTAAAGTGATTTAGGAAGGAGGTGTTTATACAAGCTACTCATAAGGGTCTAGCACGTAAAAAAAGGTGTGAAACTCAATTGGCAGGCGTAATCTTTTGTATTGAACGGGGTATCATCAAATTTTACCGTCCGGTTAAATTAAGCAAGATTAGTAGTAAATCAGTGTTTTGTGGTAAAAGCAGACCGTCCGGATCCGGAACGCGGAATTCCGGATAAATGAGACAAAAAAACGTATAAAAAATCCGTTCCCAAATAAAATCGTCCGTAAACTGAAGCGTCCGGTTATCTGGCGTCCGGATATCTGAGGCCCCACTGTATATATATATATATATATATATATATATATATATATATATATATATATATATATATATATATATATATATATATAACCCAATACCCAGAAACTGGTTTTCCCTTCTCCTCTCTTTCATAAATTCAATTTCCTGTTGAAATAAATTTATGAACTATTTTTTTTAATCATACATTAAATATGTCATTGATTAAAGGAACATATTGACTTGAGAGTACTGTAAACGTATTGCATTTGGCTGTTTATTCTATTTAGCACTTTTGGCGGAATACGGCTTCCGCTTAATCAAGTGCATTGCTAAATGCCATGCATACATGTATAATAATAGTCACATTCAGGAATAAGGTAATACAAATCCACGCCAACTTGTTCAAAAACTAATTTCCGCTAAATATCGTACACGCCAAATATAATACGTTTACACTACCTTTGTTGCAGGTAAAATGTAAGATATAACGTTATCACATAACAATGTATACGCTAAGTGCTATACAATAAGCCTTTTAAATCGAATTTTATAATGTGAAAAATGCATATTGAAACAAAATGACCCTTACAGTTATCTTCTTTTTCTTCCTTTGCAGTCGCCTTTTTTTGTAAGCACCGGCCTTCAAATATATGAAAATACACATAAGGCGGGTATTGCTCACAATTTTAATGGGTATATTGCTATTGATTTTGTTTTAACATAATTAAAGTTTTTTTTTCAGATTTTAATAACACATTCATTATTATGTTAAAATTCTTTTGAACGTTACCTTTCAAATAAAAAAGGATTGTTTATTTGTCCGGCCAAATTAAAATTATTGTTTGTTTGGAATTGCCTCCCGGTGATTTAATTTTATTAGCAAAATACAGATTTTTAAATATTTCATCGAACAGTTTTTACATTTAAGTTCTATCGTCAAAATAGATTGAAAAAAATAGGTTTAATCTCATGAAATTCAATAACATATCAATAAATATTATCATTGCAGGAATTATGATGTTAAGATGAAATTTCCAGAGGAAAAATTGATAAAATAAACTGGTGTCAGTGATAAAAGTCAAATCTTAAAGATTTGACTTTTGTTTTATGGTTGTGTTATTTTTTTAACAAATCTAATTAATATTTTTTTCTTTATTAAAAAAAAAAACAACCACAAAAAAGCATTTAATTTTCTCTTTTTTTTTTTTGGAGCGTTTTAACTTTTGTCACCAATTTCAATTTTGTTATACTTCCATTTTAACAATCGAAAAAAAATGCTCTCCAAGCTGGGTTGGGTAATCCCCAGGCGCCAATTCCAAACAAGCATTTTTTGAGGATGGTCTCGATTGTCGTTATTTCCCTATTTGACAAAATATGATAATACCTCTGGGATATGTTTTCTAGACGTAGAATCTTCTGTTCCCGAACTTTAAATTTCATGCAGTTGAATTCCTGACTTATGAATCGAATTTGAAATAAGGACCAAAAAATTAATTAAAATGATAATATTTACATATTCCTTAGAATTTTGTACAGAAAAAACGTATTTTATACTTACATCGAAATCATAAGCCCGTGATTTCTTTGATTTCTTTTGGAAAAGATTCTTTGACTTAAAAGAAAAAACGTGTAATGTTGTTTGATTTATAGCTATTCAGATTAACAGAAAACCATTAGAATTCATAAAAAAAATTCCAAACCACTGTATTCCGTATCCTTGCAGTCAAACTTCCTCTTAAACTCGAATACGATGAGATATCTTCAAATCCTGACTACCAAAAATATAATTTAATATTTGATTAAGAATACTAGCCACGTTTTTATATTTTTGTTGGAATCTTTGTTCACGATTGAATCAAATGAATTATGAAAATGGCAATGGAAGTTGCACAATTTTTTAAGTTATTGGCAGTTTTAGAATTTAATTAATTCAATCATATTTCAAATTCCCAATGTGTTGCTTGTATCTTCCTAGAAGCAATTTAAGCGAAAAAAGAGACGAGAAACACTTAAGTTGTAATATTTACTATGTCATACAACCGGATGACAATTAACATGTCTCAATTTGAATAATTAAATGTTACGACTTTAAAGATAACTATACTCTGCATACATTGCATAACCGATGATATCACTTTATATGAAATTTATAATCCCGCTGTATAACATGATGATACACCTGGAGTAAGACTTGTAGTCCACGAAAAGCTGACAACTTGACATAAACTATTTGGAGTTAAAATAAATAAATGCTCCCCTGGTCGTCATCTACGAGTCTAAACAAAATATTCAATTAACTTAACATATGACGTCTTGAAACATTTAAAAAAAAGATCTTTATTATAATGTTTTTGGCTTAAAGGTTTCTAAGATTTAAATTTTATTTTGATTTAAGGCTTTAAGACGTTGTAATGTGTACGAGTGTGATTTCATTATCCTGTATGCATGTTTTACTAAGACAGTAAAAATCTTTTCACGTTTTTAATCAAAGATATCAAATAACTACTTTAAGTCCAAATGTTAGTAAATAAACAAACAACTAAGTCATTACTGCAATGACAGTCATGAATTTATGCCCCATGATTATAACATTAAATTATATATACATGTTAATTAAAACACACTGCTTTAATAAATACTCCATTAGTCACTTTTTCTCGCCTCTACTTGTCACTAACAGGATACACTACATCCTAGAGAAGATTAAAATAGAGTCATGAGGGTCAGTTCTTCTTGTATATAAACAACGGATAAACCAGAGAATTCTTCAATGTAATTACCAACTATTCATATGCCACATCATGCAAGGAATTCAACTCATTGTTTGTGCTATGTCCGTGCTAGCCTGGAATGTATCTGGCCAATTATGGTAAGTTTGATCTTTTAATCAATTTGTTTATGATTTATCATTTAACTTGATGTGGTCACTTTTTTCAAACGTTCACGTCAAACAGTTTAACTATAAAGTAGCCAATATGTAAATGTTTCTTTGTATACCGACATGGTTGAAAACACAAAGGTACAGGTATTATTTTCTCCACATGAAAAGAAACCTCTTTATCATAAAAAATTCAAAAACAAATTTTAGTGAACTAAAGAATTCTGTCCTCTAAAAACTAACACACAATTTTGAGCTTCTACTCTATTGTTATTAAACACACAATTAAACGTATAAACACTCGTATTAAACGACTTAGAGGTCAAATGAAAACCATCTATCCTTCTGTTTTCAATAAAGCAGAAGTGAGAAAAGAACTAGATAGATTGGATGATCAGTATGTACTGGTCTCTGCTGATAAGGCAAGTAACAACATTGTCTTTGTTTGTAAGACACATTATATTAATTGCATTTTCAAAGAACTAGGTTTCGATTCTACACATGGTAATCCTACTTACACCCATAGCAGCCTTTCCAAGCAGAAAACACTTTAAAATCAAATCATAAATCGGTTATGGATATCTTTAATATCCCCAATAAACAAAACGACTTTGATTTACCTTATTTGTACTGGATTCCAAAGCTTCACAAAAGTCCTAACAAACAGAGATATAAAGCAGGTTCCAGTAAATTTTCTACCAAACCTCTCTCTTTACTCCTTACTAAAATTCTTACAGTAGTGATGGAGAAACTTCAAGAGTACTGTACAACAATATACTCCAGAAGTGGTGTGAATCAGATGTGGATACTAAAAAACTCTAAAGAATTATTAGAAACTTTGAGGTCACAAAATCTTACCAAAATCAATAGCATCAAAACGTACGATTGTTCAACGCTTTATACAACCATTCCCCACGACAAATTAAAATCTAGTCTTTTTGGTATCATCGACAGTTGTTTCTTCAATAAAAATGAAAGTCGTAAAAACGCTTACCTTGTCATTGGATATCTAAAAATTGAAGGGATGCTTGGGTTTCTGATCGGCAACATCTATGTAGTTTTTGGAAATCAGGTCTTCCAACAATCTGTTGGAATTCCCATGGGTACCATTGTGCCCCGTTGTTGGCGTTCTTGTGGGGCACAGTTTGTTCGAAGACTTGTACGTGAAAAAAATAGATCAGTCGCTGTGGCCTTCTGTTCGGCGTTCGGGTGTGTCGGCGGCGTGTTGTCAATTAGCAATTGTTGTTTCCATGCTTACGTTGACTCGATGTGACCGAGTGAGCTTGAGATGAGAGATACCACAGATTCTGCGTCATCTGTTTTATGTTTGGATATTTGACTGGAAATGGGCATTGATGGTAACCTAACATCAGGGCTTTATGATAGACGCGATGACTTCAGTTTTTTTATAGTCATCTTTCCTTACTTATGTAGCAATATACCTTCATCACCTGCATATGGTGTTTTTGTCTCTCAGTTAATTCGATACGCAAGGGCATGCTCTTCTTATGAACAGTTTCTAAGGCGAGGCAAGCTACTTACAAACAAGTTGATAAAACAGGACTATCAACAGTTTCGTTTGAAGTCATCTTTTTGTAAGTTCTATGGTCGATACAACGACCTTGTCAGCAAATACAATCTTCCACTGGGTCGCATGCTGACTGACGTTTTTCATACTAATTGTTAGACCATAATTAATCACCTAATTGTCTACGGACTTTTCCGTTATTTCCGATTACGACAAAGAGAACACGGCGGGTGTGACCGGTCAGCAGAGGATGCTCACTCCTCCATAGCACCTGATCCTACCTCTATCTTTTTGAAGATCCGTATTGCTCTGCTTTGAATTTGTATTTCGTTTTCTGGATTTTTGAGATGGTTGACGGTTTGTTATTGTCATTTTTATAATTAATAAATATGTTAGGATAATTATATTAATTTTTTTTTCAAAATATGGGCTATACTTTGTAGGTTTGCATTAATCTTGTTTCTGATTTATCAATGATTTTAAAGAAATCAAATGTTGTAAAATACTACAAACTTTAGTACACTCCGTTCATGGATTAGCATAAAAAGTGTGATCAGAAAAAAAATTGTCATTAATAAAACGTCCTAATCAAATTGAAGACTCAAGCTTACATTTTTTTATCAACAGTTTGAAAGTAGGATAATGTTATTAAGTTATGTATAGCCAGAAGGAAATTCATCATATAAAATATAATATCAACAATTCTTTTTTATTAAAACATGACGACAAAATTGTGTTACAATTTTTGTACTAATTTGGTTGCATTGAATTCGTATCTTTCAACTTATTAATTCTTCTCTAACCAGCTGCTCTGAATGTTTCACATTCATGTTACAGCACCGACGCAAACTTTCAAACTGTCGGAAGGGTAGTGTTTGGTGAAGCTAGAGGGGAACCAATGAGAGGGCAGATTGCAGTTGCCTACAGCATTGTCAACAGAATAAACCATCAGGGGTACCCAAATGACCTTAATGCAGTGGTTTATCAAAGAATGAGCACAGGAGGTTATCAGTACGAAACCCTTGATTTGGTGCATCATACTCAGGCTTGGAATGATGCCAGAAATAGAAACACACAGGAGTATATAAATGCGATCAATGCCTCGAGAGACGTGTTGTGTGGAAGAGTTAGTGATCCAACAGGATGTGCAACAGACTACTGCGCATTTGATCCCTGCCATGCAACAGAGTCTAACCAGTGGTGGCGGGCAACCAACAAAATGAGGATCGGAAACCATTATTTTGTTTGCCGCGTTAGTACCAGTGGATGATGCGGACGCTACGTGTATTGTTTTTATTCTGTGACAAATACCATCCCTCAATAGTTCCAAAACGGCTAACAAATAAATATGAACAGTCTTCTCAATACAATTATATGTCACAGAAATTTGATAACTATATTACAGATAAAAGATTTTAACATATTTCCAATTATATATGTTTTTCAAATCTGTTTTATTGTCCATGTCATTTAGTTTTAACGTATATTTATAAAGCAGAATATATATTAACTAGAGTAAAGCTCGTTGCAAACTAACGAGTAGGTCCCGTTGCAGCTGCGAGGCGAAATAAAAAAGATTTACGATTGACACTTTTTTTTAATTGACACGTGAATTTTTTTAAGTGACACGTTACTCAAAAAAATATGTTTTACTTTTTGATTATGAAAACGGAAAAAAGAAATATTCGAAATTTGATCATACGGGAGGTTTCACGCATTTTAGGTCATCACCTACATGTATCAGTTTATAAGTCGTTAAAACTCCTCCGGAAATACTCATTTAAACAAACCAAAGTGTTTTGGACATTGATTTTGATTGACATGTGATTGAAATTCTGTCTAAAAACAATATATAAAAGATCTTGCTGTCTATTATAGAATTGTAATAGATTACATAATAGGAATATTTCTTACGTGTCTTTATAAATGCACGCATACGCTTTGGATTCGCGGAGGTTGCTGTAAGACAGAGCTGTTCATAACATGGGACGATTTTTTTTCATTTAAATCAAATAGTGTATTATATATTCAAAAAATGAAATTAATCACTGCACATCATATTCTTTTTCAGAAATGCTATGGAGTGGTGATGTGGCGTTGTCAAACCAATGAATTTAAGAGTTTGGATCACATTTTAGTTGAAAAAATTGTGTCTTTAACTGTGCCGAAAAGCGATCAAAACAAATATCCCACATGCGCACAAAAATTGCTATTTTTAACCATATGAAAAGAATATCCGAAAAAGCAGTAGTGTGTGTGAGGTGAAGACTATATCTAACCCAGGGGTGGGAGACTCTCTTACATGATCTTCACCTTTAAAGTCTAATGAACAAATCTTTTGGAGAGAATCTATGGTACAATCCATGTAGAAACGGCAATATTTTAATTATCTTCTTTTTTACATTCTGCTAATCGCACGGAATCAAATTGTCTTTCGCGGTAGCTGCAGAACTGTAGCTCCACGGAAAATCGGGTTGACGGACCGTGGAGCTACAGGTCCACACATATAAAAAATTGTATATTTATTGCTCACAAAACGTTGCGCGCGGTTTTGGACTTATTAACCTAATTAAGGAATATATTCTGTGAAAATCTCAATACTAAAAAATTCCTGAGACATTATACTTAACGTGTCATTACTTAACTTGCCTCTGAATATCTTTTAAACACTCTCATCGGCACCGTAAAGTGAAATGGTGTGGTTTGTTTACAGGCAAAAATGGCGACTCTTGATCCCGATGTGAATTTAGCATACTTCAATTTCCGAGGTGGGTTAGGCTGCTAAGAAAAACGTTTTGGGCAAGTAAAGAAGCGAATCAGTAGTAATTTTTTTCAGGAATTTTTTGGTAGGAAAATATATACATACTATTTTCCTTTGCAACGGTTAAGTTAAATCGTACGCGGGTTGAACACAATAACTTTAACAAACAGGTAAGTGATTCTTTTTTTGTTTAAAAAAAAATAACTCAGCGTAATTATCAATAATCTAGCGAGTCGTTCGGCGATGTAAATTTCTTTAGGAATCATTATAGATCTCAAGTAATAGTTAGATCATATTAAGTAAAATTTACGCGATTAAGAAGGGGGCGGAGGGAGCGAAGGTAATGACATCGCGTAAATTTTACATAATATGATCTAACTTACTTACCGGTAGAACATAACACAATTTTTCATTGGCTGATCAAACGTTATGTGCCAACAAAATATCATCTCTCTTTTGTTTTCTGCTTTCTAAGCTGTCAATCGAAATGTGACGTCGCTGTGAACTTAGCGACTGCTGATTGGATGATAAAGTGTGTTATGTTCTAATCATAGTTAAAGCTGCTTGGTCCGATGTTATATCAAATTTTGTGCACGCTTTTAAACGATGGCTATGCTAAGTATATGTATAATAGACATTTCAGTAGTTTTCCCAGTCAATTAAGCCAAATTTCAATGAAAAAATTATGTACAAAATTTGGTAGAAAAACAAACGACATTAAAGGGTATCGCGTTATTTCGCCTCATGTTAAAATTCACCCCTGACGTCGAGACGGGTATGGCTGTATAAAGACTTTGATATCGCTATAAATAAAGGTCGTAATATTCAGGTAAATTACAAATAAACATGTGTACGTTTTGTTCGCTTATGTTTGCTTTGTTTACAATCGATGCATAGCATGCGGGTTGAATAACCCCAATCATCGGGGGACGAAACCAAACGGTTCCCTTTTCTAAACATTCCAATGATGCACTTTGGTTTGTTTTTTCGTTTGCCCAAAAAGAAATTATTTTTATTTACTTTGAATATTTCTAACTTTGAAAGGAGACCGATTCTGCTGGTGTAAATAGAAGAAAGTCCATAACTTTCTAAGATAATTGGTTTGTATGGAAAATTAATTGATACTGTAATAACAAAAAAAATCGGACCAAGCAGGTTTTAACCATTAGAAGTTATTTTCAAGTATAAATTCATAAGCATTTATAGCTAGTTTACATTTATTAATTTGATCTGTTTAGTTTAATATTGGATGGAAATGTACGTCCCTGTTATCGGGCATCGAAGAAATTACGCAGTACAGTTAAGGCGGCCAATAAAAATATCGGCGAATTTTTGTAATGAAAACACGTATACTTTAGTTCATCGGACATGTCCTTTTTAAAATCAATAACAGTTGCTCAAATGCAATATATTTCTGAAATATATATATAATAGTACAATATTTTATGTTCATAGTGGTCACGTGATATGGCAGTCGCATGGTACAAGCAGATGTATTTGTGGTTTTGAGGTCATTTAAAAATATGAATATTGCAAGGGCATAATCATGTCAAAATTCACAACTGAATTGTAAAATAACTTGATGTTATATAGTAGATTTTAAAAAATGCTGTGAACTTTGTAAGATAATATTATTTGTTAGAAAAAACCATAATTTATAATGCATATGTTGAATAATTTTGAAGGTCACAGTGTTAATTTCATTAAAAAATAATTAATTTGTGAGATTTCACAAGGATCTTAGAAGTTTTTAAATTACATAACATATTTCAAATTTACATGTAAAAGTTTGTCATGATCAGATAAGTGTATGCCCTTGCAATAAAGTGATTTATTTAGGCACCCAGCTTTAAAATATACGATATTTTATACAAAACCGAGGTTGCCTCTTAATACGATGCATAATTATAACAAATTGAAAATAAGACTATATAGGTAGCATTCTACTAATAATAATGTTAAACAAAATATTCATTTATAATTTTCCGTTAATCTATGGAATTTATTTTTCATCGCTAAGAAACCGCATGATAGCCTTCAATGACTTAACTTAATGCGTCATTTTGAAGCATATGACGTCATATTTTGTAGTACAGCGAGAACGACCTCTCGCTTATTTTTCAGTGTGTACGATATAACGGACATCGAAATTGTAAGTAATAGCATTCGTTGTTCTTAATTAAAAGAAAAGTATAAATTAATTTTGCTAATAAATGAATTAATTAGTACTTTCGAGGTTTGTAATATTCTGTGATGTCATAATGCACATTTCCCGTACTTTTTGTCTGAACGGAATTTATTGACAGCCTTAACTGTGCTGCGTATATGAAACGTGAACAGTACACACAAACAATGTATGTTTCTTGTTTATATGTTCATCTTTAAAATGCCGAATTGTTCGCCTGTAAATTCAATTCAGTTTTTAACATTTTGTAGACTTTAAATGAAGTAAAGAAATTTATTTATGAAGTAATCACATGTGACATCGAATTCTCACAGTAACTTCATACTTGCGTACGAATTGACAAACATGTAGCGCCGAAAAAAATTGACACTGTAAATGAATTGTTACGTTAATTTTCGTTTCGAAAAAAAAAACCCTCTGAAATTTATTCTTGAATCTGTTTGGTTACAGGATGCAGGATAGGATAGGGTAGAACTTGACTTTCATATTTCTATCATGTATCGTGCATCCTGCATCATATCCTATCCTTGTTATCTTTCAGGATGGCAGCTCTGTGAAAGGTTAACTATTTTTCGCATCAATTATTTCCCATGACCGGAAAATAGGGAAAAGTAGAAAGATTGCTAAGTTTGCGCTCTGGCGTCTTTTTTGTCAATCCGCCTGAATTCTTTTGAAGTACCACTGAGCTATACAAACAATATTGAAGCTACAATTATGCAGCAACGAATACATTTTATGACAAAGGGCCATGTACAGTTAGGATCACTTCGTTTATTATTTTCTGTTGGCTTCAAAAGTTTTTAATTTTTATTTTAAATATCAATTATTTATTATCCTGATATTCATTGAAAACTGAAACTTATGAGAATTTCACAAAAGAAATAATACGCATTTAACGGTGCAATTATTTGATTTCAAACACTGCAAAAAGATTTCAAATTGAATTCATACGCATATCAACTGAATTTGAGAATTGCTTTATTGATATGTTTCTAAAAATAAAAAAAAATGTTGTAGTTTCGATGATATGTTTATTCGCATTATATAAAATGTGCGCAATAATTGAGCATAATATTAAAAATGCGATTACTTTGCATCATACATCCTTTTAAGCCTTATACATATATGTTTGCTTTTTATTATTTAAACATTATTTTATTATGTATAAACCTAATTAGATTGGGCAACAAGCAATCTGCCTATCTAAGCCCTCTCTCAAATGTACAGTGAACAAAGAACAATTGGTTATAAAATACACTTTATTTTAAGTGCAGATTGAAGTAAAAAAAAAAAGAATGAGGATTACTTAAAACGATAAGAACATACTACCTCCATTTTATTACAAATTGTGCACTAACCACTAGTGGTTGACTATCATGAAAGAGAGTTCAATTTAACTGTTATAACGAATTTTGCTCTCACTCGCTTCGCTGAGGTACCGGGGAATAATGGATCTAAGTTCAACTTCGAAATAAAACCAAATATTAAATAAAGCCGAAATATAAAGTTTATTAATTTGAAATAGCAAATGTCAAAGGTGACAATTTGCGTTTGGCGTTTGGTTTTATCTCGTCGATAATTACAAAGTAACGCCCATAAAGATAATCTCGAAATACAAATTATTTAATTACTTAAATGGATAAAAATGAAACGAACAAGTAACAATCAATATAATTAGCGTTAGTTACCATTGTTCAAATTATGTAATTAAAACGCTCACAGGTGCCAGGAAAAGAGTCGAAACATGTAAAGGTATGTAATTAAAATACTTAGCTTTCCTGTGAGGCTTAATTACATGTACCAATTGACATAAATTTGAAACATAATGAATTAAAGAAATTAAGTATTTAAGACTTAAAAATTTCATATAACATAAATTATAATTATTGAAATCTTATTGCAACATTTATGGCCGTATTTCTATTATTTCTTTTTTTCATGTTTTTTTTTTCTTATTTTCTATAACATATATACATTAATGTTTGATATAAAAGGAATATATACAAAATATATACATGTAACATAGTACAGTAAAATATTTTCAAAATATGTACACGTAGCATAAAATGCTGTAACATAACTAAAAATAATTTTTTATTGTAAAATATTGCTATATTTCCATTGAAACTTTAATTGTTATCTCCATACATCAAGTTCAAGGACAAAACAGTGGGTAACTATAAATTGTCAAAAAAATTTAAAAAGAGTTGTCTTTGTACAGAGTAATAAGGACAAGAAACGGAACCATTACCCTGATCCTGTACATATCAAGTAAGGAAAAATTAGGATACATTTTCACAATCTGCACCACACATATCACATCGAGGGTTATCTCACAGACTGAAATAATACAGGTCGCCATTTAAACCAGTGGCTTTATTTTTCGGCTCTTAATGTAAATGTTTATCTTTCTGTTTCTTTAATCATGACGCTTTTTCTCTTTTTTGTAAAATATTTTGATAGCCTTTTCACAGGAAGAGATCTTTTATTCAATACAAGGTTGCTACACAACTTCTTTGTTGAAGGTAGAAAACTATTTATATTGACATTTGATTTAATCCTAGGTGTAATAAATTTAAACTTTGGTGTTTAAGTAGATATGAAATTAATGGAAACTGGCATGGGATCAGTAAGTCAGGTGCAAGTCAATGAATAATTTTATAAAATAGTATTAGTTTATATACCTCTCTTTTGTATGGTAGGGAATCAAAACCTAGTTTTGCTTATGATGAATATTGATTTTGATAAAAGATTTTTAAAAAAGATAGACAAAATTAATAGGAGATTTCCAACTTCTATTAAACTTAGAATGTGACACCTAAATGAACACGATTCTCCACCTTCTTGATAAATGATTCACAAACCCAAATTTAACTGGAGGATGAGAGATTTTCCTCCTGCTAAGGTCTAGGTGTACGGTTTAATTGGGTTTAAAGTCATCTGCCCATATGCTAATTAAACAATATTCTTATTTTATCAAAGTCTTCAATAAAAGAATTTGTTGCAGAAGTAATATTATCTACAATAACATAAAAAAAGTATCATTAGCAAATAAGCGCAAACTGTTGTTTACGTTACAAGACATGAATATGATGAACATTAAAAACAAGAATGGTCCTAATAACATTTAACCGATGGTATGCGTTAATTCTTTGTTTTTCTATGCAACAGAATGTCAAATATGGGAAACGTTTCAGTTCATTTTCATTTGGGATATTTTTCGAGATCCTTATAAGTTTGTTTTTGTTTTACTTTATTGTTTTAAAAAGTTTTCTTCGTACATTATACGCTGAAAAATTGAAGATTTTGTAAATCCTCAACAGTAACACTTTTCCTCAAGCTTTCACAGCCCTCGTTAAATGGAAAACAAATAATATCTGCATTTGGAATGGGTAGTTGTACTTTACTTTGGACCATAGCATGAACATTTAGGACATTTGTTTCCGGGTCAAGAGAATGCTGAAACACCAGTGATCCCGAGTCTCCTTTCTTTGCAAATGGCTCCAAATCTCCCCCCGTAATATAAATGGTGCGACTTGGAATAACAAAACCATCAATTTTTTCAGTTTTAACATCTTTAACAACCCCAGTTGTTAGACCTGATCTTGCACCTCTTTTGTGAACAATGTCCCCTCTCTTTAGAGAAGTCAAAGCTATCGTCGATGGAGTAGGAAGTTCAAATTTGTCAATTAGAAGCTTTTCGCACTTTTCATCTATTAACGACCGAGTTTTTTCGTCGATTCGAACTACTGCGATATCATCATGCAGACTCTCCATTTGACCGCTCGACTGTGGAAGTGTCTGTCCAAGTTTCACCACTGAATTCTCTATAATAGTATAACATGTACAGGTATAACCTGTAGAACCTTCATTTTGCACTGCGTGTCTGCAAGTAACGGCCACCATCATGTTATTATTAGTAACCTTCATAAGACTTCCTGTTGTAGCATAAGTTTTGTTTGAATGAAAAGCTTCAACGCCTTCATCCACAAGTACAAATTTTGCACCGTGTAAAGGAACTCCAATTTTGCTTAATTGAGAAATAGGTAGTTTGTCCCTTACAGTTATCGCGAGGTTTACGTTCTGATTACTTAGCGCCGAGAACGAAGCTTCTAAGCTATCTTTCGTATTTTGGTCAGCTGTGATGACATGCAGTGTGTTATCATAGTATCCAGTATTCAGAATTTTGTCGTGAAATCTGTAAAGAAAATAATTGTTTGCAATGGGCAAGGAACGAAAAAATTAACATAGAGTTAATCAACAGACTTTATCTATATCGCTCAATTCTGATATGACCAATTGACGTGAGGGGTGGGGGGATATATACAAATCGGGATGATATATCTTTTTATTATCAGATACAGGGGGTGAGTGTTTTAAAAAAAAACTTTTATTTTTCAATTTTTGTAATGATATAATAAAGTTGTGTTTCCGCACATTGATCAAAACTTTCTGAAATGATGCCTTCCATTCCCTTTTTCACCACCAGTAAGCGTCCTTTTTCAAATCGTTATTTACTCATTTTTAAATCTTTGACAATTGTTATTTATTCGAGTTAATAGAAAGTAACCCTCGAAAGTTAATTTAAAACCTATAAAAATATATCATAATGATACTATTAAATAATGTAAGCATCATTCAGGTATTTTAATTACAGTTCATTCTGTAAACGTGGTAATTTTGACTATATTGACGATTTTCTTTTTTTCGTCAAAATTTCCACTCGTCAATCTTCATATCATAAATATAATAAATACATATAACTTAGCCCTTGCTAATTTAACGTGAAATATCTGATCATCTCTTTAGCATTAATGACATAACAGTCTGAGTCACAATACTACACATATTGTGATATGGCATATACTTGATCATTTGGGGGTAGAATTATTTTATTGAATTTGTTCCACTTGAAACTACCGTTATAGAATTAAGGTCTAGCTAGCTTACAATAATTATCACATTTATGACCTTCTTTGTCACCTCAGGCGATCGATATCGCTCAATGAAATCAAAGCACAAGGAGCAAATTATTTACTTTATTATTAGTAAGATTTAATTATTCGGACTAATTAAATTCATATAAACTTTGCTACCACTTTACTTATGGTTGAATTAATGATTTTACTCAGACTACGGTCATAAACTTTCATAAACGTTTTGAAAAAGTTATTTATTAGCCGATGTCTAGTTTTAACCATCACTTTAATAATTAGCTAAAATTATCTAAGTCGACATTTAACAGGAAGTTGGCATCCGATTGGTAGAAAAATATATCCCAATATATGGCATGCCTAAACTAATAGTCTGTGTTAAAATTTCAAGCATCTGCAATTTATAGTTGCTGAGAAATCGTTGACGAAAATTTGTTTGTAAATTTAGGCTAAGAATAAACAAAGTCGTCATTTAACAGAAAGTTGACGTCCAATTGGTACAAATATATATCCCGGGATATGGCATGCCTAAACATATAGTGTGTTAAAATTTCAAGCATCTGCAATTGAAAGTTGCTGAGAAATCTCTGACGAAATTTTCTTGAAAATTTAGGCTAAAAATAAACAAAGTCGTCTTTTAACAGAAAGTTGACGTCCGATTGGTACAAAAATATATCCCACGTTATGACATGTCTTATCAAATAGTGTGTTAAAATTTTAAGCAACTGCAATAAATAGTTTCTAAGAAATCTTTGACGAAAATTTGTTTGAAAATTTAGGGTAAAAATAAAGTCGTCATTTAACAGGATGTTGACGTCCAATTGGTACAAAAATATATCCCACGATATGTCATACTTAAACATATAGTGTGTTAAAATTTCAATCATCTGTAATAAAAAGTTGCTGAGAAAAATGCAACAGAATTTTTTTGTAACTGACAGACAGACAGACAGAATGATGGACAGACAGACAGATATACAAGGATAAAACAGTATACCCCCTTCTCCTTCAGAGCGGGGTATAATAAAGAATCAACAAATGTCAAGATTCTTGCATGTAAGTAATACCATATACTATAATATTTGAATTTTTGAGAATAATCAAATTTATTTCCTATTTAAAAATTCAACCACCTCCCACTAATTGTAGCCTCATTTTACCCTCGGGGATCATTTGATTTGAACAAATTTAATCTACACTACCTAAGCATGCTTCCACACAAGTTACAGTTTGTATAGTCAATTTGTTTTTGAGAAGAAGATTTTTAAAGATTTTTTCTCTATGTATTCTTAAGTAAAAGTTACTTAAGACCCCCCCCCCCCACACACACACCATTGTGGCCCCCATCTACACTAGAGGATCATTTTTGAACAAACTTGAATATTCACTACCTGAGAATGCTTCCATTAAAGCTTCATCTTGTCTGGCCAATTAGTTTTTGAGAAGAAGATTTTAAAAAGAAATTTCCTATATATTCCAATGTAAAAATTCGACCACCCATTGTGGCCCCACCCTACCCCCCCGGGGATCATGATTTAAATTTCAAATTGAACAAACGTGAAATTTTTCTTTATATAATTTATGTAAAAATTCGACCCTCCATTACCGCCCCAGCCTAACCCCAGGGATCATGATTTGAACAAATTTTGAATCTACACTACCTGAGGATGCTTTCACACAAGTTACAGTTTTTCTGGCCATATGGTTTTTGAGAAGTGTGGCCCCACCCTTACCCCGGGGATCATGATTTGAACAAACTTGAATCTAAACCTCCTAAGGACTACCGAAAAGTACCAACAAATTTTTAATAATTATAAATTATCTCTCTTTTAAAGGATACATGGCCCTTTATTTGAATAAACTTGAAAGCCCTTTCCCCAAGGATACTCTATGTTAAGTTTGGTTGAAATTGGCCCAGTGGTTCTTGAGAAGAAGTTGAAAACGTGATAAGTTTACGAAGACAACAACAACGACAGACAACGGACACATTTTAATTGATTCGACGTGATCACTTCTAAAATAAGAAGCCCAGAATGTGAAAAGTTTATAGACAGACAGATTGTGGACAACAAATGATTAGAAAAGCTAGCTCATTTGATCTTTCATCTCAGGTGAGCTAAAATTGAAATTTGAAACCACTTTATTTATATAATTTTATATTTGATTATGATATTGTACCATGAAGAAAATTGAACAAGGGGAGAATTAATCTGACACTCTGGGGAGTAATTAGTTGATCCAGACTGAAAAAGATTACGATCCTGAAAATCTTGTATTTATTTAAATATGCGAGATCCATGACTATTTTCTCCTTAATTTTAATAAGATTTTTACTAGGCAGATTAATCATGTATTTTAACAAGAACAATATCAGAGTTTTGTTCTGTTGTTTAAATGTACTGCTGTGTATTCACAAGTGGCAGCTAGGTTAAGCTCCAACAAACAATTAAGTACATGTAGTACATTAACCCATGTTCTGAAAATTTAAATGTTTTATCAGGAATATTTTTAATGTTGATAAAACGTGCCACTTTCGACAGAACATCTATTAAGTGCTAAAATGATTGTTGTATAAAACCTCACTGTGAATGTTAATGTATTTTGAATACATGAGTATTGTTATTGTGGAGAACTTAACTTTCATTTGATACTGCGAAGGAAGAAAATCAATATATGGAAATTGAATATAAAACAGATATTAATCGTTCATATTAAAATTAACATTTTATTCTTTTATTTTAACAATATTACCAAAGAGACATTCCTGAAAAATTCGAATATTGCTATTTTCAGAAATATGAGTAACATTACCGGTGAACTAATTTTTACTTCGCGGCAGACAATGCAAATAGGTTTTGCAACATATTTAGATATTTCGCACCACTGTATCGATAGTTCTTGTGCAGAGTTTTCGTTCGTATTTTTTTTTCAATGTTTACAGATGCCGCTACAAATGAGGTATGTTACGCAAATAACGGAGATATTTGGGTTCTGTATAATTCAGTATTACTTTGAACGAGATCTTATCTCCAGAATATGTTTAATATATTGTTAGGTTTGCTTTTATTTTAAATTATCAAAATTAGATCAGTTCAGAAAAAAATGATATAAACTATTTTGTGGCGGATGTTTATACATTGTTATATTGAAAATCACAGGAGTAAATAAGCCGACACAGAAGCCCCACTGACGGCCACGAAATTATCAATACAAATTACTGCGCATAAAAGGTGCGTGATGACCAAGGGAGATTGACATATATAGTTCAACTCCCAAAAATACATTTCAAAGTAGTTTTTAGAGATTAAAGGAATATGTGAAATATTTATAAGCGGAAAGATCGTTTTTCTTCTGGATTATGTAGATTTCAGTTTTTGTCAGTTTCTATATAAATCATAATTTATTTTGTTAAGAAATCGAGAAAGAATACGCAATAGATTTAAATATAATACATTTTAATCTCCTTTAAAGGTTTTATAAATCAATTTGTAACATTATGAAAACTGGACGTGGCCTACGGAGTAAAAAAAATTGTATTTTGTATACAGGACTAAAATTCAATTCCTGTTGTCCAATAAAATTTCACGTTTATGTAATGGATAAATAACGAGATAGGAGGGGATGTTTTCTCTAAACTATTCAACACTATCGAGTTATTTAACTTACTCAAAAAAAAAAATCCCCCCTATTGGACCTCAAAGAAGCATTGATCCATTCATATATCCAACTGTGCTGTAATACAAGGATCTAGTCCATTCAAAAATCTAACAGTACTATACACAATTGCCTAACCAAACACACCTTTTATTCATGGACCAGTGAACCTTTAAAACAGGTGCTCATGTCATATCAAACCTTTTCGTTCTACTGAGCAGACATGGATTCAGATGAAAATTTTTTTAACCCAAAGTAAATATATAGAGGTCCATAGATCCGGGAAAGACATGGATACCATTTGAATGATATTTTACTTATTTGCAAGGAGAAAGGAAAATCAGAATTTTGACGTAAATTATCAGACGATGATTTGTTAAAGAGATTTGATTTTAATGGAGTCATTGTGCGACAATATTAAATATTCCCTATATTGTTAAAACTAATTAAAAAGAGGTATATGGTTCAAGGTTCAAAGAGAAGTCTAAAAGTGTTTATGGAAGTGATTTATGTGATCCCAAATCTATTAAAATTATGAAAAGGAGATATTTCTGTTTATTCTATTGATCGGATATATGTATGGACGACAAGATTCTGTGTTATTAAATTTGGATTTGTGTTGGAAATACACGATTCAACAATTTGTCATTTTGATTTGTTTTATGCACTGCTAGATATTGAAATATCCAACTGATGGCCAGTTCGATATTGAAATATCCAACTGTATGACAGTTGGATATCTATATATCCAACAACTACTGATTGAATAGTTAAAATAAACGTTGACTAAATACAATGGATGACATCATAGAAGTTTTTTAACAATGTAATTGGCCATGACTTCAAACTAATTAAGGTGGTATGAGACACTTCAATGTTGTGACGTATTGTTTATCGCAATAAACAATAAAATAAAGTGTAATCATATAAGTAGGTTCTTTCCCAATATTGTCACCTAACAGCGTAGCGCAGCGGGTTAGAGGGTTTACTACAAATCTGTAATTAAGTTACGAGTTCGAATCCGGCTGGGGGTTTTACAATTTTTACCTTTCCAAATATTTTCAAAAGCTATTTTTTGGTTAAATATTGTAAAATGTCAAAATTCTAAACCGGTGAAAGTATTTCAATTATAATGTACTTTAATCCACATTAATATTGACAAATTTCCCATACCACCTTAATGCCGATGAGGTTTTCCTAGCATGAAGACTCATTTTTATATGTTTTGTATCAACTTGTCACCGAATTATATTACAAAAAACAACCATTACTGTTTTTTTTCGATCCATACGATAACTTACTCTCCCACTCGAAGTTCAATATTTTGCCCTTAGGACTTCTTTGGTAGCTAAATCATGATATTGACCTAAAGCAATCATTGTATAATGTCATCGTTTAGATAAGACAATGCAACTTGCCTTTATGTAAAATATATATCTGTTGACAACTTGACAGGAAAGTGCAACATTTCAAAACTGGAGCATTAAATTTAAAATGTTGAGTAGCAAAGCCGATAACGTTGTGAAATATGTAAATTAGAGTAAAAAATGTTTGCTTCGAACCTATGAAGAATTCCGTCGATTTCATTTCGTTCTGTTTCGTCGTCTTCTAATTCATCTGTTGAGGGTTCCGGATAGCAAGCTGCCTCTTTTAGTCTTCTGAGAATAGCATTTACCTCAAAAAGTCTTGATCCAACATAATGTGTACGCGAATAGTCAAATAATTTTGTTTTAAGTTGTTCAAGATATTTCTCTAATCTTCGTTCTAGAAGAAGTGTCATTCTTTTTATTATCTCTGAGCGATTGTCAATAACAAACTCAACATGGAAACTTTCAAGCTGTAACACTAGTTTTGATTTCAATTTTTCATCACTATGTTTGTCAGATGTCATTACAAACAAGATGGTTCCTTTTTCAAACACATGATATTGACTCATCTACAAATAAAATAAAGTTTAAAGAAGACACTCTTTCTTAATCTAAAGAAATGGATATTCAAATCATTCGTGTCAATGTTCCTTTATGACTCATGCATCTAAAATATATCTTCAGACCCTTTATAATAAATGAAAGACAGGTATTTTCTAGACCCCTTCGTATTCTGTCTATTGTTATTCAGCATACTGCTGATTTTAGCGTGCTCTGAGCTGCACATTAACTTTCAAATATCAACGGAATAGTAGGTTTTGATTTTCAACTTATCGTATATACATGTATATTTTGATCAATTGCATTTGACACTTTTAAAATCTCAACATTCTGATGATGCAAATATCAAAGACACAGGTCCAAGTAATTTAAAATGAACTAACAGTTTATTCTATAAAATCTATTTATATTGTATTGTGTTTTTATCCAATATGTTATCAATATTATCAAATTATTCATAATTAAATACTAGCTAAGGTAAAAATTGTTTTTAGATTAGACAATAATTACCTCTATGGATTCTTCATATACATCATCTTTCATTAAGAACAATATCAGAACTTCGGAATGATTAAATTTAGTACCTACATAACAAAAACAAAATTAATTCACTAATATATTTATGAAAAAAAAATCGTAATGTTGTCTTTCTTTTCAGATAAAGTTAGTAAGAGGAATTTTAGTTAAACGAATGCATTGCAAACAAAGTGGAATTAAAAAAGAGGTCTTAAAAAATAACATTTGTTTAAACATATTTGTCATTTTTACGTGTCTAGAGTATTATTACCCGGTCTTGTTTATTTTTAAATATTTAACGCGCACAAATCAATCACTCCAATATTTCATATTCACATGCATAAACAATTAAACATATAATGCCAGAGTAAACCTATATTTTGTGGCTTATAATAGCTTGGACTTTGTCTTTTTTAACGTTCCTCAAAGTAAATGAAAATTTTCGGAATACTGAATTATCAATTTAATTTAAAAAAGAAAATATTTTCGAAAACAAGAGGCTTTAGTATAACAATCTTATCTTAACCAGACAAGAACTACACCTGTTATAAATATTTACTAATATGACTAATGAAAGAAATAAACAGCGAGTTAAAAGGTTCATCGGGATATGAACTTTGTTGGTCAAGTGATCAAATCCTGTGAAGCGCGAAGGGCTACCCAGAAGATTTGATCACGTACTAACCAAGTTCATATCCCTGTGAACTTTTAAACATTGCTGTTTATAACTTATATTTACGTTTGAAAAATGCAAATAGATCAGAATTTTCAAAATTACCGTGTTTTTAGGTTTACAATAATCCAACCTTCAAACGATAAGCTAGCGCGGTTACATTGTGACGTCATTAAAAAGGTCACTTAAGAAATAAACAGCATGTCAAAAAGATCACCGGGATATGAACTTGGTTGGTTACGTGAAGGCCTTCTCGGTAGGTTTGATCACGTTCCAGTCACGGTGAACTTTTTAACATTGCTGTTTATTAAAGTTACGTTTGAGAATGGCAAATGGTTCAGATTTATTAATAAAACCATGAGTTTAGATTTCAGGTGTTTTAGGATAAAAATTGCAACTTTCAAACGATAAGCGCGAACATATTTGCAAACCTAAATATATCAGAATAAATTATTGCATTTTAGGGAAACCTCTCATAGACATAAAGAGACAAAATAAATTCTTAACATCAAGATGTTTTTATTATTTAAATGATTGTTTAATAAATCATTGGGTAGTGAACTTGGAATGATTGCTCTTCAACAAGTATTCCACAAGTATACTCTAGAACTCTAAAAGTTAGATTTAATTCTATGAATGGTCAGATGCTTGTATTAAAGATTTCACATTAAGAAAACCCGCAATTCTAATTAAAACGATGAATGTGTTTAACGTTTGGTTTATATACTGAGAGGAAAATACTGAAATATTTTTGTCGTAATTTAGATTATCAGTTTTTTCTAATGTATGAATAAAATAGATCAATCAAATAATATGTAGCACACCCTTATATCAATCCTCGACCAATATCAGACGTTTGGCATTCGGTCCTCAGGCCCATGATTGTCTCTTATAGATATTGGATGTTATACAGATTACATAAATTTATACCTTTCTCACATTTTTCATTTAAACGAATTGCAAACACTTTAATTTCTCATTTTTTCTCCATATAAGCTTCAACCTTTTTGTAGTTCCGTGATTGCTACTTTTTCAATCAATGCAGACTCTCCGACAAAAAGTGCTTTATTTTCTTCCGTCATGTTTCCCCCAACAATGATAGAACAGTCCTCATAAGGACACCCTTGGAATATTGGTTCTTTGGGAAGTCCTTTCCATATCCACTCTAATAAAGACTGATGATAATTGTAACGTGGTATCCAGGTTGTATTTGTCAAAACTGGTAGAAAAAAATTGTTTAAAGGTGACTCCAGTGGCTTTGGTATCCGGTTCTTTTAATACACAGCGTGATAATTTTCTGGTTATAGTTTTGAGCACATCAATAATCATATAAGATGACAAGTATTTAATTTAAAGTATTATACACGTATGGTTCAGGGATTCAGTATAAATATATAGCTCATATTTTTGAAAAGGCAAGAAAACTAAAAATATGTAAAAAAAAAAAAAATAATAAAAATAAAAACAAATCTTGTCGGAAAGGCGGGGGGGGGGGGGGGTGTTACTACTGCACTTGTTTATACGGTGTTGCCGGCTATGACCAAAATTGTAATATTTATATTACAGTTTGAATGAGTATATAACTTTTAGTAACTGTTTGATAATGTCTATTTGGTACATTTCAATTCATTCCAATGTTTGCAAAATAAACCCCCAAAAAACAAAAAACAATATGGGGAAATACATGTTTTAGAGACTATAAAACAAAAACTAGCTGGTCAATTTAGATACACTACGTTTGTTTGTTAACAAAATATATAACTCAAATTGATATTTCATAAAAATTGTATGTGGACTGTTTTATTTTTGAAAAAGTTTCAAAAATATGATATTTTGCTAAATTTTTTTAGAAAGTTGTGTGCAGAATAAATGTAACACTTTTGTATATTTTCTGTAGAAAATCAATAAGACTTTTTCATTTAATGACTATCATTCACTTTTCCTAAATCATAACATAGCATAATGTATTTTGGTGCATATTTTAATAAATTATGAGATCATGCTTTATTGTGTTAAAATTTGGCTGTTGAATTTTTGGACGTTGTTGGCTGAAGCTCACAGAAGGAAAATAAACGTGCAAAGGAATGGATATTTTGGCCCCTTAAGTATGTCTATAAGTTGTTTTGATTGTTCAAGTTAAAAAAAGTTTGGTTTGACTGTTCTAAAAGACTGGACCTACCTTAAGTATACTTCACAAAAACTAGTCTAGTAGACTGTATTGGTATCTGTTTTTACTCACCTTGAAATTCTTTTTCATTCATTTGGTCCATAAACTTAAAGATAAATGATATAAACAAAACTGAAATGACAACCAGAAAACAAAACAACTGCAAAACGTAGAATGCATTTGCAGGATATTCAAATTAATAGCGAGGTTGTATCCAGTCTGATTAAAGCCATCCCCCTTTTCCATACACTCGTCAGGGGGCGTGGCAGGTATCGATAAGGGTCATGTGAAGATGACCTCCTATTGATACCTGTCAGACTCGTCAAGAGTAAGGAGGATGGTTTCAATCAGACTTGGTTTTTATATTGGTAAAAATCTCTTCAAAGAAAAAACTAACAAGAATAGTTAAACTGAACCACCATGACAAGATATTGAAAAATAAAATCAACAATATCAAGTTACATTGTTTGCATATATTAAGACAATTTTAGCTGCATTGTTCAGAGTAAAAGTTATGCTCTTTGAGTAAGGCCGTAAGACCGTTTGTCGTTTTTATCACATACTGTACAGTTTAAGACTTATAAGCTACATACACTGTAGAATACTTTCTTATAATCCATCATGTTTAGAACGTACTGAATTAATTCACCTACTGTATAGATCGAACCACTGTTTGAATATATTTTGTCGAATGAGTAATTTTATTATAAGTGGACAGTTTAAAAGGGCATGGTCACGATTTTTGTCATTTTAATGTTTACAATGCTTCAGCAAGACATTTTTAAGAGGCAACCAAACGCTGAGTGTCATTCGTGTCATTCGTTGAGTTATAATCGAGTTACAGAGCCTACAATTATTTGCTATGTAAACAAAGCTTTTGTTTACATTTTGAATGTTGAAGTGAGAATTCCAGTTTAGACCTAAAATGAATCTGTTAAACGTTGGGAACTGTTTATGTATGCTTAAAATGAATAAGAAGGTAGATAAATCAGCTTGAAAAGATTTTTTACTGGTATATTGAACCTATGTCAACAGGGCACGAGCCTTGTTTACACGACAAAGAATTTTGAGCCCTTTATCTTGCTTATAACTCTACGCCTTACTCTCAAATTTCATTTGATCATTGAAATGCATTCCTACAGCATTGTAAATAATAAGAACAGAAAAGTAGAATTTGACCAAAATCGTGACCATGCCCCATTAAGGTGATGTTTACATTAACAAAGTATATTCTATCACTCCTGGGAAGGTTGATTTAAGCTCTATTTTAACAAAACCTTTGCTAAAGAAATAATTCCAAACTTTTTGACATGATTATGAATGTTTGCTTTAGAACAATCTCTGTCGGGGAAAAGATTCAATTGTAACCCTTTAAAATTCCAGACTTATTTATTATATTCAATATTTATTATCAAATTAGTTTATATTTCGTTTTCCTTATTTTCAGTTGCCCGTGCTATTTTTAGAATTGTTCATACCTAGTCACTCATAAGGAGTGATGACCCATTGTTTATACCCGATTATTCATTAGGAGTGATGACAATTTACTATATATAGAGAGCGATACCTTAATACATGTCAGTGCGTTATTGACTCCGTTTGGACTACAATGAACAATTCTTTCTTTGGATGTATTATTATTGTGAACATTGTTGACTTATATCGATATTTAACTGTAAATAAAATGTAAAAAAACAACAACGGACTTTTCATTTCCAAGGAGGAAATTAATCGCCTGAGGCGATCATAGCCTAGACATTAAGAATATACCTGGTGGATTATTGGATTAATTAATTACTTTAACAATTGGATAATTGCTCGGACTGCGTTTCAACTGGTGGCTGCGGTCGCTGGGATTCTTCTAAATTGTTGTGGATTTATTTGTGACTTTTTATAATTTATTTTGTGTTGGATATTAACAGTGATTTAGTGATAATGGAATTTAATTCAAGAGATTCTGTTCAACACCGGCGATATGTAGATATAGTTGATTACGATAAAAATGGACATCGACTGGTACATGTAGTGGGACAGATGGACTTATTTGCATATATATAGTGTCCAAGTTGTTATCTGATGTTCAAACGTAGTGAATGCATCAAGTGTTTAAAACGTGAAAACAAACCTGACACTTACTTCTACCGCTGTCCTTGCTGTAAATGCTGAGTGAAAGCATTTTAGAGGAAATTATATACTATACTATACAAGATGTGTTTTATTTCTTAGAATTAAATGATAAGTGAAAATGGTAACTCATGTTACACCTCAAACACATAGAATGCAGAAAATTCCACCTGTTCATCGTAATTTATTTACGGAATTTGAGGAGAACTAGTAGACTTATTGTTCTCGAACAATAAACGGTCTTTCCATCTAGTTTAATGTTTAGAACATTTCTGTTTCAATAGAATCATGAAATGCTTTCCCTGCGTTACTTCATGAAAAATTAATGTCAAATGAATTATTTTGATTGTTTTAATGAACTTGACCTCTATGTAATTTTGATAGGCCAAGGTCAAATTTTCACTTTCAAGTTGTCCGATGTCTCTAGGAAGTATGGTTCAAAAGTTGTATTTGTTTTAAACAAAATTAAGAAACTTAAGGGGCAATAACTGCTTTAAGGAGACATCGAATCCTTTTGGTAGATTATTAAAGTCAACCAAAGACTTTGCTAAAAGTTTCTATATCTTTTGGTTTAAGAAAAGTAGCGATAGCAAACATTTTGTACAATAGGAGCAATTACTCTATAACTATTTCACGATATGGGCAAAAGGGCTACATCTTGAATTGCTATAAGAAGTCCGACTGCGTCCATGGAAAGGTTTTTCTACTACGCCCTAAACAAAAGAAATGAAAAAACTCATTAATACACAGATTTTAAATGACCTTAAACTTTGACCTTTATGCTGTTTTGATCGGACAATGTAGACGCTTCCATCCTCAGAAAACCGGTTGAAAAGTTGTCAGTATTTTTATTGAATGGTCGACACTTTCAGGAACAATAACTGTTAGAATGGGCCCCCGGGTTCTTTCGGTATGAATAGATTGAAGTAGCCTCTAAATGCAATGAGGACGTTGGCAAAAGTTATAAGTTTCTTTCTCTTCTGGTTTCAGAGAAGTAGCGATAACAAGCATTTCATACAATAGGGGCAATAACTCTGTTAATATTTCAAGGTAGGAGCTAAGGAGCTACTAGTATATTTGGAAATGTCTTAAGATGTCCTACAACATCCATGAAAAAGTTTTTCTGTACTACCCTAAACAAAAGAGATATTAAAACTCATCAATTTACAGATTTTCAAACGACCTTGACCTTTGACCTTTGAACAAAGTACACGCTGTAATCACAAGTGGTCCGATGTCTCTACGACGTAAAGTAAAAAGTTGTAAGTGTTTTTCAAGAATCGAAGAAACTTTCAGGGGTAACAACTGCTAGAAGGGGGCTTGGGCATTTTTGTTATGAATGGATTGAAGAATCCTCTAAGTGAACTAAATACATTGATAAAACTTTCAAATCTCAATCTCTTATGGTTTCAGAGGAGTAGCAATAACAAGCATTTCATACGCAATGGGCCATAACTGTGTACGTTCTGGGGGTTTTCAGGTAAAGGGTCAGATCATTTGGTACAATAACTTTTGATGGCCAATTGGGTAAAGAAAACATTGTTTCAATATATCTAATAAAAAGAGCTGTCCCAAGAAAAAAGAAGAAAACAAAATTTAAAAAACCCATAAGAAATACAAAAGGTCTTTCACCTGAAAGGTGGAAAGACTTAATAACTCTAAAGTGCAGCGTGATCCTGAAGTCGACTTCGATTTGGCAACGCCTATATGTTTGAAAGATGACCAACTAATTGGATATCAATATGATAGTGAATACCGCGACGGATGGAGAGTTTTTCTTAAAAACTAGGTCATCGTTATTGGGTTTGGTGCATCCGTAGCATTTCGAATCTACATGATGCTTCATAGACACTTTGTAAAAGAATTTACTCGTGAATTCAAACTTATTGTGATTGTGACTGTCCTGTATGTAATATTTATAAGTACTGTGTGAAAAATGTGTCATATCCGAGGATTTGATACATCCTAAGACCACGGATAGACGAAAACGTCATACCGGTACTTCTACACCACGGCCCGAATACTAGACTCAGTTACACAGCGCCCAAGGCAGACAATCAGATGTGAATATTTATGTGAAACGAGTTTTTAAGGGGGACGGATCTTCAATATAGAGCGAATTTATTAGATACTTTGAAAATGTAGCCAACTTGAATCAATGGACAACGCTACGAGATCAAGCAGAGGCATATGCGTATTGATTACCTGACATTACTATTCAAGACTATAACTTCCTTAAGACAGCACTGAATCAGAGGTTTGGACAGACAGCCTTAAAAGATAGTTAAATTGCTGAAGCAAAAATGTGAAGGAAAAGGGACACAGAAACATTCCGAAATTTTGGCCAGGTATTTGAGGATTAATATAGACGAGCCTACCCTGACAACCGGGAATATGTTTTGGAAAGTTCAATGAAAACCTTCTTGAATAATTACAGCGGAAATGAGGATTACAGGCTGGCAGTTAAACGAACTCGACCTAAAACCTTAGCAGAGGCAGTAATCGCAGCGATGCAGGAGGAATGTAGAATGTCGAATGAGGAATGTACCTAACAGGAAATCAGCTCCTAAATTATTCTCACCTCAAGTTTATGTTGATAGAAATGCAGTCGAAAGTAAAAAGAGGTGGGAGGAAAGAGCATCTGCAGTGCGAAAGGGCAAGAAATGTTTCAAGTACAACTCAGCCCATCATCTTGCTCGTAATTGTCCAAAAATGAATAATGAAAACAAATCTAGACAGATTGGTTTGAGCGGAAACCGAGACGGACGATATAATCAACATAATGGAAAAAAGCAGTTAAACCAGAACTGGCCGAGGCAGTAGCCATGCGTGGGCCGAATTCGAAGCACAACATAGGCCTAGTACAGCGATAGCGAATACGCAAACATATTTTGATGATGAAGCGCACATAGATTTCAACCCCGTGATAGCAGAGTCCGGTGTAATAGTTAAAGGGAAGCTACGCAGCAATGTTAAGGCGTCCCGATGCTAAAATACGGCTATAAAACGATATTATTTGAATAGAGTGTGTGGAGATCCCCACTCTGTATCGCATCATTATAACTGTGCGGACATCCCTGCTTGTATTGGTGGTGGTTGCGGCGGAGCACTAGTGTGTGGTCATCCCTGCCGGTGGTCTGGCCTTTCTAGCGCAAGTGTGCGGCAGTCCCTGCTTCCGTTAAGTTGCGTTGTTAGCGCAAGTGTGCGGACAGGTAACCACTGCTTGCGTTGACGTCGGTACCTGTCGAGTTGCGCAGGTGTGCGGTCATATCTTACTGCGTAACTTTGAGTCCCTATTTATGTGCAGGCGCGGTGATTGAAGTCTGCACTTGTAAATATTGGCGGCAATCAGGGCTGTCCGATTCTATCTCGGGTACGGACCCGCGGGGGAACACAGGCAGTGACCTCCTTGCATGTTACAGTATTTAATCCAGGTAATCATGAAGTACACTCACAAAACTTCTAAGTGTTCGCCCAGTATAATGTATTTCCTATATGAAATAAGCACATGTATTTTTCTTGCCCTTAGGGGGACTGATTTCCACTTAACTTTCAATATGTTAAAAAAGATGCATTGTTCTTGACCTCAGAGCTTTTGGACTGTTTTAAGTTGCCGTTGAAAATGGTATTACGCTTACGAAATACAAAACTTATATCAAAATAACGTTTCCTTCGGATTGCTTGATATTTAAAACAATGTCGAGGTCAAAACAAACAGCAAATTAAAGTGAATACTATTTGTTGTGGAAACAATGCAGACACCAAATTCCAACGGCTCTGGCTGTGTTTGCAGTGATCACTTTGGTCATATTTAGTGGATTTCTCTTTGAACTATTACCAAAGACTAAAATCAATCACAATACAATGACAATCATATTAAACATGCGCAGAAAAATTCAAATTTTAAGTTTTGACGTTTCGTCACGGGTAAATGATTTCAATCGGCGTTGTTTTATTTTATCTGTGCTACATGTATTGATGTTGAAAATTTCCCATCATTTTATTTCGTTATTTCAAATGCATTCTATTTATTAGGGTGAACACTTAGAAGTTTTGTTGAGTGTATGTGTTAGGAAGGACACGGCAATTGGAGTATTGGCACCAGTTGGAGAAGTGATCGACTCCTTACCGCATGAAGATGTGACGGTGTGTGACATAAAAACAGGAACTGGATCAGTTGAACTTCCTGAATATTTGTGTGAGATGTATTGCGGAGGATGTGAGCATTTGTCAACAGAACAAGCAAATGAGTTAAGAAGTTTTTAATTAATCGCTGCATTTGCAGATCCCAACATGCCTATACAGTGCGCGACGTTCGGTGAACATCGCATTGAGTTAAATAACTCCGTTTAAAGAGCTAGTAAGACGAGTTCCAATATTTAAACGGGAAATTCAAGATGCTGAAATTGAAAAATTAAAAGATCAAGGATTAATTGAGGAATCATCTAGCCCATGGTCGTGTCCCTTAGTATTAGTGCAGAAAAAAGGCAAAACAATGATACTATGTGTGGATTATCGGAGAGTAAATGCTCAGACAATTAAAGATGCCTATCCAATACCCATAATTACTGACGATGTAGACGCCTTTTTTGGATCAAAATGGTTTACATCATTGGACTTAAATATGGTTTATCATCAAATTCCCATGCGTGAAAGTAACAATGAGAAAACTGCATTTGGAACAACTCGTGGAGGATTGTATCAATATAAATTTATGCCGTTTGGTTTGTGTAATGGACACGAAACTTTCCAGCGAGTCATTGAACAAGCGTTAAGAGGATCACACTGGCCTATTACCGTTCTCTATCTTGACGATATTATTGTGTGCAGTCGAACATTTGATGAACATATTTACCAAACTTGGATTAGTGTTTGACTGCTTAAATGCTGCAAATTTAAGCTGAAAGCGAAGAAATGTTATTTCTTTAGAAAGAAAGTGACTTTCCTAGGACATGTTAGATCGGAAAGAGGAGATAAAACAGATCCAAGTAAAACTTTGCTGTTAAAAACTGGAAGACGCCAGCAAATATAAGGAAACTACCTTTCTGCTGCAACTGATGTTTAATATTTGTTAGGATAGAGGTATTGATCCCAAGAGATTGAGGTGTTCTGAAAGGAATAATTTTGCAAAATATTAAATAAATCAAAATGTGAGATTTGGTAACTATAAGCTCTATTTGGTAACTTAAAAACAATGTTATTTTATTTAGATCGCTATTTGGTAACTTTTTACAACCTTTTTGTCGTTTTAGTAAGTTAGTAAGATTTGGATTTTAGGAACTTACGGACTTGATTTCTACAGTATTTTAGACTATATTTCATATTTCTAGTTCAGGAATTCAAAAGAATTTATTGGGTAACTTAGGGCGTTGTTAATTTGTGGGTTACCGAATACTTATCTAAAGTGGCAGATCACGTGTTCTACATCTGCTTCCGGCTGGAATATTCTAGAAAAATCTAAACACATAAATGGCGGAGAGGATAGAAAAGCGTGAAGTTTCCTGGAACTTCCATCTTATTATCGGCGATTTATTTTAAACTTTGCGAAAATAGCCAAATGTTTATATGAATTTACCCGCAAAAAAAAACATGGATGTGGACGCCGGACTTTATGTTGTTAAAATCTAAGCTTGTGAGCGCACCTATTCTTGGATATCCAGACGTCAATGGAGGAACTTTTATACTTGATACGGATGCAAGTAGTGATGTTATAGGAGCTGTGCTATATCATATTCAAAACGGACATTAAAGAGTGATCGCCTATGAAAGCTGAACATTGTCAACTAAGAAATATTACTCAGTTAGCAATGTTAGCACTTGTGTTTTTCTTTAAACATTTTAAACATTATTTACTTGGACGTGAATTTACATTAAGAACGGATCATGGATCATTAGTGTGGCTTCACAAATTCAAGGATCCTGATGGACAGATCGCAAGATGGCTACAACAGTTAGCTGTATTTACGTTTAAAATTCAGCATAAACCCGGTAAACGTCATGGAAATGCCGACAGCCTAAGTAGAATGACAACACAAGAACTTACATGCAGACAATGTAGATTGTATGTCACAGAGGAGTACTCGGGACCAACATATCATCATGTGAGGGACTTCAGGACTTTAACCGGGAATGAAAATTCCGAAATGCCGGTACTTCCTATTACTGACATGTTTAGTGATTCCATGAATTCCGACAGTGTTGATACCATTGCCAACCGACCATCGCAAGCGAGACCAAAGAAACAACCCGAAGAGTCTTTAACATTAGAAAACATCAGAGAAGCTCAACTCAACGACAAGGAAATATGCAGAGTCTTAAAATGGTTAGAAGATCCAGACTCCAGAAACCACTGATAAGTTTAAAGTCAGGATTTGGATTTGAAAGTAAATAACTATATTTGCGTTGGGAATAACTGACAGTGAAACAAGGTGTTTTGTGTATTAAATGGATTGATAAGTGATTGTGAGAGATTCAGAATTTATGTGCCGATAATTCTTAGAGATGATGTGATATGGAATTTTCATGATGTGCAAGCCGCTGGACATATGGGAGTAAGAAGAACTCTTGATAAAGTGAATAAGCGTCAGTATTATTGGCCTCACCTCAGGAAAAGTGTACAGAATTATGTAACTTCGTGTGATATATGTGAAGAGCGGAAATATCCTTGTAAACAGAAGAGAGTTTACAGGCAAACTCATCTCAGCGGAGTGAAATTCGAGAGAATAGCCATTATTATCGCTGGCCCGTTTCCGAAAACAAATAACGAATTTGTGTACATCTTACTGATTGCAGATTATTTCACGAAATTTACCGACATTTTTTCACTCCGAGACATTGAAGCTGAGACTGTAGCGAATACTTTATTCCGTGGATGCATACAAACTTATGGTTGCCCACAGAAATAATGTTCGGACCAAAAATTACAGTTTGAGAGCCGTCTGTTTAAATAATTGTGTAAAATGTTACAGCATATCATCCGAAGTCAGATAGAATGAAAGAAGGACTGAACAGAAATGTTTCAGATGTGCTATCGATATATATATCTCTGTACATCAAAATGACTGGGATAAAAGTCGTTGATGGAGCTTTGCCTATAATAGTACTGTGCATGACACGACGGGAATTACTCCGTACAGAATGGTATTCGGGGAGGAAATGCGACTACCCGTAGAACTAGTGATCGGACAAGTGAATGACGAACGCCATAGTTCTCTACCTTCTGAGTATGTACGAACATTGGAAAATCTGTAAGTGAACTATATCAACGTGTGAGAAATGTAAACGGAAATGATGCAATTCGTCAAAAACGTTACTACGCCAGAAATGAGCGCGAAACAAATTACGAAGTTGGAGATTTAGTGCGGAGAAATCAAAGCCTAATTCTTAAAGAAAGCAAAACTCTCTAGAAAATGGACTGGGCCATGGATTGTCGTTAAAAGACTTAGTAATGTTTTGTTCCAAATAAAAGATGCAAAGAAATCTTAGTCGTACATTCCGATAATATAAAGCCGTACCGAGGGAATAAACAGTATTCTTTGACACGCGACGCCAACTATACAAGTTACCAGCTGCAGAGGGGACCCGTTACGCATCACCGCACATCAGCAAGACGACGGAAACCTAACCGTTTGAAGATGCTGCGAAACTTACCACCCGTCTCAGAGAGCAAGTCCCCGGCACCGGCAAAAGTCCCCAATCACTTCAACAATCGGGATGTAAAAATTATAAACTGTGACATGGACGTAATTTAGTGAACATTGTATAATATCTTGTAAATATTTGACTTTTTAACATAACTATGTTTGTTTATTTAGGTTCTCCGAACCCCCACCTCAAAGTATGTTTTTCATCTTAAGAATGATATTTTTCTTTCAACCTTTATAAATGAAATGATATAAAATGAAATACTTATAAGGTATCCATGCATTTTTCAAAGTTATTGCAAATTGGCCTACGATGGATATAATGGAATAATGAAACAAGTTGAGAGTTAAAAAAAAGTTCCAGTGCATCGGTAGCTTGAACTCTGTACCAAGATGTATATAAGTGGGAGAGCTCTGTTTTGGTTTTTTTATCTTTTAAGTGGGAGAGCTACGTGGATCCACTACGCCAAGCATGTAGTTGTGTGACTGATGGTTATACTAGAAGTAGAATACTAAATTAAAATTGTCAGTATAAAAGTCAGATTTATGGTACGAATAAAAAAAATCCAGATAATTTATAGTTATCGAACATTGCTGAGGATCGGAGATTGTTTTTGTATATATGTGTTTGCAAATATTTGTTTTTTTAACTTATTTTTTTTTAAATTTCGTTTAAGCAGTGTCATAATACTTAGGCGGGGGAAGTTTTTAAAATTCCAGATTTATTTATTTTATTTAATTATTTATTATTATATTACAGACCCTGAAACGTACTTCTACACCACACGCTCGCTAAACGGTTTACACGAAACGCTGAATGGTTTACAGGAAACGCTACACGCTTTCCCCGAAACGCTAAACGGTTTGCACGAAACGCTGAACGGTTTACACGAAACGTTTCTCACACGAAACGGTTTGCTCGCTTTTCACACGCTTTGGACAAGCTTCGATTTTCGTTTCAATCGGGTTCTCTCGGGTTTTTACTTTTATGGTAAGAGTTAAGTTGTTTTAAAATGGTACGATATAATAGAAATAATGATATTCCACAAATAAATCTTTTTTAAAATCGGCAATATTGATCTTTAATGAAAAATATTTCAATCACAGAAATAAATAGAAGCTACAGAACATGCACGTACATGTATTCATTGCTCGAAAGAAATATCACTCGTTTTAATGTCGTAGAAAAAAATGAAAATTGTTCCGTAAAAATAATAATAATAAATACAGAAAATGTAAATGGCTTACTAATTTTAAAACATTAAAATTGAAATCCGTATCATTACATACGTAAATCCATTTTTCGTTTTTCGGCGGCTTTATTTTTCAACATTAGGAATTGTTTTGAAATGGTTTGTGAGAATAAAAACGTAATAAATGTATTTAAATAAATAGTTATTCAATTACATTAATAATTGACAATTATTTAGAAGTAAATTAATCACCGAATTTAAAAGAAGGCTATGCAATCAAACGATTTTTTTCCTTATATCGTATCAACCACATATTAAAATATGCTCCGCACATAAAACAAGACAGAAAACGAGACGATTGACATCAACAAAAAATAAAGTTTGTATCACTATTTAGCATATCTATTAATTTTCTAAAATAAATTCAATAAATTATATCGGATGGAAAAAAAATCAATGAATTAAATTTCAGACTCAATATACATGTACGCATAACGTCGCTTTTATCACAAACTTTTTAAAAATAGTACCATACACAAATATAATGTTTACACAATATTTTCCCCTCTATTCTTGTTCAATTTTGTTATTGAGTTGATGAACGTTATATAATTAAAATGATGTTCTTTATCAAATACTGATTCCGACTGCTTTAAAGTCATCAATTTTTTTATTGGCTGTTGACAAAAAAAGAGACGCGTGACCATCCAATGAAAAAAATACACAGTTTGATTGACAGGTTTAGTCAGCTGCAAGCATGTGTTACCCGGTGTCCGAGTGCTAATTGTACACTGTCGAAAGGTTTCAGTTATCGATGTAAAAGAAACATCAAATACTACATGTTTATTACTACTTGACAGTATCACAAAGAGTTGATTTAATTTTTACAAACAAAATGTCAATAGTATACATACCTTAGTGTTTTGTTAATCACAAACCATTCCGGGAAGTCTTAAACTCGGGCGCCATTTTGAAAGAACTATAAACTGAGAAAAGTTCCGAATGAAATCTGATGAAACGTTTCAAACGATTCTCGCACGCTTTGCCCGAAACGCTTTACACGCTTTGCCCGAAACGCTGCACGCTTTGCCCGAAACGCTAAACGGTTTACACGAAACGCTTCACGATTCACACGAAACGCTAAACGGTTTACACGAAACGCTAAACGGTTTACACGAAACGATTCTCGCACGAAACTCGCACGCTTTTTTGGTGTAGTAGTACGTTTCAGGGTCTGTATTTTATCTATCGTTTTCCTTATTTTCAGTCACCCGTGGTATTTTTAGAATTGTTTATACCCAGTCCCTCATAAGGAGTGATGACCGATCACTCATTAGGAGTGATGACAATTTACTAATCACATGTGGTGATAACAAACAGTGTTCAAAATCAAAAGTTCAAAGGAAATTTATAAAACAGGGGCAGAACAAACACGGACCTCTTAAAAATAGAGGTAGGATCAGGTGTCATCCTCTGCTAACCGGTCAAATTCGCCGTGTGCTCGTTGTCGTAATCGGGAAAAACGGAAAAGTTCGTACACAATTAGGTGCTTAATTATAGTATAACAATTAGTATGACAAACATCAGTCAGCATGCGAAGTGAAAGATTGTATTTGTTGACAAGGTCGTTGTATCGACCATAGAACTTACGAAAAGATGACTTCAAACGAGACTGTTGGTAGTCCTGTTTTATCAACTTGTTTGTCAGTAGTTTGCCTTGCCTTCGAAATTGTTCATACGAAAAGCATGCCCTTGCGTATCGAATTAACTGAGAGACAAAAACACCATATGCAGGTGATGAAGGTATATTGCTACATAAGTAAGGAAAGTTGACTATAGAAAAATTGAAGTCACCACGTTTATCATAAAATGTTGTTGTTAGGTTTCCATCAATGTCCATTTCCAGTAAAATATTCAAATATGAAACAGATGACGCAGACTCTGTGGTATCTTTTATTTCAAATTCACTGGGATATATCGAGTCAACGTAGGGATGGAAGTAACAATTGTCAATTGATAATACGTCGTCGATATACCTGAATGTTAAGTTGAAGGCCACAGCGAGTGATTTTTTTTTCAGGTACAAGTTTTTGAATAAATTTTGCTTCATATGAATACAAAAAGAGGTCTGCTAACAATGGGGCACAGTTCGTACCCATGGGAATTATAACAGATTTCCAAAAACTACATAGATGTTGTATAACAGAAACTCAAGCATCTTTTTATGTCAACTTCAGAGTACTTGTGTGCACAATTTGAATAGCTTTTAACAAAATAGTTTTGCAAATGACCGATGGCAAGGTAAGTAATATTATGTGATCCATTTTTATTAAAAAAAAAACCAGCTATCAATGATGTCAAAAAGACGGGACTTTAACTCATCGTGGGGAATGGTTGTATAAAGTGTATAAAAGTTGTAAGTTTTGATGCTATTGATTTTGGTAAAATTTTGGGATTTCAAGTTTTCTAAAAGTTGCTTGGAATTCTGATTTACGCTGCTTCTTAAATATACTGTTGTACTGTACTCTTGAAGTTTCTCCTTTACTGCTGTTAATATTTTGGTAAGGAGTAAAGAAAGAGGCTTAGTAAAACATTTACTGGAACCCGCTATATATTTTTATCTTTGTTTCTAAGGATTTTTTATGAAATTTATGTATCCAATAAAGGAAATGTAATTCAAATCGATTTTGGTTGTTGGGAATATTGAAAATATTCGAAACTGACATATGATTTTGAAGAATTTCTTCCTTGAAAAAAGAGCTATGAGTTGTATTTCCACTTGCGGAATTAAATATAAGCTCTTCTAATATACAATTTATATAATGAGCCTATATACAAACAAAGCTAGACAATTGTTATTTCCTGCTTTGTCTGCAGGGACAAGGACATACTGATCATGTAATCTATCTAGTTCTTTTTTTCACTTTTAAATTATCAAATATAGAAGGATAGATACTTTTCATACTGCGCTTTAATCGCTTAATACGAGATTGTAACATGCATCGAACACTTTTAGTACATTCTGACAACGTGTCAAGGTCTTCTCTTTTATGTTTGGCCCATCGTCTGGTGTATTCTAGAACTAATAATATGTATGAAATTAGAATGCCAAATGAAAGATCGGGGTTCCCTAAATTTTGGACCATTAAGAATAATTGATTTAAGGTCATCATTGTTCACTATATTAACGTCACCAGTAATGTCATGTCCAGCAGGACTATAGTTGAAGGGTGAAGAAGAACATGTTGGAGGACTACCTTTCAGAGAGAGCGATATATAGAGAGCGATAATTTAACACAGGGTAGTGTGTGATTGACTTCGTTTGGACTACAATGTAAATTTCTTTTTTTGGATGTATCATTCTTGTGAACTTTGATGACTTATATATATATCGATGTTTAACTGTAAATATAATGTAAAGAAAACATCGGACTTTTCATTTCCAAGGAGGAAATTAATCGCCTTGGGCGATCATAGCCTAGACATTAAAAACCTACCTGGTGGATTATTGGATTAATTAATTACATAAAATTTGGATAATTGCTCAGACGGACTGCTTTACACTCTGATGATTGACCTATACTGATCAAGATAAAACAGTTCCAAAAGTTTTGAAATGATATTGTGAAATATTTGAATATAGTGAATTTTTATCATAAATTGATAGAATTTTGCTTGAAACGTAATACAGGGATATTTTTAAATATTAGCATTTATCTTATCAAGGTTCTGTTCTTTTTATTAACTTTATATGTTTTCTTGGGTAAAAGTAAGCACACATTAGGTATGTTTTTTTTACATTTAGTGTACATGTCTTGTGGGGTAAAACAAATCAGTACAAAACTTAATGAATGTAGAATGTGAAATAATAATAAACTCTTTTAAAACTCATACCTTTAAAGCATTGTTATTCGATTCATCGTCTTCGTTTCCAAAAGATTGTTCTGGTATACATCCCGACTTCAATCAACATAATAGAGAACAATTGCAAAAAATATGAATTAATATTAAACTAAATTAAAACACACACACAGTCTCACACACGCACACGTACACACACACTCGCACGCGCATTTAACTGATTGTTTTATTTTTAGTTGTAAAAGCAAGGTTTGTGCAATAACCAAAATAAATACTCACATCAGAATTCCGTACACGTTGTTTCTGTAAACCGGGTATTAAAAAAACAAAACAATAAAATATCTACTTTAGTTTAGATACTTACTTTATGTCATACTCTGTATTAACTACATTCAATATAATTCATATTTAATTTAGCCATTTCCCTGTATAAGTTTTATTTAACTATTTTAGTAGCTAAAAATGTACACGTTTTACAGATCAAAAAGTCGTATACACTGTTGCGCTACTTGAACAATATAGGTTTCTTACTACTTGATTCAATTTAAGTAATTTATATCGTTTCAAAGAATATATTACAATTAAAAATAATACTTGAAGAAAATTCAACGATATCAATAAATGGTGCATTCATCTATTGGAAACGCTTCATGCGAAGAATACATGTAACATGTTTATTACCTTAATAATAGAAGAATTTTTAAAATGTGAATCAGCTGGGGTCATGAAATACATTAAATAATGTAATCACACGACTCATGTCCGCTATGTTACCTTTTCCGAACGATTATCCCAATGACTCCTTTATAGCTCTTGACGTCTTAACAGTGTAAAGTATTTTGCTGTACAGACTTATTTGAGCATGATAAATTAATAAAAAAATTTCATTTATATCAAAACAAGGTAATGAAATAAATGCATAAGGTTTCCGCAAAGTAATATTTCAATTTTGCAAGAAAACATTATGTAAGTCTTTATTTTTTCCTTCATTTTACGTCTGGAAAGTCGGTGTTCGATTGCACATTATCGTATAAGATATATGTTTTAGAAATAGTACACTGTCTGTACAAATACCGTAAACAATGTGTCGGATAGTTATGCAAGTGCCAAGGTGCCATTTTTGCACTCGTCTAAGCTGCATATATCGAAAAATTCAAATAAGCCATATGATAGACCATTGCTGAAAGAGTTTACAACCAAAATTGTTATCATTGTATCGCACCTGTCGGGTGAGATATTTACCTTTAAAAACTAAATTCCTACAGGATAATAATATTTCCCATAGAAAATACAGTTTTTCTCTAGGGAATTAGAAATATCCAATCGGAATACAAGAACCTTCTATAGGAATTTCAATTCCGATTGGATTTGATAAAATCCGATAGGAAATTTTAATTTCCTATAGGAAAACTACCTCTCTGAGTCGAATTCGTACAGGAAATAGCTTTCTCCTATAGGAAATATAATTTCTATAGGATCTTTAGAAAATCCTATAAAACAAATTATTAAAATTAAATTAAAAAAAACTTACATTTAAAGAGTTCTGTTGCTTCAAATTACAAAATATATTTATAAGTTTAATGAAAATTGTATGTTACAAAATAATATACTAACATCTCGTAAAGAAGACACGGAAATGTACGTATTTTTCATGAAAGTATTAAAATTCTTTTACTATTCTATCAATTAGTTAAAGATCTTACCATACACATGTCATCCATCATAAACTTACACCAGTATCTGAATCTCTTGAAGAATTTAAGAAGACATTTATTTAGCTTAACATGAATACGTTACAAAACCGTGTTACACAACATGAAATCATGCATGCCATACTACAAAATGTTGACTTCTCCATTTATTTCAATCTGATATGCTTGTAAATATATACCATTTAATAAAAATTCAATTAAAGTGCAAAAAGAAATTTCTGGCCAAATAGTTTTAGATTGAAACATACCTTCTTTGGATATTTTTTTTTCATTCATTAATTATTTCTGTATTCATGGAAAACAAAAAATGTCCAGAATGTTTTTCGGTAGTCCTTTAGATCTTCATCAGCAAACACTCTTACTATCAATCAAAATTATGATATATACTTAAAGCAATAATGTAAATTCAATTAAAAAAACACGTAATTAATAACAATAATTTTGATTCACGCAGTTTATGCAGTTTCTTTAAAAGAAAGATTTATAAATATAAAGGAAAAATTTGACATTATACTGTATAAAATCAAACAACCATTACAAGAAAGATATTATAAACAACTAATTAAAACAAGAACATAATATGCGCAAATTAAACTAAGGGAGTTTATAAGAGGATATACAGGTGACTCTCGGTGACTCCATGAGACCGAGGAAAAACTTCGAGGAGAGTTGGAATTTTCAAGAACTCGGAATTTTCCGGGTTGAGGAAATAGGACATTTGGCATTACATGTATACTAAATAAATCAAACAACTATTACAAATGGCTTGTGGTGATAACAAACAGCGTTTAAATTCAAAAGTCAAAAGGAAATTACAAAACAGAAGAAGAGTGAACACGGACCTCTTAAAAAATAGAGGTAAGATCAGGTGCCATGGAGGAGTGAACATCCTCTGCTGACCGGTCACACCCGCCGCCAACTCTTTGTCGTAATCAGGAAAAACGGAAAATTTCGTACACAAATAGGTTATTAATTATGGTCTAACAGTTAGTATGAAAAAAGTCAGTCAGCATCCGACCCAGTGAAAGATTGTATTGGTTGTACAAGGAAGGACATATATGCTCAAATTAAATGAGAAAAATAAATATTTGGAAATATATGAGAATAAATCTTCTACTCATATTTTGATCCCTTGAAGTTTTTCCGCATGCACTTCGAGCCATCGAGAGTCACCTGTATTTCCCCTTATTAATTTTCCTCCTTTTATTTGAGCATATCATGTCTATTAGTTGTTTATAATATCTTCCTTGAGTGGTTTTTGGGATTTGATAGAATTAAATGCCAAATTTAACTTATTGTTGTAAACACATTTTAGAGTGCTATTATGTTTGTCATAAAAATTTTACGCTAGTTGATAGACGATTTTGGTTTGAGGAATATATTATCGTTTGAATTAAACGGTTTGCCTTATAAACAACACCTAGGATTATTTAATAATCTTATAATATATATCCTGCTTTCACCATTCTAGTCAATCATAAAGAACGCCAAAAACTAACATAAAGTTTTTATGATAAGTTTCAGAAACGTGTATTTTATAAGATTTAATTTGTATAAAATTTGGATTTTCGTTAGCTATATATTGTATACAGATTTTAAAGTATTTTCATTAGATAAATAATTTGATTTTTTAAATACATCAAATGCACTACCATGGTATTGCATTGCAATTAAAAATAAAATGAAATTTCGTTTAAATGGACAATAAAAAAAAATCGACAATTGAGAACAGAAGTTTTAGACATTGAAGTTTTTGCTTATTAAAAATCAAATAATCTACTTCATTCAATACTTATTATTGCAATTTCTAAATTCAACGTCTTACACCCTATATTAGATGTATGAGAAAGGAAACTATATTAATATTAATATTAGATAAATTTTAACCAAATGTTTTTTTTTTACTGATACAGATATGTTCACCTCTAGATTGTATAAATATGAATACTTATAACTAGGGATGACTAAATTACTTGGAGGCTAGTCTATTAATCAAAGGCTTTAGTCGAGCAATATTACTGACACACCTCCACAATAACATGATTTTTTCCATAATTACTTATGTTCCAAACTAAAATTTGATGCACAAAATCAAAGCAATATATAAGCGGCTTAAAATATACATCTAGAGCACCGATAAAAAGACTATATCCCAATATAGGGACAAAAATGCTGAGAAAAGAAAGCTGTTATTTCCATTCGTAGCCAACACACTGCTACAATATGAAAAGAAAGATGTTTCCAATTTTATTCACTTAATAACAAGTAATCGACTTAAAAACGTGTTCGATAATCGGAAAGGCCGAGCGATAGTCTAATACTCGTTGACCTTTCTAATATTAATATATAATTCTTACCAGATGTGTTGATAACGGTTCAGTATTTGAAATGCGCAATATAGTTGGCTCATCTATTTATATGATGACATCCAACACAGATGCAAATAGAATATGTTTATGATAGGTTGTTCATAAATATGCCGCTTATTGCTATTTATTTTATGTAAATATATTGAAGCAAACAACTTGTTGATGTGTTTTGTTATTGTGTATTTGAACAACCACTTTTAAAAAATGATTTCTATAAGGGTTTTTTTCAATCAACCTTACTTTAATTTGATTTTTAATGTTTGTTTTTGTTTCAAATTATGTCACTTTAATTGTCCATATGTGTGTCATATATTGAAACAACAAAAAGATGTGGAATTTTAAGTCGTTCAATCAATTTTCGAACTAAAGTTAAATAAACTGTTGTATGAAAAATGGCAATAACAATCTGTCAACCATCTCACAAAACCATAAAGCGAAACACGAATTTAAAGTATAGCAACATGGACCCCTAAAGAAATAGAGATGGGATCAGGTTTCTATTAAACAAATCAATATAATAAAGCATTTTGAAGAACATTAGACATATAGATTTGTAATCTCATTTATATATCTCTTAATGTAATTATTTTTCTAAAATTTTCAATCTAGAAAATTAGAAAACCCCAAAATAAAAATCACTATTATTTAGATTGACCCTTTCGTCTTTTTGGCCGAGCTAAACCGAATTTTTAAGAGAGCTCCTCTGATCACCTATTGTTCGTCGTCCGTCCGTCTGTTTGTCTGTCTCTCCGTCCGTCTTTCTGTAAACTTTCCATTATTTTACTTCTTCTAACGAACAACATGGCAAAATTTAACCACTTTTGACAAATCATCATTTTTAGAACGATGATTCTAAATTTTGAAATTCTATATCTAAATTCTTTAAAAGTTCGATCTTATTCTCAAAAACAAACGCTTCAAAATTGTCAATATTTATACAAAAGTTTGAATATAAGACAGTCTTATTCATAACATGTAATCATAACGAACAGTGTTCAAATTCTAATTCTAAAGTCCAAAGGAAAATTACAAAACAGGACCAGAGCGAACACGGACCTCTTTGAAAAAAAAAGTGGTAGGATCACGTACCATGGAGGAGTAGGCATATGTTTACATTTAAATATTTTACTAAAAAAGACATTAAAGGTAACCTAACAGCAAAACTGTATGATAAACGTGATGACTTCAATTTCCTTACTTATGAAGCAATATACCTTCATCAACTGCATATGGATTTTTGTCTCGCAATGGCATGTTTGTTATTACGACTTAGTATCTCGTAATTACGACTTTGTATTTCGTACGTTAGACATATTATGACACATTATCTCGTCGTACGCACAACATATTATCTCGTATTTACCACATATCATCCCGTTATAACGACTTAGCATATCGTAAATCTCGTATATATGACGTTAATTAGTCAACCCGCGTTCTTGGTTACCCTGTTCTGGAAAGTTCTATCCCATTCTCTCACCAGAGATCGTGCTTCGCAAGCATTCTATCCATCAAAACTAAAATCGCGCATTCAAGAAACGAATTGGCTCATTTTATTTATTCAACTTATGTCAAATCTTAACTTTTATGTATAATATAAATAGGTTACCAATAAATATCTTCGTTATTTACATAATCATTCAATTTCATTTCAAATCAAGTATATATTTTAATGCAAACTAACGCTGACTTGGATCCGCCAAAGCGTGTCCACCACTTTACTCTCATTTTTGCTATTTCGGGCTTGTTTATCGAAAATGAAACTAGGTTTTTGATTAATTTCACAATAATTACTTATCAGTTAAAATTCAATTATAGCTTATGGGCATTAGTTCACACGTGTTGAAATACCAAAGATGTAAGCAGTTACTCTGGTGCAGGTTTTTTGAAGTTGATTTGCAAAATGTCTTAATTTATAAGTATAGATACAAGTTTTTAAACCTTTTTTCTGTCAGCCAGGGAATCAAGACCTAGTTCATCATTTAAGGCGGTTCTTGGAGATTTTGTTTTTATCCCGGTTATTATTTTATCTGCAGTATCTTGTATATCATCAAATAAGATTTCTTCATAGTCTGAATACTTGGCTCATACGATAACTGTTAAATCAAAAACAGGTCGCCTTACTACGGAAGTGTACAATGAATAATATGTTTTGGAGTCTCTAATTTATAAGTAGTAATATTTAACAAGTCTCAATCAATTTTACTTTTTACAAGCTTTATTTTAAACAGAATTAATAGAAGATTTCCTAATTCTTGGAATGTGACACCTAAATGAGTATGATTCTCCACCTTCTTAATGAATGATTCACCAACCCAAAATTTAACAAGAGACTGAGATATTTTCCTATTGCTAAGATCTTGGTGTACAGTTTTATTGGATTTAAAGTCATCTGCTTGAATGTTACGCTACTGTAATGAAAAAAAAACCCTGAGACTATCAATAAACCCCCGAGAAAACCCTTAGCGGCACTGAGAAAACCATGAGAGACCCTGAGCCATGTCCAATGCATAATGTTGTATCAGTATTGTCGACATCGCAGTATTGGCCATCATCGGAGGTTTTAATATCCTATTAGCATTTGCAGCATACCACCATATCATGTTTTATCATCGACATTGTCGATATCGCAATGCTGACCAACATCGAACAACATTGTGTCTACATTGTGCGCCTTCCTAATTGTTAACATTGTCGACATCGCAAGGTTGATCGACATCAAGTCGAGATCGTGTCAACATCGAACCTCTTATATCCTGTTACTTCGTCGACATTCTCGATATCGCAATGTTGACCACCATCGAGTAGACTTTGTGTATTCAGCGTACCTTTTTGCCCTGTTTTATAACGACATTGTCGATTTAACAATGTTGACTAACATCAAATCGGCATTCTGTCTACATCGTGCGTCTTCGAATTCCCTCTCGTTTACATCGTCAACATCGTCGACATTTTTTAAATGTTGATCGACATCGAGTCGACTTTGTGTCTACATTGTTCCTCTTATATCTTGTTTACATCATCGACATTCTTGATATCGCAATGTTGATCATCATCGAGTCGACATCGTGTCTACATTGTGTGCCTTCTTTCTTGTTTACATCGTCCACATCGCAATGCTGATCACATCGAGTCGACACCGTGAATTCAACATAACTTTTTTATCCTGTTTTATAAAAGACATTGTCGGTATAACTTTGTTGACAAACATCAAATCGACATTGAATCTTTGTCGTGCGCTTTCTTTCTCGTTTCATCGCCAACATCATCGACATTGCAATGTTTATCGACATTGAGTCGAGATTGTGTTTAAATCGTACCTCTTATATCCTGTTTACATCGTCGACCATGTTGATATTGTAATGTTGGACAAAATCGTGTAGACATTGTGTTAACATTGTGGGTTTTCTTCGTCTACATCGCAAATTCGACATGAAGTCAACATCGTGTCTACTTTGCACCTTTTTTAATGTATACGATGTAAATGTTAAAGAAATATCTGAAATATAAACAATGTAAACTAAATATCGGTTTAAATTTGTATACTTTCCGATGTCGACAATGGCGACGATGTTAGCGTGAAAGTAACATTGGGGCCCCAGTATTAGATCGCTTCTTTAATTTAGAATTTTCACTATTTGAGGATCCTAGTATAGTAATCTCACAAAGTATGACATTGTAGTTCTCGAGAAGAAGATTTTTAAACATGTTTCCTATATATTTCTATGTTAAACTTTGAACCCCTCTTGATGCCCTAGTATTAGTCCGGGGGTCACGATTTTAACTTTAGAATCTACAATTGCCAAGGATGTATGTAAAGTAATATCCCAAACTTTTGCATTGTAGTTCTTAAGAAGAAGATTTTTAAACATTTTTCTTATATATGTTAAACTTTGAACCCCGCCTGGGGCCCCAATTTTTGCCCGGGGGTCACGATTTTTACAATTTAGAATCTTCACTATACATACAAGCTTATGTATAAATATTGGCATTTCTGGTGCAGTGGTTCTTGAGAAGAAGATTTTTAAACATTTTTCCTACATATTTCTATGTTTAAGTTGTAACCCTGTCCGCCTGGGGCCCCAGTTTTGGTCCGGGGGTCACGATTTTTACAATTTAGAATCTTCAATATATATACAAGCTTTTGTGTAAATGTTGGCATTTCTGGTGCAGTGGTTTTTGAGAAGAAGATTTTTAAACATTTTTCCAACATATTTCTATGTAAAACTTTGAACCCCACCTTGGGTCCCAGTTTTGGCCCGGGGGTCACAACTTTTACAATTTACAATTTTCATTATATATACAAGCTTTTGTGTAAATATTGGCATTTCTGGTGCAGTGGTTCTTGATAAGATTTTTAAACATTTATCCTATGGATTTCTATGCTAAACTTTGAACCCTGCCTGGGGCCCAAGTTTTGGTCCGGGGGTCACGATTTTTACAATTAAGAATCTTCACTATACAAGCAAGCTTTTATGTAAATATTGGCATTTCTGTTGCAGTGGTTCTTGAGAAGATTTTTAAACATTTTTCCTACATATCTCTATGTTAAACTTTGAACCCTGCCTGGGGCCCCAGTTTTGGTCCGGGGGTCACGATTTTTACAATTTAGAATTTTCACTATATATACAAGCTTTTGTGTAATTTTTGGCTTTTCTTGTGCAGTGGTTCTTGAGAACAAGATTTTTAAACATTTTTCCAATGTATTTCCATGTTAAACTTTGAACCCCGCCTGGGGCCCCCAGTTTTGGTTCGGGGGTCACGAGTTTTACAATTTAGAATCTTCACTTTATATACAAGCTTTTGTGTAAATATTGGCATTCCTGGTGCAGTGGTTCTTGAGAAGAAGATATTTAAAGACATGCACCCTATTTTCACTTTTTCTTAATTATCTCCCCTTTGAAAAAGGGGGTGCCCTTTATTTTAACAATTTAGAATCCCCTGTTCATAAGGATGCTTTGTACCAAGTTTGGTTAAATTTGGCCCTGTGGTTTTAGAGAAGAAGTCAAAAATGTGAAAAGTTTACAGACGGACAGACAGACGGACGGACGGACGGACGACGGACAACGGGTGATCAGAAAAGCTCACTTGAACCTTCGGTTCAGGTGAGCTAAAAAATCTAAAGAAAAATTCTGTCGTCTGCATGTGATTCCTTTGATCGATATACATGTAAACATTACTAACAAAACAGTTAGGGTATACACGGAACAGCCGTCAAAATGACCTAGATCGTCTCTCTATAGGAGAAACGATCTGTAGAAATACTGGACTGTTAGTAGAATAGAAATAAAGTTCTTGTTATCGTGAATGTTGCAGGATAACCTCCTCGGTCTCGAAATGTTGTTTGAAATATAAAAGCCTCGGCTAACGCCTCGGCTTTTATATTTTAAAACAACATTTCTCGACCTCGGAGGTTATTCTGCAACATTCACGAAAATTCGTTCTTTATTTCTTAAATATGTTATGTCGATTTTGAAATAATGTTGTATACATCGCGATATTGACGATATCGAAAAGGAAATGTGTATTGGACATAAATAAACAAAATCACAGAATATCGAAACAACCTATAAATGCATACAGTAAGACTTTGGCCATATTTTTATAAAGTTGGTGTCAAAAAGCTCATAACTTTCTGAAATCAGTAGATATCTTCATAAAATCTTTTAAATCACTTAGCACAATGAGTATTAATCAACATGTGGAACTCCAAAGTTCAATGGGACTCTAAAGTTTGATGGTATCCCCAAAGTCGATGGTCTGAGCCAAACCCCGATGGTTTGATACGCCAAAGTCCGACGGTCCGTGTGCAGTCGCTAAAGTCTAATTTTGTGACGCGTCAAAGCACAATGGTTCTCATTTGTCTCATAAAACACAAATATTGTTTCCGTTATGCATAAGGTCTGTCTGTGTGCGTCAAGATAAACTATAAGGCCAATGAAATAAAATAAAATGGTTCGCGGGCAATTACAAAATTCAGATGGTGTGACACGCCAAAGTATGGTTTTTCTTATTTTTCTCATAAAAGTACAAATATTGTTTTTCGTTATGCATATGGTTGTCCGTGTGTGTCACGATAAACTAAAAGGCAAAGAAATAAAATGCATACAAAAGTGAATTGAATTTACACTTGCATATCATCGTATAACACTGTTTGCGCAATCCGCTGTTATCCCTGCATAAGATCAGCCTGGGTGAAGAGGTAAAAGTAGCGCGTGAATAATGAAGGTCCTTACTTTTTCTATTAATCAACTTAACCGACTTACGCTAAACATGCCTAATATCGTTATAAAAACATAATTTAGGTATAAAAGATAAAAAAAAACTTATCTGTAATTTGCTATACGAAGTTTTATTCATTCGTTTTTTAACAATATATTACATTAATTGCAGATGGAAATGATCATGGCTTAAGATTCACTTAAGATATTGTTTATGGATCGACATCGCAACAAAGCTTTCTTAACAATTACAATCGCAAATTGTTAAATTATTTAAAATCAGTTATAATTCATTTCTGACTCTTTTACCATGTCTCGAATAAAATCACAAACGCAATAGCACAGACCTTTTGTTCGTGTGTAGTCCATTTATGATCCACAGTGACTTTAAATCTTTCTGCTTCTATGTCCGTTTTGTTCCCTTAAAGAAATTAGAATAGCTTGCCTCTACTATGTATAAGAAAAACCTGATTCTGCGATAGAATTTCCACTGAAAATACCTAATAAGACTCTAACTCAGCTTTCAATCGCTTTGTTTTCAAATTTCCAACCGCTCTGTGACTTAAACGGAAGTGGTACTATTCCGCCAAGCTTCAATCGTTTTTTTTAATTGTACTAGTGCGTTTTCTACACTGTAACACTTAATTATCATAAAAAAGTGTTGTCTTGTCAAAAATATTGTCATATTTGTCTATTATGATAATTAAATACTTGCAACATTGTTGAACTATTTCTTGCTACGTGATGTTAATTGGTACGGCTTTTAGTTCATCACAAACAAGTATTCCTTTTAAAGGAATGATCGGCAATAATGATATATTGATAGCTAGAAGCAATCAACATGATCAGTTTGATGTAAAATAATAAAATAAGTACTGTATTTTTACAAAATATAGAATATTTTGAATCTGTACACCATAATTTCAACCGTCAACAAATTTAATTTTTAAATAAATTTGGGAAAAGTCGTTCGTAAACTCCTTGTCTAATTTGATATTTTAACGTAATTATTAAAATGTTAATGTATCTTCTTCTTCTTCAGAATACTGAGTAGGGCTCTTCAAAGAGCATTAACACGTATACAAAGAAAGAGTTGTATTAAAATAATTTAATGCGACTGAAAAACATTGAATGCCATCATCACTTGCTATTGAGGTCGCATTATAACATAACCTTGTTTATAAATCAAGCCGTCTTTCTAGCTACTATTATGCAACATCAATAGATCGAGGTCAGTTTATGGAGCATCTTCTTATGATTGAGGTCAGTTCATCGAGGTCAACTGCATTACTGAATGAATCTTTCGATCGAAATTCTTACGCGTGAGACAAAATGTGCATTCTTGAATTAACAGGTCGAACTGTATTTTATGTATGTTTGCATCTCTTAAGGTAAATGAATTGAAATAAAACCGAGTAAAATGTTATATAAATACTAAACCAAACTTCAAGTTTTTATAAGAACTACTTATGCAAGCGGAATGTGTGCGCACGTGGAAGCATTTGCCGGATGCCTCATATGGACACAACAGTGATCGGCCGAAGCCGATCACAAAAAGGAAGTATGGAACAATGTTATTCTCATAATTTGCAACAAATGAAAATATAAAAAACTAGAAACGAGCTCGTTGCAAAGCAACGAAGAGGTCTTCCGTTGCAGCTTCCTGTCGGAAAAGGATTGTCAATCAGTCTGATTAAAAGCACCCTCTTCTCCTTACAGGGTCTGACAGGTATTGATAGGGGGTCATCTTCACCCGACCTAAAATTCTGACCAATCAGGGCTTTAGAAAATGTATTGGAATTTTTAAAATGGAGACAGGCAAATTATTTTAGTCCTGCTTTCTATGTAACCCCCAGACTGAGTATTGAAGAGTTGCACCTCTCATTAACAGATAAAGTCATGTATTTGGTAAATGAGATATATATTTAGGTTGTGTGCAAATATAGAGGTTAAGTGAAGATGAATTGTTATCGATACCTATCAGACCCTGATGGGTGTAGGCAGAAGGGTGGTGATTTTAATCAGACAGGATTGGCAATATGATAAAAGTTCAGAAAATCAAAAATAAATGATGACGGCTTCTCCAACCTGAGGGTGCGCTGTACGAGAGGTGCTCAGTGGGAGGGACAACTCTCCGTATAACGTTTGGCCATGCAAGCACTCAGCATCGTTTTTGCTTCGGGGAACAAATTCATCCGAAATGTATTAACAAGCCAATAAAAGAAAAAAATAATCTTCAAAATCTAATCCATGGTAGTGGTAGGGGAGGGGGGGGGGGGGAGATGTGAGGCAGCTATAACTTATTTTGTTTAATATAATTTGTTTTCAATTTGCCATAAAAATTTATATTGCCTTCTACTAAAATGTGGGTTGGGGGAGGGGGAACAATGCCCCAAATTCAATTTCCTTTAAGTTAATTTAAGGTGAATTTTGGTTGCGAGAAAGGGGGAGAGTGCTCTCAGTGGACTAACTGGCGGTTCTGTAAGCAACCTCACAAATAATTCCCCCCTCCCCACTAAGAAAAACAAAATCATAACTAAAGTATTTATCTACAGACACAACTTATGAAATTTCCTCCAATGACCTTGAACTTCACAAAATAGCCTTGAAACAAAATCATATCACACACTTAGGTCATTAATCTTTGTGTAAATTAAGATCTTTCAATGTTTGGAGGGCGCCTTGTTTAGAACGCTACATTACAGAAATAATTTGTTCACTCAAGGTCTACTCCGCGCCTTGCCGCCGGAAATCGGTGTCACTAGTGCTTAATTTGGCGCCGGAATCCTCAAGGGATTACCCGTCCCCCAAGAAATCCGGGCTCACCTAATGAGCACAAGTCAACACTTAGGTCATAAGCAATCATTGTGTGAAGTAAGAACTTTCAATGTTTGGAGGACGTCTTGTTTAGAACGCTACATTTCAGAAATAATTTGTTCACTTAAGGTCTACTCCGCTCCATGGCGCCGGAAATCGGTGTCACTAGTGCCTAATTTGGCGCCGGAATCCTCAAGGGATTACCCGTCCCCCGAGGAATCCGGGTTCATCTAATGAGCACAAGTCCTAGTTTGGGCGCAGGGCGCCATGTTTAGAACGCTAAATTACAGAAATAATTTGTTCACTTAAGGTCTACTCCGCGCCCTGGCGCCGGAAATCGGTGTCACTAGTGCCTAATTTGGCGCTGGAATCCTCAAAGGATTACCCGTCCCCCGCGGAATCCGGGCTCACCTAATGAGCAGAAGTCCTTGTTTGGGGACAGGGCGCCTTGTTTAGAACGCTACATTACAGAAAAAAATTGTTTTCTTAGGGTTTACGCCGCGCCCGGGGCCGGAAATCGTTGTCACTAGTGCCTTATTTGGCGCCGGAATCCTCGAGGGTACACCCGTTCTCGAGGAATCCGGGCTCACCTTATGAGCACAAGTCCTAGTGTGGGTGCAAGGCGGCCTAATAATTTCAGTTGTTTAACATCGGGATCGGAAAACGCTTGAAAAATAGTCGATAATTTTAACTTATTGTGATCGGCTTCGGCCGATCACTGTTGTGTCCATATGAGGCATCCGGCAAATGCTTCCACGTGCGCACACATTCCGCTTGCATAAGTAGTTCTTATAAAAACTTGAAGTTTGGTTGAGTATTTATATAACATTTTACTTGGTTTTATTTCAATTCATTTACCATAAGAGATGCAAACATACATAAAATACAGTTCGACCTGTTAATTCAAGAATGCACATTTTGTCTCACGCGTAAGAATTTCGATCGAAAGATTCATTCAGTAATGCAGTTGACCTCGATGAACTGACCTCAATCATTAGAAGATGCTCCATGAACTGACCTCGATCTATTGATGTTGCATAATAGTAGCTAGGAAGACGGCTTGATTTATAAACAATGTTACGTTATAATGCGACCTCAATAGCAAGTTATGATGGCATTCAATGTTTTTCAGTCGCATTGAATTATTTTAATACAACTCTTTCTTTGTATACGTGTTAATGCTCTTTGAAGAGCCCTACTCAGTATTCTGAAGAAGAAGATACATTAACATTTAATAATTTAATAATTACGTTAAAAATATAAAATTAGACAAGTAGTTTACGAACGGCTTTTCCCAAATTTATTTAAAAATTAAATTTGTTGACGGTTTATAATAATGAAATTATGGTGTACAGATTCAAAATATTCTATATTTTGTAAAAATACAGTACTTATTTTATTATTTTACATCAAACTGATCATGTTGATTGCTTCTAGCTATCAATATATCATTATTGCCGATCATTCCTTTAAAAGGAATACTTGTTTTTTGTTAGTGCGTTGGAGTAAGTGCTGGCTAGCTTTACTCTGGTAGTGAGCTATCATGGTACATGTATTTCAAAGAAACAAGAAATCTGTCGACACTTGCAGTACTTTGATGATTTCTATGGCGACCGACTGCGTTGCATAATGTAGTCGTATTTCATAACTTCTTAATCCGAGAACAATTTTCCTTTGACTTAAAACTTTTAAGTATAAAATATTATTCCGTTCATATCTGTAGAAGTTTAGCGTGTTCAACAGGTTGATTTATTAGCAACATTATCCGATTACGATTTCGCACCTACATGTATACCCGGTAATGTGAAGATGATTAACTTCGAATAATAGCCTTATTGTTTAACAATTGACCACTGTAGTAAAAGCACACTTCGATACTCAATAATATTTGATAACCTTCGATACATTGTTACTCAATTACATAACAATTGATGATCTGCAGCCATATAAACATAACCCGACTGGGGCTATAGATGTTCTCAGCTGTGTGCGCTGAAGCGACACAAGATTTTCGGTCGCACGCTGCCATTGAATTAACACAGACTGACCGAATAAACAAACGGGTGGGAAAGTGAAAATGTTACACATAAGAAGAAGTCGCCAAAAAATGATTTTCGTCAAATCTGATTATCTTTTTGCCAATTAAAAAAAATCCGAATGCCTCAATTCAGGACACCTTTTATCGTGCCAGCACCTACCGCAAACATGAAACATGGAACTTTGATTATAATAAACTCATGCGCGGATCTAGAGGGGGGGGTCGGGGGGGTCCCGACCCCCCCCTGGAAAATGAAAATTTATTAAATTTACATAGTAAAATTATCGAAAATATGCCTCGGACCCCCCCCCCCCTGGCAAACACAATTATCCTTCGGACCCCCCTGGAAAAATTTTCTGGATCCGCGCATGTAAACTACCTTGTGCGCAATCGTATTAATCATTGCTAAATCAACTGTACATGTAAAATAAATTTATCTTTTCATCTTAAACCAATATCATAGTTGAAATCATAATAAAAGAAAATTATAGTTGTGTTCGTACAAAAGTCTGAAACATGCACTCGCGCGGGATCTCCTCTGCCATGTGCGAGGGATGATCATCATTTAAAAGTTTTAATTTTTGTGGGTTGTTTGTTGATTTAAAACAATATTTGTACAGATTTATAAACATTTTAAACCTACAAACCAACCATTAATTTAAGACTGACGAAGTTTCCGATTTGTAGTAATATCGCCTTTATAAAGTTTTAGAACGTCTTCTTACACTCTAATGTTTAATTAAATAAAAACAAGATGGACAAACTCTTATTACATGAAGAAATTAAAACAGATCTTGTATTTTATTTACGGGTATATAAACTAAAACAATTCTAGAGTGCGCGGCTAAATAAACTCATATATGAGAGACGCAACTCTCGTGTATTAAATAACCGCTGACCGCTAGTTAGCCCCGTCGCGACCATGGTGACCGATTTTCTAGGCCGCGGGTGAGGGATAGCTTACGTAACGGTACACACACAGCTCTTATTAAAGGTAGATTTTAAATGCATGCAGTATGAAAACTCAAATGTAATACATAGATTTATTTTAAATCCGTAGTTTGTGTTTTACTACAAAGGAAGAAGAATGTTTTGTTTTCCGATTCTCGTTTTAGGGATTGTGCACTATAAGAACTTAACAAAACTGACATAAACTCCAAAAAAAAAAACCTATTCTAAAAAAAAATTTCCTGTATACTTTCTGTGGTAACTTTATGCCAGTTGCACGCACATAGACTTTCGTTAACTTGCCAAATTAAACGAGGTACATGTTCACATGTACAGCTTTTTACACTCATACAACACAAATCACCAGCAAAATAACATTGTAACGACCTTTATGAGATCCCAACAAACAATTTTTCCAGCGACAGCCATATCGAAATCTTAACCGTTTTTGAGTTATTAAGCAAAAACATTCAAGCGCTATTGGCCCTTTATTTTAGGGGCCAGCCCTTTTTTATTGGTGTCAAATGAAAGCCCTTAACATTCTGCACAACTTTTATTCTACATGTCTTAACAAAACATGTTTCGTTTAAAAGATACAAAGCAAAATATGTCTAAATCTTCGCACTTTTTGGAATCCTATTTTTGACCCCCTACCTTTTTCTAAATAACAAACGTAATCGAAAAACAAAAATCGATGTGCACAACTTCAATGTCTCTGTTATTCAAATTCGCTGGATTCCCATTCCCTGCTATCATAGTCTCGGAGTCTTTGTCTGGAAACCAAAGGCCCTAAAAAATTTTAAAAGGGGAATAACTCGTTAACGGAAGAGGAATTTTAAAGTTTATGAAATGTTTTAGATAGTGTTTTGTAATGTCTATAAGCCCTGAAAATTTGAGCAAAAACCGTTCAGATATGAGCAAGATATGAAGCCTCAAAGTTCGCGTCTAGGAAGAAAAAAAAAAAAAGAAAAATAAGACTAGAGCAAAGCTCGTTGCAAAGCAACGAGTGGGTCTTCCGTTAATGTCGAAAGTAGAGCTTAAAGTTCCTGTAAGAAGCAGAGTTCTTAAACCAATAATATAAGTAACTTTTTTAAAAAAGGCAAAAAAATCGAATAATTCTTGGTACGACTTAATAAAATCCGAATGATTTTAAGTACGAATTGACAAAAACATTAGCGATTTTAAGAACGATTTAACAAAAAAAATCCGAATGTGTTCAAGTACGACTTAGCAATTTTTCGAATTATTTTAAGTACGAGTTAATTTAACTTTAAACATAAGACTACTTTCTTAACCAAGAACGCGCAATCAAAATTTCCGGAAAAATCAATTTTTAAACGCTTATATCTCAGCGATGCATCGTCCGATTTTAAAACGGATTTCAGTATTAGATTCAGCTAAATAAGCTCTACAAAACACGTACACTTTCTAGAATTGATCAAAAAATTTATTTTTTCAAAAAATTTTATTCACTTCCTGTTTCGACCGGAAGTAACGGATTCTGATTTTTTGTCAAAATGCCCTAAGTAGATCGAGAAATAGACAATCAGTGAAAATTTCAAATCTCTATATATAACCGTTTAAAAGAAAATGACTGGACAAAATCGCTTTTTGAAAAATTTAAAATTGACGTTATAAGAAAACGGAAGTGACGTCATTTTTCAGCTTTTGAAGGCTTTGAGGGACAAGAATTTCTCATAATCCCTGAAAATTTCATGAAAATCGGTTAAGTAGTTTTTGAGATATAAAGCCAAAACGGAGTCAGAAGAAAAAAGAAAAAGAATAATAATAATAAACTAGAGCAAAGCTCGTTGCAAAGCAACGAGTGGGTCTTCCGTTATTGTCAAAAGTAAAGCTTGAAGTTCCTGTAAGAAGAAAAGTTCTTAAACCAATAACAAGAGAACCTAAAACAAAAAGAATAAAAAAATCGAATAATTCTTGGTACGACTTAACAAAATCCGAATGATTTTAAGTACGAATTAACAAATTCCTTTACAATTTTAAGTACGACTTAACAAAAAAAAAAATCCGAATGTGTTTAAGTACGACTTAACAATTATTTTTGGTACGAGTTAATTTCACATTGAACTTAACGCTATTTTTTAAACCAAGAACGCAGAATCAAAATTTCCGGAAAAATCAATTTTTAAACCCAAATATCTCTGTAATGCATTGTCCGATTTTAAAACGGCTTTCAGTGTTAGATTTAGCTTGAAAAGCTTTACAAAACACATATACGTTTTTGATTTGATCAAAAAATTCAAATTTTCGAAAAATTTGATTCACTTCCGGTTTCGACCGGAAGTGACGGATTTCTGTTTCCAGCCTTATTGCACACGTAAATTGACAAATTCATAATCATGGAAAATTTAAAGCCTCTATCTTAAAGCAATTTTGTGAAAAGCCCCGGACAAAATGACTTTTTTAAAATTTTAAAAATGACGTAACGTCAAAACGGAAGTGACGTTGTTATTGACACTTTGATATCTTTGAGGGACGCCAACTTGCAACAATCGCTGAAAGTTTTATAAAAATCGATTGAAAACTTTTTGAGTTATGAAGCGGAAAAGGAGTCAGAAAAAAAAGAAAAAGTATAATAATAATAAAAAGAAACCGAAGAATAACAAGAGGGTCTTCCGTTGGAAACGGAAGACCCTAAAAAAAACAATAGAATAACAAGAGGGTCTTCCGTTGGAAACGGAAGACCCTAAATAATCTTACAAGCACAATAATAGTAAGGTCTTCCGTTGGAAACGGAAGACCTTAATAAGGTATAATTTTTGGATGTCGGGCTTTATGGAAGATTTGATTACGTACTAACCCGTATTTATATCCTGATATACATCCAAAAACGATACCTTATTTCATTAATAAAGAGGGAAAAAAATCGACTAATGGTCATAAGTATTTTAATCAAACAGCCTATACCCCAAGTTTCCTACCCGATTCTTAGATTTGAAAGTCATTCGACTAATTAAAGCACGTTCTAAAATCGTCTTCATTGTCAGGTTATATGGACACAATATGAATAGTTCGACTTTGCAGTTCTCTACCGTAAACACTTTCCCGTTACAATATAATGTCAATTTTGACACCTCGATTGATTAAAACGGAAAAAGCTACTTCGAATTGCTTTTCCTGCCTTTCCTCCGGACTGCCTGGCGCTCCCATCCTGTTGATTTTGAATTGTTAGTACAACGTTACACATGACGTCATCATGACCTGACGTCACAAACTTTTTCCGTCACAATCGGACTTGGCGTCCGTATCGGCGACATATCATCGGACTTTGGCGCAGTCATCGGACTTTGGCGTGACCATCGGACTTTGGCTCAACCAACGGACTTTAGAGTCTTATTTTGTGATAACAAAAATTGAGTTATATTGCAGGTGTTTTAACAGTATTTTACCAAACATGGCCGAAATAATTCCCGAGTTCCCCTTTGAACTTGGGGCGTTTTCGCCCGCGACAGGGGCTGACTTTTTTATCAGATGAAAACCAATGTGTAAGATGTCTGACTATCCCAGTTTTGTAATAATGCGAGGTCATTTGAATTTTTGATGCGTGTTGTTTTCTTAGGCCCGGGTTTGATATTCAACCACATTTGTAACTTCGACGTAAACAAAGTCTCACGCCTTTCTGGGTGCACGTGTGTTTTTGCTAAAAAATTGCAAATGAAGCGTTGTTTAAAAAGATGTAAAGTAAATTTTCCCCAAAGTTCGTTTTGATTTTATAATATGTATCTTGAGTTGCGCAATTTCGGTAAGAATATATAGTAACATTTAATGATGTAGTGACATCTTTACGGTTGTTATGATTAAAGCGAAAGAAGAGCGGTTTCAAAAATATAGAAAATTGCCCTATGGAAGTGTATGTGCGCACTTGCTAAGATAAATCCTGCAGTTATCGTGCAGGGTTTTTTTCATGTGTGATAATATGTGTATAATATGATTGTTTTCAAATAAATAAATAAACAATCAATAAGTGGGTGAAAGTGGAATATTTTATTCAAACTCTTCTCTATATAATAACCTAAGTTCATCTATTTTGAATTCTACCTAAAGTGTAAGCTACCATGTGCCCTTTAAATTATTTGTCAGGCGCTGGTACTGTGCAAACTCATCAAATTGTCGACATAGTAAGGTGTTAAGGTATATAATAACGTCATTCGAAGAAAGGGAAGCAGATAATATCAGCGTAAGGGCTATATGTCCCTGTACTATCGCAGGAACATCAATATATTGAAATACCAGCAATCTTGAATCATCATTGTCGGCAAACAGTTAAAAATTCCTTCCTTCTATAAAAATAGCACGGTCTGGTATGTTATATTTACCAACGGGTTTTTTTAACACTGTTTACAAGTCCTGTTGTAAGTCTATTGGATAGTTTATGACTAATAAGCATTTTTCAATCTGGTCGTAAGAACTAAGTTCTTTTGTAAAACACAGCCCAGTTCTTGATCCTTTTTTGTTTACAATTTCACCCTTTCTTAATTCTTTCGCTTTTAATAGTAATCACTGAACGAGTTTTTTTCGTCTATTTCAGCATCTGCAATATCTTTCATCAAACGTGTCATATTTCAGTGACTGTTGAATTCCATTCAAGTCTGCCTCTGCTTTATCAATTAAAGCATACTAGTAAACGATATATACATGATTAACATTAAGTCTCAATTAGTCATCAATAAACTCCCTCTTTTAGAAAAAAAGGGTTTCGCCGAAAGGCGTCAACATCTTCATAAAAGTACATGTTTATGGCTCCGTGTAAATATTTCTATAGTTCATTAATTCTGATATAGGCAGCTTAACATCGATTGTGGTAAAAAAAAATGTTTTTATACCTGAAGTAGAGAACCATTATCTCGTTAAAACCTGAATACTCATTGTTATTCCCCGATTTTTAAAATTTATTTCTATTTAATGTATATAATGTGCACAAGATAGTAAAAACAATTCTTAAATTTAAAAAAAATGGAATTTAGGCTTGTTCAAAAAAGTGCTAGTCAATAGTTTTTAACTAATAATTGATTAACTTGGAATAACATAAAAAGAATATCCTTGTATTTTGTTAGATAGTAAGACCTTTGACATTGACATATTTTAACTTTCCCGACTCCAAAACAAGGTGATGTTATACTTGCAATAGATATTACACAGGATGAATGACCATCTTTAAGTTCTCCTTAAAGATAACTTAAAGGTGCTTAAAGATAGCTTAAAGACGATCTTTAAGCCACCTTTAAGCTATATGTGTTGCTTAAAGGTGGCTTAAAGAAAGCGTAAAGATGGCTTAAAGGCAGCTTAAAGACTATCTTTAAGCCACCTTTAAGCTACCTTTAAGGACAACTTATAGGTCCTTAATGTCCAAACTTCTTTAAGCCACCTTTAAGCTACCTTTAAGCCACCTTTAAGCCATTAAAAAATGTTTTAATTTAATATTGTGCTTAATTTACCAACAAAATGTATTAACTTTATGATAGAAAAGGTATTAAAAACGGTTATTGATTTAGAAAATAAAATGAAAAAAAAAATTTAAAACGCCCAAGACGAGGCTTGAACCCGGGACCCTTCGTTTACCAGCATCACCTCACTCCCTCTGCGCCACGGCAACTTATATATATTAGGAGGTTTTTATATCCTATAAATTAGTGGCTATTAAATCAATGTATTGAGTGTGTATTTTTTACTTGAAAAGTTTTGACTTCCATTCAGTTTGTAACAATCAATTATATCTAATTTATAAATTACATGCATGCTTGTATTTAGAATGAAATACGAAACTTGGTCTTAAGTGAAAAAAATATATTATACCTAAATGGAAACCGTTAGGCTTACTAGTACTTAGTTGATAAATTTAAACCAAGTAGATATAGGCTATGTTCATCTAATTCAAAGCTAAATGAAATGCAAGGAAGAAGATGAAACTATTTCTTTTATTAAATGCATTGAAACTATTAGCTAGGGTATTAGTTCTACGCAATTTCCCGGTTTTCATGTACGGCGCCGTTCCAGTATGTATAATTTTAATAATATTGATTATTATACATTTACAACAGATCTAGAATAACAAATGAAATGAAATATGTTTAAATGTTTAATTGTATACATGATTTTTAAACTATCAATTTTATAACAAACAATATTACCAATTACCGGCGACGTATTTACTGCATGTGGCAATTGCAAATGATGTATGCATATACTTGTACATACAATTGCATGAAGTACCAGGCCGGGTATGTGGCATATTTACCCTTATACATATATTTAAATAATTAACCCCCATTTATGATCACCGGTACAGTAATTAATTAGCCTCTAGATTTTACTCTTACATACATGTATCTTTAATTTGTAGACGTAACATTTTTAAAACCCACAGTTAGGAAATAATACTTTGAAAATGAATTACAAATGTAAATAAACTTTCATTCACTAGACTTATCGTATACACGTACTAAAATTTCAACGCCTTTAGAAACCCTGACGTGAACCTGGGCACACGACACACCTGTTGTGTATATCTTGTATATTCTGTGTTAGTTCCAGGGGTTTTCTTAACTTGGACAAACAATAGACTCTAATTAGATATATACAAACAAACAAAACTATGTCTAGACAAACAAAGCGGTAATATCCCGCCCGATATAACCAAGGCAGTTGAGAGTCTTTTCATCTTTAACATGTATCTAGCATATCTAGAATTAGACCTAGAAATAATTAAAATTGAAAAAAATACATATCTTAGACCGATTAAATTAAATCATGTATTATTGGTTCATTTTTTTATTTTGTTTGATAACCGGATGAACTAAAAGAGAGAGAGAGAGAGAGAGAGAGAGAGAGAGAGAGAGAGAGAGAGAGAGAGAGAGAGAGATGGATTTCACCGATTAATTTATAATAGGAAACAAACATACTTTAATATAATTCCATGCGCATATTTAGATTCAGAGACTGCGCTCACCCCTACAATTTTGAAACCAAAAAAAAAATTATAAAGAATTTAATAACGGCAATCTGTGTCCATTGGAGCGGTGTTGATGATAGAGATCTGTGTTTAATGGAGCGACAATTAAAACCGCCTGGAACAACCCCCCCCCCCCTTCCTTGGAAATTATATCATCACTCGGATCACCCCCTCTCATCCCTATAAAAGAGCTTTTGCATTTAATATATGTTTTCAAGATGACTCTGTTCAGCTTGGTCAAACCTGACTTAAAGGGAACTTAAAGATGGTGTAAAGACAACTTAAAGGGAGCGTAAATGCCACTTAAAGATGCTTAAAGGTGGCTTAAAGATGGCTTAAAGGTGACTTAAAGAAGTTTGGACATTAAGGACCTATAAGCTCAGCTTAAAGGTGACTTAAAGGTGGCTTAAAGATTGTATATCCTTTAAGCCACCTTTACGCCACCTTTAAGTCACCTTTAAGGACTTGCTTAAAGATTGTTTTTCGCCCTGTGTTAATTAAAGTAATGGAGTGAAAGTAGCCAGAAAATATGTAGCATAATTCATATGAGCGGCGATACTGAGTTGATAAAATAACCCGTTATATGAATGTTCATAAAATAAAACAAGTAATCAATGTTGTCCTCAATCCCTGACACAATTTGCATATTATGGAAATTAAACTGTTATGGCTAGTGCATTGCCTTCGTAAATAGAATCCAAAAATATATACTTTTTTATTTGTAGTTTGTTTTACTGTTGATATACTCTATTTAATACTTTTTTATGATTTAAGTAAATTAAATACTCCTTATTTTAATCTTCACAACTTCGTTTGTGATCTAAGTTGGCTTTCTTCTTAACATTGTTACTGTAACCAGAGGCTGATTTGTTTATTAAGTAATTATATTATCATGGTCTTGTAAATTGTCCTTGTTTCTCAGTGAGTCAAATCCTTCAATTATACTACATTTCTGAAATGTAGAGAAAAATGTGGAATGATCAATCAAATGTAATGAAAATAAAGCCTGGATCGAAAATCGAACCTAGGACTTCTGCAAATCTATCCCGGAGGTCTGCCACTAAGCCAACCACGGTCCAGTCACTTTCTATAACTGTATGTGTATGCTCATTCCACCTTTAAAATGTCGTGTGATGCCGTGACTAGGATTCTTACCTAGGACTCCTGCAATTTTAGTCAGGAGATCTACAACGGAGCCCCAGAACAGAATCCACGGTTCATTTAGCTCTAAATGCTACAGTGAACTTAAAATCTTCTAAGTGGGAGATGTCAATATCATTTTATTTCCAGAGACAACAACAAAAATATATGATGATTACAATAAATCTGTATTAATATTTACTTTTAATATTAGTTTGATAGTAAATTTGACTGAATATTTACAGTGCAGGGTAGTATCTCATACTAATGTTCTTGAAAAAAAATACCAACACATTTTTAGCACACATATCGTGACAAAAATGTTGTAATAAATACAAATAATTTACAGATTCGTCAAATGGATAACTTTCAATAACATAAAGCCAATACCATGCACTGATTATAATTTACAGGTCTCAGGTTGAATATAAGTTTTTAGTAAAACATAAATCGTTCCAAAAACAAATATCAGACAAACATCACATGTTTCGAACCCTTAAACCGTGATCGGAGTTACTAGTGCAATAAAAAGCAAAGCGTTACAATAGAGTGATCAAATAAGACTCCTAATGGACTCTTATAGAGATTCAATGGAAATGAAATAATGAATTGTCTCCTAGAGCAACCAAAGCCAGACAACCCGTTATAATACAGAAACATGTTTACGCTTTCTATATTGATTAAGAAAATAAAGAAATATGACTTCAGAATGTTGTTAACTCATGGTTCAAGTTGTCAAATTCGCAATAAAATCAAAAAGGGCAATACCATAAGTAAAATATGATCGAAAAACAGAATCAAAAAACTCTGGAAAAATAGAAAACATTTTTTTTTTCGGTTTGGTTTTCACAAAAAAATATAGTAATAGTGATTTCGAATATTTTCTATTAATTTTTTCTTGTTTATTCCTTGAGATAATTGTATAATTTGAAATTCATTTCTAAATTCTTAAAAGCATTCGTATTCAAAATACAACATATCGGAAATATTCAATCGTTAATTTCATATAAGTTGAATG